>WOVY01010715.1:872500-1260377 GCA_013436015.1 Rhipicephalus annulatus
ATTCATCAGTGGCAGTGTTATCTCAGGGGAGGGCTAAATTTAAAGTAGATACAGGCCATTGTCCCCTTGGCTGCAAACCATGACATCGAAGAACAGTCGCCTTGTGAGGCGGAGCTTGATTCTTCGAAAATATCATTTTGGCATTAGGAAAAGGGCAATTTGAATGGAAACGCTGGCGTGCTCCGTCGCTCTTTCTAAACCATTCTGGAGTGCTCTTGGTGTATCAAAATTGATATTTTAGTTTTTTTGTCGTGCATCTTATTATATAAATTTGTAAGGTAGCACGTCTGGTTTTTCAGCTCAAGTGAGTCCTGAGAGTTCTGAGAGTGAGCTTTGTTAAAGCTAGTAATTAAAATTGGTTTGTCATCCCTCTTTTGGCTTGGTTTGTTCGAAGGGGGCCGAGTGCTTGCTTGTGCATGTGGTCCAGTTGCAGAAACGGTGTCGAAGATTCGGCCTTTACTCAGACCATGCCACAAGCGAAGACGAGTTCTTGGGATTCGACTACGGACCCTTTCGTCGTCCCTGCGAGCAGCAGTGTTGACCGCTGCCCTCCGTGACTCATCTGGCGAGGGGGAAGCTGTTATGACCGGCGTCAGCAGGCGCCATGCTGTCGCTGAGAAGCGTAGCCGGGCCGCGTTCCCACGCCTGGAACTCCAGTTTTCTCGGAACCAGCGTCCAGAGATGACGGGGGAGCGGCGCTCTTTTAATCCTCAAACAAGTAGCCGACTCGCCGAATGTCTATGCTCGCCAGCTATTGTCCCTGCTAGCCGGCGGATGAGACGTCCTGTCGCCACGAAGCTGTAAGCCGTTCCGGAGGGGACAACAAAGAGCGTATTCCTTTGAAGAAACGGCGACCGCCGCCACAAAGTGCCCGGCTAATTGAGCGGACCGTTTGGCGGACCGTTTGATGTCTGCTGTCCGAAGCTTGGGACCCCTCGACCAGCGACATACACGACGAGCAAGAGCCTCTCTGGCGCCACCTTTAAGTGCAGTGATCTTGACTCGAAATTGGATGTTCACGTGCGCCGTGCCTGCTCGTACCTTTCACCTGTTGTGTGTGTGTGATTGGTGTTCCCCACAAGAAGGAGGAGCCCGACAGGGCTTATAAGGACGCCGCCGAGTGCGGGACGTTGCTCTGGACCAAGTAAAAGTTCAACCACCACGTTCGTAGTTTGTGATGGCTCTGAACTGTGTAGCGGTTCAACCACCACGTTCGTGGTTTGCGAACTCTTAACCTCATGCTGTAAATATTTGTAAATAGTGCCATAAACCTGTTTGTTTTTCGTATCCCCATCTCGTAAGCGTTCGTTTCCTCAACCCGGAGCTACACCACGCTACCACAGCACCCCGGGATCACAACAACTGGTGATCAGCGGCGGGTTCACAACACCTCCTAGGGACATGGAAGTAGTGAAGCTAAGAAGAGGCCCTCGCTATAGTGCCGTAAGAGGCCAAAGTTTAGGTGAGGACACTGTTCTGCTTCCCCATGGGACGTGATCGACCAGATAACAGCGACGCGCGTCCGTCGGACCGCTAATGGCCACGAACCTATCGCCAAGCCAGCGCAACTTCAACATAGCGATAAAAAACGTACCTTTCTTATAGCAACTGGCGAGGCTATCGGCAAATCCGGCGTTCAGCGAGCTTCGCGTTTGTCACTCGCGAAAAACAGGCCATGCATCAGCTTCAGCTACTATAGCGTGCATTGTAGACGCGTTCCTTGACTGGCGTTTTATCATTCCCGCTTGCAAAATGAACTTGTGATGTGGTAAGCAGCTAGTAAAGAAGAATGAGTAGAGCAGCAAGAAGGTATGTGCAGTGCCCCCGTAAACATGTTCTCCCAATTGTTAATCACGCAGTACCAAACGGTAGCTACGTCCTTAATCCTGTCTTACTTAACGTTTAGGATATAGACTGGAAGCTAGACCATTTTAGTCTAGTTCGCTGCTTACAGCCAGCACGTTACCCGGGATGGGATGAAGAGTATTTACTGCGCACCGACAAATTGTTCTAGGTATCTAAGTGGTTGCTTCTTTTTTATAAGCATTCACACTTTTTGTTCAAGTTCTGCTTTGCTGGTCGTCAAATGCATGTGCGTTCCCCCGACTGTTAAAACGCGCCCAAGATCCTGCTTGCCAATCCCAGTGCAACACTTACCATCACCGAACGCATAAAACCAGCGTTTTTGATAGAGTGCCGCTACATACGGAATTTTCGAAGATTTGTCAATCACGTGTGCATCGGTTACGCTCCAAGAAGTATAAAGATCACAAGACGTACGAAAACCACCTTCAAATACCAGCATGCGTGTCATAGATTAGTAAGGCAACCACGGTTGCCACGCGTCTCGAACCCCTGCCACGCTACGAGAGGTGAGTGATCAATTTTAACTTCAGCAAGAACAACGCCCATGTGAACTAAACTCGAGTTTTCCGCGGAAGGCCGGTTGTAAGCTCTAGGACGAAAAACGGTAATAAGCTCTAGGACGAACGACCCATGGTTTACCCGTGACGTCAAACGGCTTTTAAACAGGAAAAAAAGGGCCTACAGAAAGTCAACTCGAACCAACGATCCTGATGACTGGCAGAACTACAAACAGATTTCTACTTTAACTGAACAAACAATACGTGAGGCAAAACATAAGTATTTTAATATTACGCTCCCAAGTATTATGAAAACCGACCCAAGCAAATTCTGGAGTATTATAAACCCCAAGAACAAAAACACGGTACCCGTCCTAACCAATGCAACCGGGGATAAGTTATCCTTGCAAGAATGTGCCGAACATTTTAACAAAGCCTTCGCCAAAGTTTTCACTACCGAACTACCTTTAAATGACTCTTTTGATCCGTCGCAACCAAACATAGATTCCAGTTTTACGCCCATTGTAATTACAGCCCATGGCGTGGCATGTGCTATCGACCACCTAGCTTCCAAATCTAGCCCCGGGCCTGATGGTATAACAGCGAAGCTCTTGAAAATAACTTCTCCTTACTCAGCTTACCTGCTTTCGTTGTTATTTCAGCAATCCCTAGATTCAGGTTGCTTGCCGGACGATTGGGAATTTGCCCATACCTTACCATTTTTCAAATCTGGCGACCGGTGTGATCCCCTTAACTATAGGCCTATTTCACTTACTTCAATCAGCTGCAAGTTGCTGGAACATATTCTTTACACGCATGTTGTAACCCACCTTAATCAGAATAACTTCTTCATTAGCAATCAACACGGATTTAGGAAACATTTCTCATGTCAGACACAACTTTTTGAGCTGGTTACTGACCTCCACGTTTCGCAGCACAGGTTGCTTTGTACCGATGCCATTTTTGTCGAATTGTCGAAAGCGTTCGATCGGGTTCCACATCAGCGTCTAATGGCTAAAATTTGTAACCTTAATCTGGATGACAAAACAACCGACTGGATTCGTAGTTTTTAACAGACCGTTTGCAATATGTAAAATTAAATGACCTCGTTTCTGACCCAGTGGGTGTCTCATCAGGAGTCCCCCAGGGGTCAGTACTTGGTCCTTTACTGTTTCTGATTTATATAAATGACCTCGCATGTAACATTTCCTCGTCAATTCGTCTCTTTGCCGACGACTGTGTGATATACAGAGAAATAGTAACTTCCGATGATGTTTCTACACTCCAGCATGGTTTATTTACTCTAACTGAATGGTGCGAAAAATGGCTGATGAAAATAAACGTAGAAAAAAACTAAGCATGTGCAATTTTCTTCTACGACAAGATCCGAAACCTATAATTACTTAATAGATATTGCCAAAATAGAAACAGTTTCATCTTTCAAATATCTGGGAGTCATATTCACCTCCGATTTAGGCTGGACCCCCCATATAGAAAAAATCACATCGAAGGCGTGTAAAAAGCTCGGCCTGCTGAAGCGTCACCTTTATTTAGCTAATTCAGAGACACGACTTCACGCGTATAATGCTCTTACCCGCTCTTCACTAGAATACGCGCAAATCATCTGGCATCCACATCAGATGTGTCTAACATGCTTGAATCCGTACAGAACAAGGCCGCGCGCTTCATTCTGTCATCGTACTCAAGATACCAGAGTGTATCTGCCTTGAAGGATGAACTTAATCTCCCCCCTCTCACCCAACGCAGGCCGTTGTCAAGATTAACTTTTTTTCACACCCTGTACCATCATCCAACACCATTCGCTCGCAAATTTATACTCCCGGCACCCTATACGTCCGCACGCGCTGACCACGCTCACAAAGTTGGCCCAAATTTTGCCCGAACAAACAAATATCAGAACTCACCCCTTGTTCTGGCAATCAATGAATGGAATTCTTTACCTAGTAGCCTAGTGGACCAAACAGACACCTCTTCTTTTCAAACCGCACTCCTCGCTTTTCTAGCTATTCAAAATACACTGTAACTTTTCTTTACCATGCTCATATTTTTAGGCTGTAAATTTGTGTTCCTGCCTTCCAAATACCAGATTTTCTGTCACTTTTACACTTTTTTTATATGTTTCACGCTGTACTTTGCAATTGTTTACTTTTGCTGCCTTTATGATATTGTAATGTCACTTTTGTTGTGTGGATTCTTTCTTTTTACAATATTGTACGTTGTGTCGGCTTTCAACCCATTCCCCCCCTATGTAATGCCAATTTGGGCCCTTAGGGTACCTAAATAAATAAATAAATAGAATAAATAATAGATACACAGCTTTCTGTCTTCAAATTGCGTCTACTCACCGATAGGTATGCGCTGCCGGCACCGGTTTCAAGGGATGCTTCGCTGTTACCTTATTTGGTCGATCGCGAATCGCGAGTAATCCTACCTAAATTGTTTGTATTTTGCACTGTGGGCGGAAATCGTGTGTCTTTGGAAGCGGGTTGTTGGAGTAGGTGGGCACGCCGGCGACTCGTGTCATCTGCATCAGCACTCGTATGACCGCGTTGTTAATAGCCGGCTGGAGTTTCGAATGTGCATTCTATGCAGCTGTCACACTCTAAAGATGATGCAATGTGTTAGAAGTCTGCAGTAAGCGTTGGTCTTCACAGTTGCGAGATTGGTATATGTCGCTTGAAGTCAAAAGCGATCATTCTCGAAGTTCACCACTACTTCTCCGAAAATGGTTGGCGCCACAGCTTCGTTGTTTTCCTTCGGCACTGTGCTGCCTCAGCGGATGCAGCCTAAAATTCCTAGATGAGAACGGCAACGTCTACGGCTCCTGATTGGAGTGCCGGTGGTGAGCCGCTCTCGTGTACAACGGCCACAACTAACGTGAAGAAGTACGTGACCCGTGCATTGTTTTCACCGGAGCAAGAATCGGACGTGTCTGACACAGTAAGGTGATTTATTTTTTCATTATCACTTCCTGTTTACTCTTGGCGTGCGGTAACTTCATCTTGTGCCCACCTTTTTTTTTTTGTATGGTCGCAGTCGGCTGACCCACACTGCTGCCAACAATACTCTTGCACACTTATCGTGACACACACGCTAAAAATAGGGAGTTTTACAGTTGCAGAATGGTGCTATGTACGCATTACGCAAGCGTCTAGCGTTACGTGGCGTCGTTTCCCATGAACGGGCTTTCAGTACGCCGTAGTGCCCGCGTACGCTACGAACGTGAAGCGTGTTGCGTCATCTGCTAGATTAATATAAAATGACGTGTTGTTGAAGGCCAATCTAAGTGAAGTAGCCGAATTACGAGCATATTTTTAGCCACTCCAGTACGCTAGCATTGCCGTAGACGCTCACAACGGACGGTGAACGCCTTTGATGCCGCTATTTTGCGAAACAAAGTATGGCGCTGAGGCGAACGTGTTCGAAAGCGGTGCAACCATCCGATACGTACTCATGCACGCATCACATGCCTGCGTACGTAGCGGCCGCTTACGTAACACGGTACGTGCGAGTTGCGGCCTGCGCATGCGCACAGCGCAAAATGTGGCATCCTTAGGTATGCAACGTCACTACGTACGATACGTGCGCAGTACTAAAACTCTCTAATTATGCGGAGATGGTTCATGCGACTAAATGGCAAGACAACTTAAATAACATTTCACTGCTACATTATGTTTAGTAGCGGCACCTATCATATCCGCAGAAAAAAAACAGCCTGTCGGGACGATTATCCAGCTGATTCGCGCCGTTGTTCTCTTGCATTCAGTCAATCAAACATTTCAAGTGAACTTCACTTGGGATGCCTAGAGGAGAGAGATGGCAGAGCGAGCGTAGGCTAGCATGCGCTGCCTGCATTGGCGTTCCGAGATGAAAGAGGAAGGCGTATGAGAGGAGTGGTAGAGCGAGTAGGCGCATGCGCAGTGGAACGCAGATGCCATCGAATTAAGCTCATTTATAAAATGCTTCGCGTTTCAAAAACGGACAAAGTAGAGCTTTGGACACCACTTCGCAAGCGCACCCTGTAACCAGAAGTTTGCAGCCTTACACTGGCTCTTTCGTCATCGTTGATCGCCTAAAAGATATCACGTATTCTATCACTCGTCTCGTACCTCAAGGCTACCATGTTTAGGCAGTCGCACTTTGTTCACGCCACCCGCCTAGAGCACTCTCATTCTCGTAACTCATAACGCACGTCATACTTACCCAGCGGGTTTCGTCTGGGAAAGGACGAGTGTTACACTGAAGCGGCAACGGGTCGCCAAACAAAGAGAACAAAGTGGTCTGTTTGAAAGCAACTCGGTGTCGGCGTGGCTACCCTTCGCTATTAATTCCTAAATTAGCACATCCTATTGTAACAGTTCCTACGAGATCATGCAAATTATAGTCGACACATGCCCAGTCCACCAGCTAGTAACCTGCAGCGCCGCGTCGAAGTCCAAGTCACGGAAGGAGACCTGGTTGGCGGCCAGGATACGGTCCCCCTGCCTGAGCCCCGCCCGATGCGCCGCGGATTGGGGATCGACGTGGGCAACCATGAGTCCACCTCCGGGCTCAGCTGCGTGAATCTCGAAGCCCAGCCGGCCAGAGTTGAGATGCCTGCTAGAGGGTGAGCGCTGAAAGGCCACCAGGCGCACTGAGTCCTGCCTTGATGACGATGACATGGCCCACGTTCAAGGTAGTCTGTACGGGTTAAGCAACAAATCAGCAATAATATGCAAATGCAGTGCTCGTTTGCAGGATTAAAAGGAGAAAAAGTAAACATGCAAGCAAGATACAATAATCGGTGATTGCAAAAATTATAGCATTGGTTCAACATTCTGGAATCTCCATTTCAAACATATTTGCCTGTGACAGAAGTAGAGGAGGTTACATTTCAACTTTCAACTTGTGTTACCAGGCTGCAGTCCAGATATTGCTGATCTCAGAAGCCTTCTATCCACACGTTCCCGGATTCCTGTGTAGCCGGGCAGTGTTACGATGTATTCAAGAGGAAACTTCAACGCAAACAAGACGGAACACAAAACGTAGAAGAGACAAGCATTGGGGCTTATTCCAAACTGATTTATTGTTCTAATAAATGCCACAATCAAAAACCTTGCATACGGACACGAAACAAGGTATACGAGTGCATTGTTGAATTGCCACGAGAAGAATAAAGCAGTTGTTAGTCATTGTCAGTGCTTTTTTTTCTTGGTGGTCCGTCTTGTCTCGCGCTCAAGTTTTCAGCCTAAATGCTAAGTAACAACAACGCCCAACAGGCAGTTTATTGAAGTGCTAAAATGGTTACGGTGCTCCACTACTGATCCCCACTGTCTCTGGCTTGATTTCAACCATGCAGTTTGCACTACCGATGACGACTATAAGGCTACAAGCCCGTGCAGTTAGACCTAGGAGGTTGGGAAATAACACCAAGAGGTTCAATTTTTTGGATATTTTCACTAAGGCACGTCCAACCGTCACTATTGTTTTGGGACGTAAAACACCCCTTACTATTATAGTGCGCAGTTACCACTCGGGGTAGCAAACAAGGCACTTAATTTTAATAGGACGTCCTGCCTTTCGGCACAACAATTGACCCTCTGACTGTCTCTATATGGATAACACCAGGTAATGGTGTAGCCAAGGAAACACACCGAGCCCCAAGTTTCTGCATTAAAAGTTCCCTCCACCCCTTCTCTTTTGAGAAAAGTGTCTGCTTATAACCACAGAGAAGACAGCTTGATCTCTCACTTTTCCTTTCATCATGCTCTGCTGGAGGAATTTGCAGAATATTTTTCTGTATAAAGCATGCACAGGCTTGTGCGCATGACACACTTTCTAACCCGCAGATAAGCAATATGGTAGACCCAATGAAAAACCATTGCTGTTCAAAACGCACGTGTAACGTGAGCTTGTTTTACAAAATTTAGCGACAAAAGGACATATGCTCTTGATTCTAGTTGTATACAAAACGACAGAGAGCGCCAGTTGAGTTTATTCTTCACAAGAACGTAGCGCGAGCCAACGTTACTAGACTTTGGCGCGTGCGGTTCGCTGGCGTTCTTCACCATGACAGAAATCTGCCTCACGTTCCGAACGCTCCAGCAAGGTGAGCAAATTTAGTTTTTTTAACACGTAGATGGAGGTATGAGAAACCTGCGGTATGAATAGCGTGGCGTTCTTTTGTCGATACGCCGAGAAATCAGAATGTTACCACAGTCCACAAAAATGCTGAGCTGTCAGGCAGGGGTTGCGGAACACAACGCTCTCTGTAGAATGGTATGACTGTTGCACGTTTCGGTTCGTGCACTTTTAGCGTTGCAATTCTTAGCGCCTGTAGCATTTTCATCGCAAATAGAGACAGACAAGCTATTGCATGTGATCAGAGCCATGAATACTCATTAGTTTTCCATCATCAAAGCCTGTGCCATAAATATGGTATGTTTGAAGGTGTAAAGACGCAAGCGTGTTTTCATAGAACTCGCTGATTTTATTCTTTGCAGGAATAGATCAAGAAATCTATGGAAAGTGGGGCATGGACAAGAAGCTCATGAGACAGACAGACAGACAGACGGACGGATGGACGGACGAACGGACGCATGGATGAACGGAAGATTGGTCGGGCGGACGGAAAGACAGACGCATGGATGAACGGAAGCATGGTCGGGCGGACAGACGGAAGCATAGATGGGCGCTTTTCCCACTCATCATCATTCACTCCGTGGATATGCTGTGATTTTTTGAAACCCGCCTTTTGACTGTTCTGGCAGATGAACAAAATTGTTGACCTCCTCTATACTTTTAGTTTTGATGAAACATCATGAAGCTTGTTCTAATGGTTATGTAGTGGTTCTAAAAAGAAATCATCCAGCAAAGGATATTTCCACTGATTTTTTATCTTGACAGTTGAATGGTTGACACACCTTTAAACTCGGCTCATGGTGCTGTGTGGCAGCTTGGGCTAGTTGGTAAGGCATGACGATAGATATAGCGCGAGAACAAAACGATGACACAGAGACAAGAAGGACACGAAGGACACGAGTGCTCGTGTTCGCGTCGTTCTTGTCTCTGTGTCATCGTTTTGTTTCCGCGCTATAACTATCGTTATGGTGCAGTGTCTTTGGCTCCCGCGAGACGTCTGAAGTTACATCGGTCACCGCCAGCAGCTGTATTCAAAAATGTTTTCTTCACTGCGCTTAAGATGCATAGCTGGCACACTGCGTATACAATCATTTCGGAATGACCCGCCGTGGTGGTCTAGTGGCAAAGGTACTCGGCTGCTGACCCGCAGGATGCGGGATCGAATCCCGGCTGCGGCAGCTGCAGTTCCGATGGAGGCGGGAATGTTGTGGGCTCGTGTGTTCATATTTGGGTGCACGTTAAATAACCCCAGGTTCTTTAACGTGCACGTTCTTTAACGAAATGATTTAAGTGATATGTGGGGTTTAACGTCCCAAAACAACTATATTATTATGTGAGACGCCGTACGGGAGGGTGCGGAAATTTCAACCACCTTGGGTTCTTGAACGTGCACCCAAATCTGAGCACACGGGCAAACAACATTTCCGCCTGCAATGGAAATTTTGTAGGCCCGTGTGCTCAGATTTGGGTGCACTTTAAAGAACCCCAGGTGGTCTAAATTTCCGGAGCCCTCCACTACGGCGTCTCTCATAATCATGTGGTGGTTTTGGGACGTTAAACCCCACAAATCAATCAATCAACCACGGCGGGGCACCGTCACGCGAAATTAGAAAAATACCTAGTACCAATAAAACAGCTGCACTCGAACTCGGTTACGCTGGGTGCCAGCCCAGTATTTTACCACTGAGATACGCCGGTACTCGGGACTTGTTGGCAAACTTGCCTTAGGCAGGGTTGATGTAGGAATAGCAATCGCGTTACTAAGACTTATAAAGTGTTTCAAAACAGCGAAAGAACAAGCAGTGGTCGCACAATGCGAGTAGCGTAACGAATGCGTTATCCAATGCTTCAACCGATTACAAAAGCTTGTTTTTGTTCACATATTGTGGCGTACACCTACTTTAGTCATTATTCCTCATCGTCGTCAGCCACTGCAAGAACAGTTGGTACAAAATTCCTCGCAATAGTTTCGCGGATACCACACTTCTCAGAAGAATGACAAAAAATAGCATAAAAAATGCCAACGCACCACCCTAAAATTTTTATTATTAATGCCTTAGCGGGCATAAAGCAAGTTTGCTTGCAGCAGTTACACAATGAGTGTTTAGAAAAAGCGCTGAGAGGCCACTGTTTTATTTTTCTGTGTGACTGTACTGTGCCTCCTGCGCAGGTCTGGTGTTTTTTCACTATTTTCATATTTTAGGTTGCCATTTGGGCTTGTCCTAAATATATACATAATAATTTTTATCATCTACAATCACTGCGAAAAGCCTAGTGGCAGTCCTCAGCAAATTTTTGTCATAGCGCTTATCATTTTTTTAATTGCTTCTGTGAGCGCAGCGTCCTGGAGTGCTGCTAATTTATTTGTACGCCGGATATTATTAGTGAAACGGCAGGCATGTGCAAACACGTAAATGCATCCACTATTTAAATTCTTAGAGAAAGCATTATTTTTTCTTTAACATATTTAAGAATAATGTAAAATATGGAAGTTCATGGAGAAGTGCACATGCAAGCAGTATACTCGCGAGAAGTATAAGAACAAGACAGAACACCACTGTGTACAGTGGACACGCTACGCCAGGAAAATACATAAAAAAGTCAACTTTTACAATGAGAAGCTCATAGAAAAACAGTTTATACAATAACAAAGGCGTCACCCTCGATGGTACACTGGTTACACCGCTCGGCGGCGGGTGCGAAACTCGCGGGTTTGGTCCCGGCTGTGACGCTCGCATTTCGATCGATGTGAAATGCTAGAGGCCCGTGTACTGTGTGATATCAGTGCAGGTTAAAAAAACCCATAAGGTTATAAATAGCGCACTCTAGCACTAAGACGTGTCCCAAAAGTCAGGAGCTCGGATAATTTTATCAGGAGATTTCAACCTACCAGATATAGATTGGACCTCTCTTTCAACTACTAAGCTTAACGATATCATAGGAGAAGCAATGCTCGACGTTGCTTTTACTTTTGATTTGTTACAAGTTGTTCACGATTTCACTAGGGTGCAGGGAAGTTCGAAGTCAGCACTAGATCTCTTTTTTGTTAGTGGATGTATTAAGTCTTCGGCCACCTGTGAAGTGGTTCCTGGTATTTCTGACCACAGTGCTGTACTATTGACCCTGGCAAATGGCTTTATGGCACGGAAACAAAAAACGTCATGTTTTCGAAATTTTTTGAGAGCTGACGATACATCAATTATAGATCTCCTCTCCCTCAACTTCGACTCGTTTTTAAACAGTACTGCTGATGTGCAAGGCCAATGGGACTCATTTAAAGATTTGGTGAATGAATGTATTGATCGCTTCGTTCCATGTGTTGTTAAAAAAAAGAAAGAAAGCAACCCCTGGATTTCTCGGGACACGTTGCATCTCAAAAGGAAGCTAAAACGATTAAAAAAGCGTCGTAGTCTTGGGAATATCGCTGGTATAAACGAAGAGATTTCAGAAATTGCAACTAAACTAAAACACCAAATACATAATGACAAACAGCTGTATTATGGTGAATCATTACCAAACTTCATTAAAACGTGTCTTGAAAGATTTTGGCGGAGCATTAAACCTACATCTACTGAATGTAATGTTTTTGTAGTTGATGGAGTAGATGTGCATGATAGCAAGGTTATTTCGAATGCCTTTAATCAACAATTTAAATCGGTTTTCACCATTGACAATAATGTTCTTCCCTCATTCGATGCAGATTATCCACCTATATCTGACATTGTTACCAGTGAGCACGGCATTCTAAATATGCTACTTAAACTCAACGTTAAAAAGGCACCCGGACCGGATAGCATTCCAAACGCATTTTTAAAGCGTTATGCCGAGTGAATCGCCAAATATCTGTATGTTTTATTTTAAAATCACTACACGAAGGTCGAGTACCAGATGATTGGAGGGCCGCCAGAGTCAAGCCTCTTTATAAGTCGGGTAAAAAGCAACTTATCTCAAATTATCGTCCTATTTTATTAACGTCAACTACCTGTAAGCCTATAGAACACATAATACATACGCATATCTCTGAGTTTCTTAGTAAGCATAATATCTTAACAAAACACCAGCACGGATTCAGAAAAGGCTATTCAACCTGTACGCAACTTGTCGAGACAATTCACGATTTCGCAACTTCAATTAACAATGGGACACAAACTGACGCCATTTTTATGGACTTTTCAAAAGCGTTTGACAAAGTCTCACACAAGAAATTACTTTTTAAATTAGAGAAAACACTTAAAAATCCGCGCCTAATAAAATGGATAGCAGACTACCTTATGAACCATAAACAATTTGTTGTTTTTAACGAATGCTGTTCAGAAGAGGCAACCGTTGACTCTGGCGTCCCACAGGGTACGGTTCTTGGACCCCTTTTGTTTTTAATTTTTAGTCAATGATATTGTGAATGAAGTTCCTGTAAAAATCAAGTTGTATGCAGATGACTGTGTCATATATTCTGAAATATCCAATGTAACCAATCAAATCATTCTGAATAGTGCCTTTTATAACATTGTGAAGTGGTGTGATTTATGGCAGATGTCAATTAACTTCGATAAAACAGTATTTATGCGAATAACTTACAGGAAAAAACTCTCACTATTTAATTATTCCACCGCAAGTTTCACCCTTTCTGAGGTAACTAACATTAGGTATCTTGGCATTTGGACTACCAATGACCTCAGCTGGACTAAACATATTGACTCCGTAATTACAAACGCTACCCAAAAATTATTCTTCCTTCGAAGAGCTCTAAAACATTCTAATTCCACGGTGCGTACTCAAGCGTACAGGACTATCATTCGCCCAGTGTTAGAATATGGAGTGATTGTTTGGGACCCCTTCACTAAAGCTAACATAACTAAATTGGAAAACGTGCAGAAGAAGGCAGTCCGCTTTATCTTTAATAGCTTTGGACGCACCTCTATAACTGAACTCCTACATCGTGCCAATGAGCCTTCAGTTACCGAAAGAAATCGTTTAATACGACTACAATTTCTTTACCAAATAATTAAAGGGCATTATAAGCTTGATGTTTCCAATATAATTTCCTTTTCTTCTGGGTACGCCACCCGCCAAAGGCATCAACTTACAATAACCCCTTTCCAGTCCCGAAATAACTGCTTCAAATATTCCTTTTTTCCTCGTACAGTAACTCAGTGGAATGGATTAACTAATAACCAAGTGATGGAGCCGTCCTTAAAGTTGTTTGCAGCAAATTTGACCTGATTGTTCACATCATGCTGTTCTATTTTTTGTTTGTTTGTTTGGTTTATGCAATCTTGAGTGCCAACATTGTGAAAATTATATCTGTAACCACCCTGCTAAAATCTCTGTAATAGGGATTGCAGTATGAATAAATAAATAAATAAATAAATAAATATATTGTGGTTTTGCAACGTAAAGACATCAGATAATAACAACATTAAGCAGGGCAAAGAAAGGAAGTCGAAGAGGTACCGCACAAAATACAAAACAGTATTGCAAACACTCAATAGCATGTGTGTTATTGTCTTTCGAAAAATTATGCAATCAGCCATGTAAAAAAACGATAATGCCGATTTCAAAAAAAGAAACTGAAAGCAAAAAAAAGCAGTCGCATAGTGCGTGTGCAAAGACTTAGGACATGACACACAACTATGCATTCTTCGTTTTGATGACTGAAGTGAAATGCGAGTTCCAATACAATGGCAGCCATAAATTACGCGCAAAAAGTATCAGGAATTATTATGATAAATGAGGCTTGAAATCATTTTAGCAGGATATTTGCAGCCCACAGCCCTTCAGCTTTTATCTTGTGTGCAATGTCCATGATGTCATTTAAAATAAACGAGTGAATTCTGTGTGAGAGTCGTGTCAGGTGATGAACAACTTCATTTAAAGCATAGGAGTGATAATATATGGAACTGCGGCGAGAGCAGCACAGGCGCAGTAATGGCATAAACAGTGACGTGGCGCCTTATAAGCCTTCCTACACCTTCCTTTCAGAGTCGAATTAACACATGTTAATTGTCTTTCGGATAGAGTGATAATCATGATGCGCTTGTCATGTAGGCATGACTACATGCTCGGCTCAAAGCGTGCTCGCGGCCATTTCGCTAGCTCCACATATGCAAAATTGAGTATTACGTGACGTGAAGGAATGGTGAAGGTAAATGATGCGTTCATGCATGATAATCAATATATGCGTGTCATGTAAAACATTACTACATGCTACGCTCTTGCCGGACTTGCGGCAGTTTCGCTAGCTCCACATATACTAAATTTGGTATCACGTGACGTGAATAGACGAAGAAAGCAAAATGACTTGTCCGGACATGCTAATGATGACAGGCATGCCATTTAAAACATGACTACATGCTACGCTCACAGCGTGCTCGCAGCCGTTTCGCTAGCTCCACATATACCAAATTTGGTATCACGTGACGTGAATAGACGAGGATGTATAACGAACACGTCCGAACATAATTATCATGACATGTAAGTCATGTACGGCATAACTTTCCACCACCTGGTAACGTTGTGCTGATTTTAAAGTGGCATAACAAGTTTTCTACGCATGCTTCGCATATAATAGATTTCTACTGTTCGTAGGATCTGCCAAGTTTTCGGATATTCTCTGTCCCGTGACAACATGTTGGCATTCTGATTAACACTTCAATGACAATCAAACGGCATTGAAAGTAGAAAAAAAGATGGCCGTAGAAACCAAATGAAACTGAAAAATTGGGGAAGAAAAGGTTATTTAGGGAAAGAAAAGGAAACAGGGCTCTTATGCTAGTGCTCGGAGGAGATATGTGAAAGAGTAGATGGGGTTTAGCTTCACGCTGGTTTTGATTGAGTGGTGACAAAGAGAGGCGAAGCATGGGGCTGACCTGGTGCTGTGGAGTGTAAATACCAATAAGTTGCTTTAAGCCACATAGGGTGTATCCTATACCAGTTGTTTGTATTATTCCATTGCGTTTGATGAGCGAGACAGCTGTCCTAGTCCAGTCATGTCTGTAAACAAGGGCAGTGTACCTAACTGAACATGATTAAAAGCGACGAAGTTGACGTCTTGGTCAAGCCCTGTTTTTCAACGTGTTGTCATAGATATCTAAAACATAGGGAAGAACCTGTCACTAAACTTCTCAAAAATTAAGAAAGTTCCTTTCTTTCAGCTTCCTGAGCCGTAGTGACGAACACTGACCAAAACGTTTTCGCAGCGAGTGACACGCAATGACCTAAAATCCCCGTAGCCCACCTTCTGATGAATGCAACAAACTGTGGAAGTAAAATGTGCTCAAATTTCTGGCTTGTACGGTTTTCTTAATCGTTCCCTGCACTGGAACCATCCAGAAACGAGCTAGGCATCAAAAAGGCTGGCTTTAGCTACCCACGTATGTGTTGTTTGTTTTTAACATATAGTAGTTTGTTGATTTTTTGCCTCAAAAAAACGGCACATGTGTTGAACTTTCTACTCTTAGCTTGGTCCCGCTAATGGTTTCCTTCAGTGAAAGCCGAACATTTTAGCAAAAACACTGGTCGAAAATGGCCGCAGACATGCCCCAACAATATTACCCCTAATTGCTGCAGTGGAAGGGCGATCTGCACGAGTCTTCCCTCCGACAAGCATTCACGTCACTTCTAGCATACTGAATATTGGCGACAATAGGGCAGACTTCTCTTATGTTAGCACACCTTCTTTTTTTGGTATTGATCCACCGAAGATAATTTTTTTCTTGATAAGTAAAAAAAGAAACAGAAACCAGAACAAAAGAACTGAGAACAAATCTAAGCAGTGCAGGGCTTAGCATGACATGCGTGTTGCTGTCACTCTCTTCTCCTAATTCTCAGTGTGTGAAAACTGGCGCGTAGGTTGAGGATGAGTGCTAGACGTACAAAGACCATTACACACAGATCAAGGAAAAGCGCCGAAGGTCACGAAGTAAAAATAAACACGCCTCTCTACAAAGTGAATAACGACGAGTGGGCGAAGTTCTGGGAACTACTCTAACTTAAAATGCGCGGAATTAAACGGCAAAACAGGCTTATTTCCACGCGGTTGATACTTAGTTAAGCGAGGTATTGCAAAATCTTGCTTCATGAAAGCCTTGCGAAAATCCTGTGTGCACAAGATTACAGAAAGCTTTGTTGAGCAATATTCAAGGCTGATGTCGGCTGGTTACCCTGACCACGTGCAAGTTTCCGTTGCCGAAGGCCTGCTGCGTGAACTTAAGGCCAAAGGGACAGATAATGCAGTCCCACCTGTCATGGCTAGACAGGCTTTCGCCATGGTTCCATATATGTACAAGATAGCGCACAATCTTAAGAAAATGGCACAGCGAGTTAATGTGAAGGTGGTCTTTACGACCCCTCAAAAATTGAGTCGCCTGTGCAAGCTGTCCGTTCTTCCGTCCAGACCTACCCTCGGTTGCACTACAAAACATGTAAATAAATTCAGAGATTGCATCTGTAATGTGGTGTATCAGCTGCTGTTATCGTGTGGAAGGTATTACGTCGATCAAACAGGTCGTTGTATAAATGAGAGGTTGAGGGAACATATGTACAATGTGGATCACTGTATATAAACAAGGATGGCTGTCCGTTCACTGCCGCACGTTTGGCTGCCGGCCAATATTTTCAGAGTGTTCTATTGTTGCTAAATGCAGGGATCGTACCACACGCGAGCTCATAGAGGCAGAAAAGATTTGCTCATCGAAAGATGCTTGTGTTAGCACCCTTCTGTCGCGCTCACCGATAAGGAAAAGTCGTTCCTTTGCTTGTCAATGTGATGTACTTATGCATTGTCATTGTGTTTCGCGTATGACAAGTGCGACTGGTATCTGTATGAAAGCGAATACCTTCACGAGAAATAAATTGTTGGCATTTCAGTGCTCTGTCTCGTCTCTTCTCCTGTCCCCTCCTGCCCAGACGTTTGCGCTGGTAAGCACCCTTTATGATGTTATACCAACACGCCCGATCCCACTGTCTCTTGTGTCCCTAAGACGAATATTGATACGTCTCTATTTCTGTCCAATGTATGATTTTCGCATGATAATGGGATCAGGTAGACGATGGCCGTTATGCATTCCATGTATACTGAAAAGTATGTTTGATGCGGCAAACGCTGCGAACCCTCCCATTTCCTCGGATTTGTGCGTCAATGCTTCTGTCACATTTCGCGCACATGGATGATTTCTCCTCGTAGGGCGGAGAAAACCACGTCAACGCCGTAACGTAGGGCCACGTTTTTCAAACGGTGAGCCACACGATGAGTATACAAATTCACCGTGTAATTTTTCGCTCTCATAGCCCTTTTTTTGTCGCCTCCCTCCTGTGAACAATTTGGCTTCAAATGTTTGCGCATCTTTTCACAGGCTTGCACAATTGTGTGTTCCGGAAAAGCTGCTTGCTTGAGTATTGCCACCTGTTCTCTCAAAACTAATATGTAGCTCGTCCTTACAAGAAATTAGCAAGACTGAGGGCACGCAGGACACGGCTATGCCCTGTTTTATTATAATTGAATGGTTTTAATTGAAATCTGGCAATGGCTTAAGTGATCGAGGATGATAGTGCCAACACACATGTGTAGGCCCAAAATCTAACTTCATGTCTCGCAACTGGAGCACCCCTTCTGTCATCAACTTAATTGTGAAATTCAGGCCACTGTCATTCTCTCTGAACACTCCCAAAACATTTAGGTAGTGTCTATAATAATAACGAACGTCAAGAAGCACCAAGTAGTCATCAACATATTGAAAGACACGTTTAGCGAACCCATTCAAGGAATGTACCACCTTCCTGTCCACAAAACTCAAAAATATTTTACACAGAACAAGTCCTAGCTACTCCTAAACCGATGCAAATTCCCCTTTTCTGTGTGTACAGCCCTTCATTATGTTGAAGATAGGTGGATTATAAGTATAAAGACAGTAACGCTAACAATTATTTTGGAGGGATCATACAGCTGCTGAAGAAGGCATGCTCATCATTGAAATCACATATGCATATCCTCACATTTCTTATATTCACCATGTGGTATAGAGTAGAATTAGTCTTCTACGTCAATACTAAAGGCCTGACTTTTCCTTGTTTTTTTTGTTGCAAAACTCTACCAAAACAGATAAATTTGGAACTTCAAAGGGATCATCAACCTTTAAAGTAGCTAAGTGTCTCGGTGGGTAGCAAGATACAACTTGTTCCCATGCACCCCTTTCGGTTACAATGGTCCTGAACGGTATACCTGCTTTTCGCGTCTTAGCAGCAAAAATTGCTTGCAGAAAACTGCTTTTGTTTTTTTAAAAGTTGATAGCTAATTGTTGTGACTTCAAGTTGTTTAGGAGCCTCAGTGCAGTTTGTTTACCTTAGAGATTTTTTTCTGTTTTTTGAAATTTTTTTCAATTCCGTCATTATTCTTTTCTTCATAAATCACTTCAGATAGCACGACAAAAAAACTTTACTTATCGGCAGTAACAAGCCCCAGCTGATTGTTCGTCAGAAAATTAACAACACGTTTTTTTTTTGGTTTCACACTAACGTTGTGGATCAGCAGTCCTAACGACGACGCCCACTCAATCATTCACACAACTAGTGTGACATTCTTCAACGACTTGCCGGAAATTGATCTTAAAATGACAATGTTGTTCACCGGGGAAAGTGTAGGGGCTGTTGCACCAATGTAAAATCAATGTAAAAAGCCCTAAGCAGTTTTATGCTAGCGTTTTTTGCTTCCATTACGCACAAAGCAGGTATACCACTCAAGACTATTGTAACTGAAAAGGGCGCATGGCAACATGTTGTGTCTGGCTACTCACACAGGCACTTAGCTACTTTAAAGGTCGATGATTCTTTTTGAGTTCCGAATTATTTTGTTTTGGTAGAGTTTTGCGGCAAAAAAATCCAGGGAAACGTCAGGCCATTAGTATTGATGTAGAAGACCTATTCTACTTTATACCACATGATGAGTATAATAAGAAACGTGACGATATGCATATGTGATTTCAATGAAGAGCATGCCTTTTTCAGAATCTGTATGGTCCCACCAGAATCTTTGTTAGCATTACTGTCTTTCTAATTGAAATCCATAAATGTTCAACATAATGAAGGGCTGTATACATACAGAAAAGGGAAACTTGCATTGGTTCTAGGGTAGCACTTGTCCTGTGTGAAACATTTCTGAGTTTTGTGAACAGGAAGTTGGTGCATAGCTTAGATAGATTAGTTAAGCATGTCGTTTGCTATGTTGATGACAACTTGGTGCTTCTTGACGTTCGTTATTAATATAGACTCTACGTAAATGTTTTGGGAGTGTTCCGAGAGAATGACAGTGGCCTAAATTTCACGATTGAGTTGATGACAGAAGAGGTGCTCCAGTTGCTAGACCTGAAGTTAAATTTTAAGCCTACATATGTTTGTTGGTGGTATCATCCTCGTTCACTTAAGTCATTGCTAGATTTCAATTAAAACCATTGAAAGATAACAAAACAGGGCATAGCTGTGTCATGTGTTCGCTCAGCCTTGCTTATATCTTGTAATGACGAGCTATAGATTAGCTTGAGAGCACAGGTGGCAAGATTCAAGCAAGTAGGTTTTCCGGAACACGCAATTGCGGTGTCCCCTGAAAACATGCACAAACTGTTGAAGCCAAATCGTTCACAGGAGAGAAGCGACAAAGAAAGGGCTACGAAAGCAAAAAAGTACATGGTCATTCCGTATACTCATCGTGTGGCTCACGATGTGAAAAAAAAATGTGGCGCTACGTCACGACGTTCACGTGGTTTTTTCGTCCCCGCAAAAGAGGAAATCTATGTTCGCCAAAGTCATAAAAAGCACTGACACACAAGTCACAAGAAATGGGAGGGTTCGCAGCGTTTGCCACATCAAACATTTTTCAGTATACATTGAATGCTTATTGGTCATCGTCAAACTGACCCCACTATCATGCGAAAATTCTACAATGAACAGAGCGGAAGATGTATAAATATCCATCTTAGGAAGCATGATTGATCACTATGAGACACCGAATCATTTTCATTTGCCACCCATTGTAAAAAGTGCAGTTGCATTCTGTTCATCGCCGACACTAAAATACTGTCACGTCATAAACAAAAGTTAGTAAGAGAGATCATCAAAGCTTTACACATCCAAAGGAAAGGAGATAAAAGTATCAGCGTACCCTCTGTCACGCCAAGTGATGCGGAATTCCAATACCTAGGTGCCACCTGCACATGTTCATATAAATGATTATCTGTTTTCTGTTCATATTTTCACCTTCATACTTTTTCAACCGTTCAATTTGCATGTTCTTAACAAAAATCCGCCGGTGAGTCAGCACCCGTCTTGTGCCCTTACTTTTATTCTAGTCCTCGTTCACAAGTGCGCTGTTAAAATGTAGATTATTCCGTACCAACTCGCTCTAGTATATGTAGAAATTCTCATACTTTTACAAGATACCGTAACAATAATCATTGACGTTATATCTTATGGTTAAAAATTTTTTGCGCGTCTCTCATATGTTTTGACTATACCGAATGTTACCTGAGCGTCGCTCCACTTAACGAAAATTGAGCCACATAAAGTGACCTAAGGTAAGATAAAGAGTCTTTAACAAAGTTTCGTCTAGCGTACACGTTTATGTCGCCGACTAGTATGAACAGTCTGTGCTTGTCCGCGTTTTAAACTCTTCAGCGACAAATATGACTGATATTGGTCTATTGTTAAACTACTTTTTATGGCTCACATATCGCACGTTACACGAGCGTTGCTTCATGTAATGTAGCCATGACACCAGACACCACACAAACTTCTTTACAGGAGAACTCTGGCGTTTCCTTTATATATTCTCCGATTTCAATAACTATTTCGCCACATGTTCACATTGACACTTTCATCATGTTTACTAAATTATTCAACCCGAGTTGAATAATTGCAGCAGCGGCAGTGGCGGCAGCAGCGGCGGCGGCGGCGGCGGCGGCAGCGGTGGCGGCGGCAGCAGCAGCATTTGGGTACATTTATTATTTTATTTTTGGAATAATATGTCTGGCTGCTTATCATACGTTTTAATTTTTTTATTGCACGAAGCGCATGGTTTTGAAGCATTTGAAGCGATCGCGAATTATACTGCGTTGTATAGTCGACCAAATAAGAAAACAGTACATTAAACGGGAATGTATAAGTGCGTTGTAGATAAGGTGCTTCACGCAAGTTGGTAGTAAATATCGCAGCCATATTCAATGCGCCAAAAACGCGGGCAATACTTTTTTGAGTACATCTATACGTGGTGACTCAGACATGTTCTCGTGGAATATAACTCCCAGGACTTTCGCCGTGCTTGACTGTTGAATGCTTATTTTTTGAAACTGTAGCTGAGGATGACAAGTCGTTGCTTTTGATTTAAAGAGCAAGTATTTTGTTTTACTAACGTTTAATTCAAGTTTATTTGCATTAAGCCACATATCTAATCTTTGTAGGCAGGTATTAGCTTGTTCAAAATTGCTTTGCAATTGCCTTTCTGAGAAAAACACGTTAGTTTCATCGGCATGCAGTATAATGTTAGAGTAGCCCTGTAACTGTACAATATCATTTAAATACAACAAAGAGGGAACGGGTATTAGGACGGAACCTTGGGGTACGCCGTACTTTACGGCCTGAATTTCAGAGGTAGTGCTATTGATCACAGTATATGTGTTCGCGCCGTTAGATATCTTTTTATGAAGGATAAAGCGACGCTACGAATACCATTGTAAGGTAGTTTTTCGAAAATAATTTTGTGTTGCACGCAAATAAAAGCTTTTCTAAAATCAAGAAGTAAGCCAAGAGTTAGCATTCGGTTTCCAATGTTGTCAAGAATTTGTTCTTTTATTTTAAGTAAAGCTGTTTCTAAAGATTTATTTTTAGAGATACTATATATATTGGTCTTGAGTAATTAGGTTTTTCGTGTTTAAAAGGCCACTCAGTTTTCTGTTTATTATATTTTAGGCAATTTTCCCGAGACTGATAGTGCAGATATTGGTCTGTAGTTATTTATATGACTAGCTAGTCCACCTTTATGAATAATGGTCACTCGAGCTAGCTTCATTTTATCCGGGAACATGCCATTTCAAAGAATTAAATTACAGATATGAGCTAGAGATATGCTTACATGTTCACTAACAGCTTTCAGCGGCTCCACCTTTACATAGTCAGCACCAGCCGCACAACCGTCTTTAGGCGAAGAGATTATGCCCTGAACCTCCCATTCGTCGCTGGCTACCAAGAACAAAGTAGAACACCTACTTGCAATATATTCAGGTGGAGAGACCGGTACATTGGGTTGTGACGATGAACCGACATCCCTAAATTGAGCACTGAATGAATTTGCAATCTGAACGTCTGACAGACCGCTTTGTTGAACAGTAACTATTTCTTTCGGGGAGTCTGTTCATTACCTCATTGATCGCCCTCCACATGAGATTTGAATTTCCTAATACAGCAGTGAATTTATCCATGTAATATTTTTGTTTGGCACGTTTAATATCACAATTTCATTTCGCTCACATTTAAACACCCGCAAATATTCTTCGCTCCTACTTTTTAGAAAAGTTTGAAAAAGCCCGTTGTACGCTTTGAATATGTTATAGAGCCCACGTGAAATCCAAGGCGTTTTTTGCTTTTTTGAGACGTACTTGTCTACTTTTTCTATCCTGCGCCTCACCCAGCCGACAACCGCAGCGCACAGTTTACCAGGCGACGATGAAGCGAGAAGAATTCGGCTTTTTCAGATGCATAGCGTGTTATTGTTGCGATCGGGTCTTAGATTAATATTGAGAAACTATCAGATCGACGTGGGGCCATTAAACTGCTTCACATACCGGCCTATCAAAAAATCGAAAGGCGATGCTTCCGCGCTCATATAGTATCTGCACTTTTTGCTGAACTCGTCACTGGTAAGATTAGACATGCTGGCCGCCTTTATTCAGGCCTGCTCACTGCCACCGGCACGCGTTCAGGCTGAGCGAGCGCGCAGGGGAGGCTGCCACACCGTCTTCCGTGAAAAGAAAAAAAAAACATTCATGGCGAGTTTTACATAAATTGAACAGCTTCATTCAACCATTCGTGTCTGGATTGGCGCGAATTCAAGAAATGTATCGCGCTTTAAAATATTTGACGATTGTTTTTTTTAGCATTTATTATTCCATATTTGCACGTAAGAAATAGTATTTTGTGCTTTTGAACACGCAACCAATTTATAACAGTAAAGTTTGGGGGCCCGACAAAGAGGCGGAATAAGTAAGGTGTATTTTATTAATTTTAATTTACACACACACACACACACACACACACACACACACACACACACACAGACAGACAGACAGACAGACAGACAGACAGACAGACAGAGTCCAGAAGACGCACACAAAGTGTTCCTAATATTTGCTGAGCTTCTGCACTTTCCTCTCTTGAGTGTGTGTTTATTTTGTTGTGCATAATCGTATATTGGTGCACTTTGTAGTCGTCCTCAAGTATTTCTGCTTGAAATGAAACTACAGAACAAAAAAAACATTCAAGAAAGCGTTTCAGCACCGGCTTTTGGCTCCACATGCACTTCATTGAGAAGCTACTAAACAGGAAAATCCTTGAGGTGTGTACACGCACCCAAATTCAGTTGAAGGGCAGCAGCACATACTTCAAGGACAATAAATTAGGGGAATATACTAGAGAGACTAGTGCATAACTAAAATAAAGCCAAAAAATTATTGGAGCAGCGGTAAAAATTGCTCCATAGTATAGATAACAGATGCACGACTCCTCGCATTAGCACTCCTTCCTTTATCCAAACAAAGAGACAGGAGGTATTACGATAAGCCCGAGGTGCTGTGCGCAAATAGCGAAATGTTCAAAGACCCTGATGGAATAACGCCTGTTCTGAGAATAAATTGCCACGCGCGTGTGTTGCTTCATTTTGATGTGTTCACAGTGCAAGCAGTGGAACCTAAAAAGCAACCAGTTGAGCGAAGCGTGGAGCTGCGTCTACTTCAATTTGCCGTCATTTTCGGCCAAGATTACGGCGCCTCAGGCAATGCGCTCGTGAAAAAAGCGAAATCTATGCAGTTCCTACTATTCTCCTGGGACGATATGTTATCACGGGGGTTAGGGCCAGCACCGCTCAGCTGAAAGTGTCCAACCTGAAGGCTTCCACTGACAGGTCAGAAGCGTACGCGACATCATTTTACAGCAAAAAAAGAACGTGCTAAAGGTGGTGCTTTCAAAACAACTCAAAAGCAAGTAGTTTAGACACACACATACCTTAGAATGGCGGAGAGAACGCAACTGAGTGTCATTCCAATGAACGGCACGTTCTCATAATGCTTTTCGGTCGTTCATTGCGAATGAAAACACAGGTACCTTCGGTACATTGTCAATATCAGTCACAGCTGGGCCCTCAGCAATGCCCTATTGCGTGAGCTTGCAGGCATACACTACGCGAACATTCAGTAAATGAAGCCCTTCACACCACCCCGCAGCATTTCACAAAAGCAGAAAAAGAACCTTCATCTTCACGCAGTCGCCCCAATAAACACAAGTCCTCCAGGACAGGCTATTCAGGCTTACCAATTCTGCTATCTCGAACGGCAGGAACATGCATGCTCACAACTATACTCGGCAAGAGACGAGTGTCAAAACGGAGCGACGTCAGAGGTCATTCCCGGAGTAGTGAGCAGACCTGGATTATTTTTTAGGTGGCATTAGCTGGCATAGCTTGACTCCGCATCGGATGACATCACCAGCTTGCTTTCGCGTGCTAGAAGAAGCGCGTGTGCTATGTTTGTACCTTGGCTAGCCGTGTATTCCTAACGTCGTCGCATACCCATCACGGAGCTGCTTTTTGTTTTTAGTTTTGATGCATTTTTTAAAGGTTATTTAACATAGTTAAGGTGTGTCTTAGCAAAAATACACATCCTAGTTCTCAGAGGGTTGTTAATACTAGTTCGAAATGGCATTATCTCAGCGTATTTGAAGCACATTGCAGTTCCCTTTTAAGGTACTTCGCCCCTTAAGACAAACTAAATCAACAAGGGCAATTTCAGAGTATGCGCCTTTTTAGAACCCCCTTCAACTTCTCAGAATTGAGAGCCTGTGAGCTCAAACAATTTGATAAAAGCAATTACGTACTGTATTACTACCACAGCACAACTACACAGGCACGCAGTAAATCTAAAAATATACATAATGAAGTCCTAGGGTAAGTACCATATTCGGGTAAAAAAAAGCGGGAGAAGCAAAACAAGATGGTTTTTGCCTTTCAGACCCTTAGACACTTGCACAAAGAACACACGAATTTTTTTTTGCAGTGCGCCTGCAGTGTCCAATGCGCCGTGCCGATGCAGAAGATCAGCAGTCACGGGATTTAGGTGCACGTTGAAGAGCTTTCATTCCAGGGGCTGAAAGTTATCCGGAGTCTCGTGAACTACGGCCTGCCAAATCGCGTTTCTTGCATGGGAAAACATCCTTGTAAATGCTAGTTTGACGAAAGCGCGCACCAACTTGGATGATGACGCCGCAGCAGCAACCTGCAGCTTAGAAGAGGGCAGACTTTGCACTACATCACCGTAACGAAATCCTAACCAAAAGAAACGCTTCCGTGCTCTGATGTTATCTGCCTATAGTCGGTAACAATGTGAGAATGAAGACGCTCCACCCCCCCACAAAACAGCAGCGCACTTCTTTACGAAGGAACGTCATGGACTCCTTTGTAACCGTATAGATAGCTCTTCTGAGCTGATATAAATGCAACTAAAAGTTACTCATCCTGCCCAAAATATGGCTTCTGGGTAAGCAGTAATGCCAGGTATCTATGATGAAATTAGTGAGGACGCTCAGCTTTTGAACTTGACCAGTGACGTTTGTGCAAATTATCTCTCTTGGTAAGAAAGTGACGGCTGTGGGCGGCGAATTGATTTTATCTTTGGTTGCAGCTAGCTATAGTGATCACCTGCCATTTTTTTGTCTGAACTGTAGGCTCTGTTTATTTTTTTAGATACTTTAGAGAAAAACTTGATGCTTTTATTAAAATCGGCTAGCCCTCTCCACGTGAAGAATAAGAATAAATGGAAAAACAATACGCTCAAGAGAGATGAAGCAAAATGTATATAGGGCTGTAACACTCACTATTTTGTGCACTATAAAACTGCACTACTGAAAACATAGACCCGGGTTAGCAGTGACTGCACCAGCAGTATCTATGACAAATTTTGTATCCGCATTTCTGAAACTTACGATACGTTTCTAGGGAATAGTCACGCTGAGTGGATCGTTGGTTTAATTACACCCTTATCAAATGACCGTCTTCAAGTCTTCATATATAATATCCTTTCAGGTTGATTGATGATTAACATGTGGGGTTGAACTTTTCAAAACCACCATATGAATATGAGAGACGCTGTAATGGAGGGCTCCGGAAATTTCGACCACTCAGGCTTGTTTAATGTGCACCCAGATCTGATAGCACGGTCCTACAGCATTTTCGTTCTCATTGAAAATGCAGCCGCCGTAGCCATGATTCTATCTCACGACCTGCGGGTGAGCAGCCGAGTACCTCAGCCGCTAGACCACCTCAGCGGGGCAATACCCTTTCAGGTACTCATATGCGTTAGCTGTAATAAAACTCTGTTTAGTAGAGTAAAGTAATTCTGACGACCACCACTGCCATTGAAGTTGATACGCGCAGAGGAGATCGAGACGTGTACGGCAGAATGAACGTTTATCAAACGCCGAAGGTGAGCGTGGGAATGGCCAACAGTATAGTGTAGTAGAATATGAGTACATTAAACCAACAGGTTGAATCTCACAGCGCCATCGCCTTCAGTAGAGCTACGGATCGGGGCAGCCAGAACGTTCACTGGTCTTCATTTTCCTAGTGGATACGTACAACATCACCACATGATGAAACAAAAGAGGCTATTCTTTTATTGTATATATTGCAACCACTTAAAATATTTGTTATCTCAAACACAAATTAGTCATGACGCCCCTGCTGTTCAGAGAGTTGATGGTCAAAGCTATCCAGCTGACCAATGATCCAATATAGTTCAACAGACGAACTGAACGTTTTATTTTTTTCTTGCGCGCGGGCATCTTGCTTCACACTAAAGCAAGAACCCGTGACCAATCTGGCTACATGCATTCATTTGTTACTCCATAGCTGTTCCAATGGTCCTCTCTGAATGCAGTATACATGAGCTCTGTATGGTCATCTCGGAATACACCCTTAAAAGACAGAAACGAGGTAGTGCCGTTGGCTGACAATAAACAGCTGGCTAAGTGACGATAATTTTCGCCAACAGATCCAACATAACACTTTTTACTATGATGAGTATATGGTGCTTGCTATCTCGAAGTGTTACTGTGGGTAAAAAGACAGTCATTATCTGCGCAGTAGCTGCTCACCCTACATCATCAACATAAAAGCAGCACATTTAAAATAGTTGCACTGTTTTCTAGTGATTGCTCATTCTCTCAACTGTATACACGTACAAGGGCCGTTCCGGGAATCCGAAAAGCCCAAACCTCAAAATATTATTGTGAGTACAACAACGTAAGAGTTCATTTGCTGCAATTAAACCCAAGGTACAGAAAGCTATCTCCCTCATTCTACCCAACATCCATAAACAGTGATGAAGAAACTCACTAGCTTCACCACTCCATGCGACGAACAGTGCACAGCGGGTGTTAACTCAACACCTTAACAATGTGTTGTGTGAGGACTGGCTGTAGATATTTCCGACATGACCACACGATCTTTGTGTTTTAAAGTAGAAATATCTTTTAGGACTGAGAAGTTGCCCTTCACAATTGCTTCATTTATTCTTTTGTTCGTATGTTTGTTCGTTCGTTCGCTCGTTCGTTACTACATTCTCTCATATTCTCACGAGTCAGTGGGCCCTGACTGGCGAGTCAGTCAGGGCCCACTGACTCGCCAGTCAGCAAGGAGCCCTTTGCGAGCGCCTTGCTGCACTGCACAGCGGTGAGTGTCCAAATGGAGCCTCCATTACGCCGCAATATTGCAGACAGAAAGCTTGTCTGCCAGAGCCGCAGCAGCAGTGGGGGTAAGAAAAGCAGCCATGACGTTCGTCACAGAGCACTCTTAACTACGCTTCCTTGGCTCTGCGGTGTCTCGCCTCGAGCCTGCGAATACCCGTAGCTCTACACTGAGCCGCTGCATTTCCCAGGCCTTATTGACTTTTCCACAGGAAAAAACATACAAGAACTACAAGAGCTTCGCTGTCGTGTAACAGAAAGTTCACATATGGGGCAGCAACAAAAATGACTTATGGGGACTCGGTGAGTATTAGGAATAGAGTGTTATGCATCCGTCTAGCTACCGAACTAAAACTAAAGAGTACACGGGCCTTACAACGTTTCTTTCTCCAATGCTTAAACCACTTTTCCTGTGCTACGAATGAATGAAAAGCTACGGCCCATCATCTTGAACGCTGCAAGTGAATTACATTGAAGATCGATGTCTGGTGATCATTTTACTTGTAAAATTTTCATTTCAGAGATCTTCGTAGCTAGTAATTTTGTTGCCTTGAGTATTATATTTAGGCATGAACCTGACAAAGGAGAATTCGCGTCTTTCGACTCTGAAACGTTTACGAGACGCAATAATGACTTCCAACTTTATCTGAATGGATTTGTGACAATCGATCACCCTCCAACAAAACGCTTCCAAAAAAAAAAGATTATTTCTTAAAACTGATGCTTCGGCAGTACTCATTTCTTATCAACTCCCATGAGTATACGTCATCATCCGACTTAGTCGTTTTTAATTGTCTTCTGACTTTCATTTCCGTTACATTTTGATATTCTTCATTCCACTTTCATACAAAAAATAGCGTGTCAACGACTCTATGGTCACCGAAGAATATTTCTGTCGTTTGAAAAAAACCTTCCCCTTACCTATTCTCTCTTTTTACTTAAAATAAGGGTCACGTAGGCCGCATTTTATACCTAGTGCGAAGCACTAACACTGCACGAAAGCACGGAAGGTGCAAGTAGGTTTCTAGTTATTGTACCAGGTTTACCGAAGTTCTGTGTTTTCACTTATTGCATCAGCTTGTCACAGTAAGGTTTCAGTACAAGCAGCCAACTAATTTTATGGATGCTCCTGTATATCTGGTGGTGCCTAATAACGCATCCTTGTCAACAAACAAAAAGGGAAACGAAAACGCATTTGACAAAGTGATATATTTTTAGTGAGTGGTGTAATGTGGCGAGACAAAAGTCACAGCTGGGCCGAAAAGGCGAAGCAATTAACGCAACAGCAACGAAATGAAAGGTGGCGCACAGAATAGCTGCCCGGTAATATGAGCAATGGCAGAGAACTATGGGATACGACAGCTTCCGGTTCGACGCACCATTTGGATTAGCAGCGGCACGCAAGCATTTTTGTACCACTTCATAAAAAAAAGACACTTCTGCGTGCAATGTCAGTGCTTTAGATATTGGTTTTTATCGCTTTTTCTAACTGTGACTGCGACTATGACAAGCTATGAAAGCTATGAACGGATAAAAAAACCTATTTATCGCACTAAAATGATCTGCAATGATTTTATGCTGCTCGGGGGTACTGTCAGTTTTGCTAGCAAATCAATCGATGCAGAAAACAGTTTTCATTGTATGATACGTCACTGCAGATAAAAACTACTATTTTAAAGATCTCAGGGGATGGGAATGAGTGCAGTGGCGTGCTAAGAGTTCATTTTGGGATCACTGCTTCGGCCGACATCATCGGTCAATTGGCATAAAGCGCAGCACTTATTGAACGCGTTAAGATATCTTTTTTTGTCTAGCCTCCACCGCCATTTCACTTTCACTTTATTTCCTTAAAGGCCCCGAGTGGGGGCATTACATAATGGGTGGGTGTACAGTAAGGATACATGACCATTCAGGATGAGAGGTGCACTTTTACAGCATCAATGAAAGCATCTGGGTTGGTGGTGGCAACGATGGCTTAGGAAAGGCCTTTCCAGTCTACAATTGTGCGTGGGAAAAAGAAGACGAGAAGGTGAGAGTACGGGTTTGAGGATGAGAAACACTTAAGCAATGACCTGTACGAAGGGATATGCGAGCAGAGGGTGAGATGTAAGGTGGCTGATTGAGTGAACTGTAATACATTTTGTGAAACAGGGATAGGCTGGCAGTGCGACGGCGACAAGAATGGGTGGGCAGGCCAGTTGCCGCCTTTAATGAGGATACACTAACGTTGTACGAATATGATGAGTGAATGAACCTGATGGCGCGGGTCTGCACCATTTCTAATGCGTCTATGAGATAAGATTGATGAGGATTCCAGATTGTGAACGGGTACTCAAGGTTAGGTCGATTTAAAGATTTGTATGTGACGAGTTTGACGTGAGGAGGAGAGCTGCGTAAATGACGTCTGAGAAAGCCTAGAATTTCGTAACTGGATGAGATGACGTTGGACCCATGCAGAAACCAATTGAGATCTTTGAAGATAGTTACACCGAGATATTTGAAGGTACTAACAGATTCAGTAGAAGTGCTAGCAATCTTGTTCGGATAGAGGAGAGGGCTTCGCGAGCGGGTGACGGACATTAATTTACATTTACTGGGATTCAGGACCATAAGCCAGCGATCGAACCAATTCAAGATTTTAGGAAACTGCTCTGCAGCACAGCCTGGTCGAAGGTATTTCTTATTGACTGGTAAATAACGCAGTCGTCTGCGCACATACGAATAGAGCAAGTAACTTCCAATGGCAGATCATTTATATATATCGGGAACAATAGGGGACCCAGCACGGAACCCTGGGGGACGCCGGTGGATTACAGGGACGGGTTTAGAGGCTATGTTATTGATGCACACACACTGAGACCTATTAGTAGGGAATTCTTTAACCCATTGTATGACATCTGGATGCGAACCTAAATGGTAACGTTTTAACAGCAAGCGTTGATGTGGTACCTTGTCGAAGGCCTTAGCGTAGTCAAGGAATATTGCGTCTACCTGTATATTAGAGTTCATGTTGGAATGCAGATCAAGAACAAAAAGAGCAAGCTGTGTTTCACTGGACAGACCCTTGCCAAAACCATGCTGTGATGAATGGAAAAAGCTGTTGGAATCGAGGAAGTTCATGATGTTAGTGCAGATGATGTGTTCCATGATTTTACATGGTATGCTGGTTATGGAGATGGGCCGGTAGTTTAATGGTGAAACTCTGTTATCTGACTTGTGGATGGGAACGACCATTCCTACTTTCCATTCATTCGGTATAGTGCCTGTTGATAGAGACTGTGAGAACAACAAGGTTAAGACTGCGGCAGAAATATGTTCAGTGTTTTTAGAAGTTTAGAAGTGACGTCATCCACCCCTGCGGACGAAGAAACCTTTAGCTTTTCAATCAGTGATGCGACGCCTTCAGCCGAGAAATTTATAGCCGGCATTATTGACATGTTAGGGGTAAGGCACTCGGGAAGGGGGGCGTCTGGTTCGGCTGTGAAAACGGATGAAAAAGTGGCGTTGAATGTATTAGCGCACTCAGAATCTGAAAGGATATCATCCTGCTCCGTATAGATACAAATAGTGTGGTTGGGCTTAGGGTTAATGAGCAGCCAAATTTTACGGGAGTTATCGGTTATCATGCGGGGAAGGTCCGAGTGAAAAAAGGAATGTTTACGTTGACGAACTTCTGCGAGATGTGCGCGTTCAGCTTGACAGTATCTGTCCCACGAGTCGGCATTTGGTTTAAACTTCGCCGTACGAAATAGCCACTTCTTTTTGTTCTCAAATGTTTTAAGGGTTTTGTATATCACGGCTTATGACGATTAGAAGGAATAGTGGTGACTGGAATATATTTGTCCGTTAGAACATTCATCTTGCCCTGAAAATATGACCAGTTCTGTTGCACAGAGCGATTGTGAAATGTCAACTCGTAGGACCGATAGAATTCATGCAGTTTGTCGTTTATGGCCGAGTAGTTACCTTTGCTGTTGAGCCAACTTTTTTTTGCTGGGGAATGGTGAAAATGTGTTTTGAGGGAAAATGTGGCATAAATTACTTTATGGTCGCTTACTCCTTTAAGTTAACTAATTGATGACATGAATTCGGGATGCGATGTCAGAATAAGGTCAAGCGTGTTGGCACAATCTACCGTGACACGAGTTGGTTCTTTTATCAGTTGGGTCAGATTATGGTTAAGGTAGAATTCCAGAAATTCAGCAGCCTCCGAGTTACCTGTAGCTAATTGCATAGAAGACCACTCCATACTGGGGTAATTAGTGTCACCGAAAGGCAAGATGCATGCATCAGGGTGCCGCTTGGCTAAATCACTCAAAATATTGTTAAGTTTGCCGAGAAAATCAGAATGGTGAGTAGGGGGCCTGTAGCACACGCCAAGATTAAAAGCCGAAGGTTCGGTACGGCAGATTAGCCACAGAATTTGGAGGTCACTTGATGTATTGATAGGGCAACAGGATAAATTAGTATGAACAGCGATTAATACCACACCCCCTCTGCCACCTTGCCTGTCTTTTTGAAAAATATCAAAGTTGGGAAAGTTGTTCGAAAATTAAGCATCAGTGATTTCACTGGAAAGCCATGTTTCGGTTAGTACAATTACATTACTATCAGTTTATGGCACCAGATTTGACACTACTTCACGTTTTGGGAGGAAGCTGCGAATGTTAGCGAAGATAACTGAGAATGAAACGGTGGCACGGGGCATGAGAATAAGGTGGTTGCGCGGTTGACGGGCGTGACGAGATAGCTATAGTTGTTCTTGCACGCTTTGCGAAGCTTCATCAAAGAAGAAGCGTCGTGGGACGATGTGTAGCGTTTTATATCGAAGTGAGTAAAGCACAGACTTGTTTTTTTTTTTTGCAAAGGCGACAAGGTGTTTACGTGCGTTTTGTACCCGTTGGGAAAAGTCCTCCCCAATGCCGTATGTGGTACCTTTGAACTTGCGAGCGTTAGTAAAGATCGCCTCTTCCGTCTTAAAGGCACAAAATCTGACAATTATGGGACGATTACGGCCTGAGGTATGGCGACCCAATTGATGCGTTCTCTCTATTTCTTTTGTGTCGACTGTTAAATTCAATTGTTCGGAGCAAAGTTGAATGATCGCTTCTTCAGGGTGTGCACGCGATTCATGTAAAGAATCGGGGATACCATAAAAGATCAGGTTGTTGCGGCGGGACGGATTTTCGGCATCATCAAAACGGCTTTCTAAAAGAGAAACGTGATACATAGTTTTGGTGCTGTCAGTCTGTACGGTTCCAAACTGCTGCCGCAAGCACTCGATGTGTTCACAACTCGCTTCCACAGAAGCCACACGCTTAGCGAGCTCGGCGATAGTGTTATTCGTGGCAACAAGTTGTGCCTTAATGTCTTTAATTTCCGTAATGACAGTTGCTTGAGCGGCAGTTAGCTTACGCAGCTCGGTGAGAATGGCCGCATTATCAGGTCCTGGGTTCGACTCGATAGCACCCGCAACTAGCAGCAAGGAACGCACGACAGCTCCACACTCACAACAAGTAGCAAACAGGCGCTGCGGGCTCGGCAGCGGGAGTAAGAAGTAATTGCTCGACTTTTTTGCGTATAGGCTGTGTGAAGGACCAACCTGCAAGGTGAAGTGCAGAGGATTAGTGGTCACTCACGCAGAACAGCTGCCGAGCACGCAAGGCAATGCCGACGGGGGCGGTGGCTTTATAGCTCGGGGACCGATTGATGTCGTTGACGATGGGACCTTCCAAGCTGTGCCCAGGACCAATTGCTGAGATAGTGGCATGGCTTGCCGCGTTGAATCCCGAGTACTGTCCAGCCAAGTCCCGCATGTTGAAATCTGAGCAGGTCCACTAGACGGAAGCGCGCGCACCAGAGATGCGCACGTTGTTGATCTAGACAGTAAAGGAAAGAGCATCAGAATGAAGGCATGAGGAATAACCCGCATGGTGAAGTGCAAAGGATTAGTGGTCACTCTCGCAGAGCAGCTGCCGAGCCCACAAGGCGACGCCGACGAGGGCGGTGGCTTTATAGCTCGAGAAACGATTGATGTCTTTGACGATGGGGCCTTCGAAGCTGTGCCCAGGACCAAGCGCTAAGATAGTGGCATGGCTTGCCGCGTTGAATCCCGAGTACTGTCCAGCCAAGTCCCGCATGTTGAAATCTGAGCAGGTCCACGGGACGGTAGTGCGCGCACCAGAGATGCGCACGTTGTTGATCCAGAGAGCGCAGGAAAGAGCATCAGAGCGAAGGCATGAAGAATAACCTGCATGGTGAAGTGCAGAGGATTAGTGGTCACTCTCTAGAACAGCTGCCGATCCCACCCACCCTGGCTTCGACTAAGAAATCCATTAAGATGCATTTCTTAGTCGAAGCCAGATGCTCACTGCCCGGCACGGCGGCACATAACCAATACAGTCAGACATAGACGGCGCCAAATCATCGAAACCCTGCGCGTGTTTAACAAACGTCTTCCTTTGGCGCACAGTTTGGCCAAGATAAAACGAAAATGGACTCCTCCAGCGCTTCGTGTAAACTTACTCTTGAGTGAAGCTTTCGCGTTTTTCGTCATATATATATAGGTGGAATGGCTGGCGCTAATCTCGTCTGGCAGTAAGATATCGCCCGTGCGTTCCCATAGTATCTTTGCAAGGCGCGCCTGTGCGATAATTTATTTTTCAACATATTATTCGCAGCAAGTTCTTGCGTAAGCTTTTTTTTTCAGTGTGAAATCCACACTTACCTGTACTAAAATAGTTTTCGCACACTCTGGCTTCAACGTTACCTACTCAAAGGCTACCTGTCGCTGTGGCTCTGTTCACAGCCACGGCCCATCTCATTTTTCTTTCTTAGTTCCATGGGAATTGTACCTGCGTTTTCCATTCACGCTCGAGTTAGAAGAGCTCATGGCTAAACAACCGACCATGGTTTATCAGGACGAAGATAAATGGGTGACCGCGCGCGCGACACACGAATAATCTGAGGCTTGCGGCGAAGCAGTTCGCCCTCGTCTACTCTTCTCGAACCGGAAGCCGGTAGCAGACGACGCATCCCACAATCCCTCGCTCTTTTACTGGTCACCTATCGAAAGCAGATCGAAACATGCCCCGCGTTTCTCACGCACAAAACGTACTCACAGGTACGGGTGCACGCGAATTTGTTACTTTGCTGTGTCTGCCCCGCCGCGGTGGTCTAGTGGCTATGGTACTGGGCTGCTGACCCGCAGGGCGCGGGTTCGAATCCCGGCTGCGGCGGCTGCATTTCCGATGGAGGCGGAAACGTTGTAGGCCCGTGTGCTCAGATTTGGGTGCACGTTAAAGAACCCCAGGTGGTCTAAATTTCCGGAGCCCTCCACTACGGCGTCTCTCATAATCATATAGTGGTTTTGGGACGTTAAACCCCACATATCAATCAAATCAACTTTGCTGTGTCTGAAAAGCGCGCGTTTTTCGCAGACGGAGACTATAATGATTGCAGTGATCTTTGTGCACCAGGTAACAACAGCAGAATCAAGGCGTACGACCTTCCCCTAGTCGCCGCCGCGAGATAAGGGCGCGTGAGCGTTGCTCCTTCACGCGCCCTTATCTCGCCGGGTGCAGTACGCGTAGGAGATTAGAGCGGGCGCAGCCGCCCCGCGATGTGGCGACGCGGATCTTTGCACCATCTTGCTGGTAATGCTGAAAACATCATGCTGAAACAGATGCTTGTGAGGAGCGGCAAGTGGTAGATATTAGACGATAATTTGTGGGGTTTAACGTCCCAAAAGCACTGTTTGATTATGAGAGACGCCGTAGTGGAGGGCTCCGGAATTTTTTGGTAGATATTAGAAGCTTGCCGTTTGAACGTTGAAGGATGTGCACCAGGGTGGCTCAATAGTTAACGCCTCGCTTTCACGACGCAGAGGTCCTACGTTCGATTCCGCGCTTCGCAGTGTTTTTGAAGATGACAGTCCTTCTTGGGGACCTTCGATGCAAAAACTTTAATCTGTGTGTCTGTCTGTCTGTAAATTTGTCTGTTTGTCCGCTGTTAGCGCGAACCGGGTACTCGAAACAGTACCAGCTGATCCCCCGAACAGACGACGCTACCGCAGCACCTACCAATATTGCTGAAGAATCAGCGTTCATACGTGTGCGATTGTCAATTAAAAAGCAAATATTGTGCCTATCTGAGGCACCATAACAACGCGTCAATATTTTGTATGTATATCTTTTACTAGACAAGGCATGCATAAGCAATTATAACGAACGTAGCATTTATCACGATGCGCTGACCATGCAACGCTTGCACGAAATGCAAGTGTTTCCAACGCTTTGCTAAGACGACACGGTAGTGGCACCTGCCCGTCGCTTTGCGTTCTACACCTTATCACCTCCGAGACGGGCGCGCAAGTTACACGCGTTTTGTTTTCCAAGTTAACTGCCAGATGGCGCTCATGTCTCTCGTGAGACGTTACTTGATGCGCTCGTTCGCCTCCACTGCACTCTCGAGGCACTCTAACGCAGTGCCTGTGGAATACAATGCACCAATTTTCTTGCGCAGAACATCAAATGAATGTTTTGTTCACTCTCTCTACACGCAAGACTACCGTCTTTCGACATTTGCAGATTAGATGCAGATACGGGGCCAATTTTTTCGGATTTTTTTTCTTTCTTGCGTTTTCATATATATATAGATACGTATACATATACAGTGCATGACATCGACGCCAACACCGGCGGCGAAATTCAGCCGAAAGTGTCCATATAATTGCTATCACAATAAAAGCACCGGCTAAAGCATCATTCAGGATTTACCCCCTGCCATAAAATAAATTTATTTGCTCAAAACCCAAAAACAGAAAACATTTTTAAATAAAATCTTCGAGAAGGTCGTCTGGCTGTTTGTCTGACACGCTATTTATGGCGCACCCTGATTATTGTGATAATTACAATAATAAAAACATTGCACACACACAGACATTACATGATTTAAAAAAAAATCTGCTGAAGCTTGTGGTCTGCAAGAAAGTCATCGGTGCTCGTGGCACATAATGCTCAGGTGAACTTTGCCATGGGGCAAGAATATGCCACAGTTCTATAGTGGGGCCCCATTGAAGGCTTAATTAGTGTGAAAATAGTCAAAAAGAGGCGCAACAACTCCATGTGGAACCTACAGATGCGTCGCTCTTTGAACAGTTTCGTTTGTACTCCAACTATGATTAGGTCATTGAGTTTTTCTCTAAATTCATGTAAAGAATAAAAGTGAAGTTTTCGAGTTAATAAATCAAAAGTCAAACAGGAACCTATGCATGCTTCTAGTATGAAACATTGGAGGCACTTTCAGCATTGTATCCATCAAACAATACGCTTGTATAATACGGAAAGACGGGCTAGTTGGTACTGCTGCATAATTGAAGTTTTTGCGCACACACAGAAGGGTCCTTGTGTTCCCTTCTTCTGTGTCCTTGTGTGTGTGCGCAAAAACTTCAATTATTTAATACGCTTGTATCTTTCGCAATTCTGTGAACAAGAGACAAAAACAGAAGTGAGGCATTACAATACATACAAAACGCTGATTATGTTTCCGAACTTTTGGCGCCAATACTTTCAGCGCTTTGTCACTTTACCACCAGCTACTTCACATCAACTTTCCTTTCAGTTAGAAATATTATGGGCCAACACCGCTAATGAACATACTATTAGCGAGAGCGTCTGGCCGAACGTATAAAGCCCCTGTGGAAGGTGATCTTCCTGAATTATCTGTGCATTGTCGTGCTGGGCTTTTCTTAAAACCTAACTCAAAACAGTTGGCATCGCGAAAAAAAAACACCAAGCCTTTGAGGAACAAGCCGCACTAAAGCGAAAGCTAGAAGAGCGGCCTTTCAGAACTTTTAACACAGTTCGGGTAGCCATGGCAAGTACACATGCAGGTATCTACTAAGCTATAAATCATTGTGTAAAGGGCAGGCATTTACTATGCCATTGTTTGTCATTCTTCGGTGAAGAGTATTACAGGCTGCACAGCTTGTTCATTTTTCAAGCTATGAATGACGATGATGAAGAATTCTGCCAAAAGCACTTGTAATTTCCACAATCTCCCACAGTGGGTGTACGCCACAGTTATTAAGTAAAAAGATCAAGCTTTTGAAATGGGTTGAAACATTCGACGACCCACTCGTTGCACAATTTGCATTTTTTGACAACTGGTTGCTCCTTTCGTGTCAAAAAACGCTTTATTACTCATTTAACGCGATTTTTTTTCCCGACATCAAGCCTCCCTAAGGCCAGTTTGCAAGGAAGTTTCAAGCACCGGTGTGGTTCAGCGGTAGAATACTGGACTGGCATGCTTTTTTACTGAAATAAAAAATAAACGAAGGAGTTTTTGTCACCGTTACTTGGCGACGGCTACCCCTTTAGACTTTATTGGTACTTATAAAGAAAAAATACAACAGCATATATACATATATATAGTCCTACATGGGTGGGACCAAAACTTATTCTATGGGCAGAACAAACACGTAGATCCCAAGCTCACTTTTTACTTTTGTCCACTCATTTGTTGTCACAAATCTTAGTTTCTTTGAAGAAGTGTTGCAGCACCTTCATTACTTTGCCATTTGTTTTAGATGGCCATGGACGTAGTATTTTATTCAACACAAATGGCCGCTCGAGATCTAACTTGTGGTGTTCCTGTTCTAGTCGCTTTCGGTGTTTGTCGTGTTTCGGAAAGTCAAGCAAGAAGTGGCAGATATCGTCATCGTCGTGGCAGCATGAACATGCTGATGATGTTGCACGCTGAATACGAAGAAGGAAGTGCTTTGTGCAAGCACTTCCGAGTCGTAGGCGATGTATGAGTATGTCAATACGCTTTGGGAGGTCACGGTCTAATTGGTATTTATGATTAGGATCAACAGCATATAGGATCGATTGTTTTGTTTTGTTTGTGAACCAGGTAGACTGGCATAATCCAAGTTTTGTTGTTCCTAAATCTTTATATACGTCATACTAACCTACCGGAATGAGGCACGTTTGCGTAGAATCATGAGCGGTTTTTACCAACTCATCTGCCATTTAATTTCCCTTGATTCCGCAGTCAATGAGAACGAACCCACTGATATGCAACTCGACAATTACACTTTGTAGCTTTTGAAATCTCTTTTAGTATAGCTTTTACATACATGAATGTGTCTTGAAATGGCATTTTTCACACTTTCGAGTGCTGCCAGAGAGTCTGTGATCACGTATTTTCTTGGTGTCACTGACTGTTTATTAAAACTTATGGCTAGCAAAATTGCTACAAGCTCTGACGTTGTTGAAGATGAGAGATGGGCCAACCGCCATGCATATTCTTCGTCCAATTCTGGAATTACAAATGCTGATGTCGATACCTCTTTGGTGACGGAGCTGTCAGCGTACAGGTCAGTGTATCCTTGGCACCTGTCAAACAGACGATGTGATGTCAACTGCTGTGCGGCAACGATTGGCACTTCATGCTTGCTGCAAAGTCCTTCTATTGACGTTTCAATAGTCGGTAGCTCAAGCAGCCATGGCGGGTAGTTTTGGTCCAGTAGCCAATTTGTCGACACAGGCAGTTGGGAAACGTACTGTTCGTACACATGGTGCATTTGCGCTCCGGCACGGTTTACGATGTTGGATATGAGTGGATTTGAAGGATGTTGCGTTACTAGTCGAAAGAGGTGCCGACATGTCTCCACATAACTAATTACTGTAAAGTGCGATTATCTTTGCTATGCCAGTGTCAGAAAACCTTACGTTGCCTGTAGAATCTCTAGATATATGCGTAAGCTTCCTGCCTGTAACAGCTAATGTTGGTGTGGAGACGTCTGAGATATGTTGTGGAGAACTGGCGCAGACTAGGCAATTTTCTGTCGGATTAGAGTACAATGGACGTGGAGTAAAGACGCCGATGTACCACCCCATTTTGTTCCCGCGATAAGATGTATAACATTTATGGTGCAGTTCCCTTGATTTTCTAGATCAGCAATATGCTCACTCCATCTGAGTTGGCTATCTAAGGTAACACCAAGAAAGCGTTGCTTTCGTGCAATTTTGATTCTCTGGCCCTCTACAAAAAGCTTCATATTTTCACTGTCCTTCTCATGAGCGGCAGAACTACTGATTTGGCGTGAGAAATATGCAAGCCTCGCTTTTTGGGGGAATCACTTATTGCATTTAGTTCTTGTTGAAGCCGATGTTTGATCACTTCCAGTGATTTGTGGGACGTCCGTATGCATATGTCGTCTGCATACGTAGATATGTCCAAGGGTTTCGGCAGCACTTCTGGAAGACCTGCCATTGCAGCATTGAAAAGAAGCGGACTTAGAACGCTTGCTTGGGGTACACTTCTGTTCATGTTGAAGCGCTTGATGTCTCCTTTATTGTTGGGAATGTTACGTGGGAAGTTGGCGATCCTATAAAAGTTACGACCATGAACCCCAAGTGAGGTAAGCCAGTACAGCACAGAAAGGTGGCTCGCAGAGTCGAATGCCTTCTCAATATCTATGAACGCCGCAACAGTTGTCGCGTGTGTTCGCATTAACCACAAAGATATCGTTGTTTGGGGCTGCTACCGGCCTCCTAACCTTACTACCGGGTTCGCAAATGAATTACACGATGTACTAAATAAGTTGCGAGTAAGGTTTCCGGCTGCGCCTATGTTTCTCCTAGGTGACTTTAACTTCCCTAATGTTGCGTGGTCTCCCCCTTTTCCAATAATTTCATCAACTTCTGCTGACAGTGCTGCCTTTCTTGATGTGTGTTCAGACTTTAACCTTACCCAGCTGGTTAACGCTCCAACCCGCATTACCTTGTCCACCTCTTCAGTTCTAGACTTGGTGCTGACCACGCATCCCGACCTAATTAAATCCCTATCAGTTATTACGGGCGTAAGCGACGATCTAGCTATTCATTTTAACATGACTAAAACAACTAAAAGAATTCATAGCTCAAAAGTTTTTAGGGACTACAAAAGAGCCGACTATGTTTCAATTAATAATGAGCTTCAGCTTTTCCTAAATGATTACCTTTCGCAATTTTTGGAAAGGTCCATGCAACAAAACTGGAATTTGTTTAAGCAGAAGGTAGCAGAACTTACCAATCGTTTTGTTCCACTCCGCAGAATCAGGCAAAACGCAAAGACCCCTTGGTTCACGCTTACACTAAAATGACTACTGAATAAAAAGAAACAAATTTTTCGAAGGGCAAAGCTAACTAACAACGCGGAAAGGTAATCCGCTTATCATCACGCAGCTGACGAGTACACTCGCGCATAATCTGTTGCAAAAAAAATTATTATCAACAAACGCTTCCCTCCCTGCTTGCAACTAACCCACCGAAATTTTGGCAGATGATTAGGGGAAATGAAAAAAGGCGATAGAATTAATCCATGATGATAACAGCCGTGTACCGAAAGAAGAGTGTTGTGTCATTTTAAGCTCTGTGTTTTCATCATGCTTTGTAAAACCTCGCTATCACCACTTTGTTCCCATGGAACCCCTTTTATTTGACTGTGTCGGCATACAAAAATTGATAGAAAACATGAAATTAGCCAGTGCTCCAGGTGAAGACGGTATCTGTGCAAAGTTTTTGCATAATACCTCTGTTTACTCATATGTCATTTTATGTAAGCTTTTCACACAGTCTTTGGAATTTCATTGCCTCCCGGGTGACTGGAAAGCGGGAAAGGTGGTTCCTCTTCACAAATCAGGTGACGTTCATAACCCCCGCAATTACAGGCCCCCATCGTTAACAAGTATACCGTGTAAGCTCATGGAACACGTCATCTACTCCCACATAATCACTTCTTTAGAAAACAACTCGTTCCTTAGTGATCACTAGCATGGATTCCGGAAACAGTACTCGTGTGAGACCCAACTTCTCTGCTTCACTAATGACCTTTTTCTTGCCATTGACGCTTCTTCCCTTGTTGACTGTATTTTTCTCGACTTTGCTAAAGCTTTTGACACTGTATGCCATAAACTGCTACTGCTAAAACTAAGCAAAGTTAATCTTGATGCTAACATATTAAAATGGATTGAATGCTCTCTAAGAGACCTCTCCCAATTTGTAACTGCGAATGAATCAAACTCCCCCCTCTCACCCGTAACCTCTGGCGTCCCCCAAGGATCCGTTCTTGGCCCACTACTCTTCCTGATTTACATTAGCGATTTGCCACATAACATCGCTTCTTCTATTAAACTTTTCGCCGATGATTGTGTTACTTACGCAAAATTAAAACCCCTTCTAACCACCTTGCCCTTCAGTGTGACTTAGACAATGTTTCATCTTGGTGCGATACTTGGCTAATGAACCTTAATGTACTAAGTGCAAGGTAATGAGAGTTTCACGTCGAACATGTAATATTTCTACTAACTACGTACTTAATAATTCTCGCCTTACTAAAGTTAGCTCTTACAAGTACCTTGGCATTACATTCTCTGACAACCTTTCCTGGCATTGTCACATTGACCTTATTAAAAACAATGCTAACCGCACACTTGGTTATTTACGCCGTAACTTCTCCCTTGCCCCAATGCAACTGAAACTTCTGCTCTATAAAACATTAGTCCGACCAAAGCTAGAATATTCATCATCTGTATGGAATCCACACGTAAACATCCATATCAGTAGCATCGAAGCAATTCAAAATCGCACCGCTCGTTTCATTTTGTCGAACTATTCCCCTACAGCAAGCGTAACCCATATTAAGTCAACTTTATATCTACCTAGCCTATCCTTTCGCCGCTAAATCTCGCGCTTGTGCCTCTTCCACAAGTTGTACCATACCATGCACTCACTGAGTAACTCGCTTTTTGTGCCGCCATCCTACATTTCATCCCGCAGCGACCACCACTTCAAAGTTGGAATTACAAGCAGCCGTACAAACCTCCATTTTAATTCATTCGTGCCCAAAACAAGCACGGACTGGAATCACCTTCCCGCTTCCATCACTGACCCGGCCAACTTCAAGAGTACCATAAACGCATACCCTTTTTAAACATGCTCCATTTGTTTGTGCAGATTGTTACTTGTTTTTCCACCACTCCTCTCTGTAACGCCTTGTACATTGAGAGAAAATAAATGAAATAAAATGTAACGCCGCAACAGCCATGTTTCCACAGCTCGTTTGATGTTCTACAAATGTAACGATGTCGACGACGCAGTCTATGATGCATAGCCGTCGTCTGAAGCCAGCCATCTGTTCTGAAAGAGAGTTGTTAGCTTCAATCCACCACTCTAATCTTCTGTCAATCATTTTTCCATGACTTAAGATACACAGCTAGTGAGGCTGACTGATCGGAATCAGTCAAGCGAAAGCGGTAATTTACCGGACTTCGGCAGTGGGACGATTCTCGCGACCTTTCAACACATTGGAACGCACGCCTTCGTCCACATGTCGTTATTTATCTGTAGAAGAACTGGCATGCCGTTGGGTCCTAGATTTTTCCGAACACTGTACTATACGTTGTCGGGACTGGTTGCCGTTCGAACGCATATTAGTGATAGAGCAGTACGCAACTCTAATTGATAATACGTGTTATCCAGTTGAGAATGTGATAACGTCTATGCATCTTGGAGTTGCTGCTCTACAGAATTAGGCAGTGCAGTAGTGTTGTCAACCAATTGCCCTGTTCTAGTCAGCATTGTGCTAAACTTATTAGAAACATCACGTTCGGGTAATCCAAGATATATGACCAATGCTCTGAATGGATTTCGCTGGGATACTAGATAACCTAAAGCAGTGATTGTTTGCCGGATTTTCGGAAGTGGAGTAAATGGGGTCAACGAACTGCAGAAATCGCGCCATTTTTTCCGACCTAACTTTTGCTTGTGTCGGTTAGACTGGATTAGTGTGGCCTGACTATCGTTGTAATCTTCTAGCCTCCTAATGTGGTGATAGCGACGTTCTGCTCGTCTTCTAACTGCTCGTAGGCGCCCATAGCCTGCATCTACGCTTGAGTGGCCTGCTGACACGGCTGTAAACCTTGTAGCACGGGAGTAACTGCTTTTAATGCAGAAAATAAATGTGTTCAGTTCATTAACTGCCACAAAGTCACGTCCAGTGTATTCACAAAATTATTTCCAGTCTGTTAGCTTTGAAGTCAACGTTGTCGTTTGCACTTGCATTCTTGCGTATTGCATGTAAACTGGGTAATGGTAACTCCCTCGTGTTCTGAAGTCTGTACACCAGTTCGCATCCCGGGCAATGTCAGGGGAGGCTATAGCGAAATCTAGACAGGTGGCATAAGTGGCATATTTATAACCTCTTTGAAATGTTACTGATCCATCATTCAACACGAGAAGGCCACATAAGAGAATTGCTTTTTCGAGTGTTATCCCACGTGAATCAGTATGAATACTGTCCCACGTGGTATTGTGAGCATTAAAATCCCCACAGGTGAGGGCAGGTCCCTGAGCTTTACCCAATAAATGAACCAGAGATGACATAACCATATCGACATCACTTGTATTCGGTGCACGTTGCTCTTGTTCTTTTGGCTTTGACGAGAAGAAAGGTGTAGACGCTTGGTTATTCTGACTTGCTGACAGTTTCGGTGTCCTGCTGTCGCTTTTCTGCCTTTGAACGCTTGGTGATCGTCCTCTACGGTGCGTTTTGTTGTACTTTTCTTTTTCTGAGCAGAAGCAGCCTTGGCTACCGTCGCATACGATAGTGCTGATGTACTCTTCTGTGATTTTTAAATCATATGGAGTGGATGTACAGTTTCAGGATTCGGACAAGGCGACCCTTTTTTTGGAAATCTTTTGTGCTTGGGTTGAAATCCCACTGTGTCCTGGTGCATTTTTTCCTCAATTATTAAGCTTCTTTTTATTTCGCGCGATAGTGATTACACCCCGTTGTGGCGGCGGCAGTAGACAAATATGGCGCAAGTGACCCTTGTTGTGATCTAAGAACAGTTTTCAATTTAATATTCTCTATAGCGTCTCGAAGTGCGGGAAAGTGAGCATAAGCGGTATTACCAATAAACGCAGTAGCGATTCCTTTTCATAAATATATTTCCTTGAAATTCTTTACTACGCACTCTTAAAAGGTGGCGTTCACAATTGGCCTCGAAGGGACCGCAAGCAGCAAAGCTCACCGAAAATTCACTCGCTTTGCCACTAAAGCGGACTGAAAACTAGGCTGCGAGGTAAGAACAAATAAAATCAGTCTGAAACCAGTTTTCTCGTCACGTGAAAGCGCATACTCTTTCCACTTCACGGCTTTGGCTGCACTAGCTCAAATCACTTGATCTAACCAGCCGGTTACAGATTCAACGTGAAGGCAAAGGCGTCAACGGTGGCTCGCATCAGCTCAAATTGCAAACTACCCAGGCAGCTCGACAAAGCTTGACAGCCTAAAAGAGGACGTGCTCATCGAGAGCCTGATTTGAATTACGATCATAGAGTACATTGGAAGTAGACGGTGCAGTAGCAGTGAGTCCACAAGCCCTAACGTGTCTAGCTTGTATAGTCAGCTGAACCCGCCACCGCCGGTGCCGGTGCGTTCGCTCTTGTCGCTTTTGCTATTGTATCTCCTGAAACACTGTTTGAAAAGCTGTGAGCTGCTTCTTTTCTGTATCGTGCGTGAATCAACAGAATGTGGTATGAAGTTTTGTGCTCAGAAAGCAGGTAATATTGAATTCATTCTGAGAGTAGCGACGGCAGCGGTGATAGGCTGGGGTAGAACGAATGCGAACCTTTTGACGCTCGCAGTCCTAATTTTTGGCCGCTGTGGCATTATTGTTTTTGCTTCACTTCTAAAGTGTTAATTTGGCCTAACACATTGCAGTGATGTTGGCCAGCAAGAAATCCTTCACAGATGTCAAGGTTTCAATCAAGTGTTACCTAGCAAGATTGAAAACTCACACCTACACACGCCTTACACGCGTTATATCAATATATTTTTTCAATAGTGCTAAAGCCTGCAACCTTACGTAGTATAAGGTTCACAAGAAATAGTCGGTGCCCAACAAAGTTAGTTGCAACTTTTTTACTAACTTTATGCTTGTAGTTATATGCTTTCTACTAATTTTAATGAACGCACAAATAGAATGCGAAAAAATAACCGAGCTCAATGACCCCTTCACGCAGTGTGAAATTCGAGAAGCATCACACAACCTCAACAGTCAATCGGCCTCCGGTTCCGACAAGGTAACCAACCGCTAGTTGAAAATTTAGATGACCAAGCTATCCCACTACTCACTACATTTGGGAAACTGGCCAGGAACCGGAACACTGGCTCACGGCCACAATAATTCTTTTCGCAAAGACAGGTAAACATATAAACTTCGACCATCTAGGTCCTACTCCCCAGCGTCATGTACAGAAAAAGCAGCTGAAAATGTCACCCTATATTGTGTACCGCGTTACATAGAAAATCACGAACTGTTTTCATTTAACATGGTCGGATTCTGTCAGCACTTATCAACACATGACGTCATGCTATTTCTCAAAAAACAGCTTCAACTCAAAAACGATAGACGTCCGTGGCATCCTCAACCTAGACCTTACTAAACATTAGACAGTGTCTCGCACCATTATATACTGGAATTCATTGCCAGCCTCGGTCTCGGTAAAACATTCCACGCATACATTCGTTCTTTACTACAATACCGTAAAGCCCAGTTTTCAATATCACAAACTACATCAAACACTTACACATTATGTTCCAACGGGACACTACAAGGGGCAGTCATTTCTGCACACCTTTTTCACAGAGTAATGAAGCGACTGGCTGACACACTCCGTGACATCCCTAGCATAAACCATAATATATATTATCATGTGCTACAGAAGGTTTTTAACTCAGAAGAACTGAGCCGGCGGGGAGACGCACCGAAAACTGACAAGAAGGCTGCTTCAATAATCAACAACTAACCAGAGCACGCGCTGCCTCAGAACATCGTCTTCTATTCTAGCGGGCAGCCATGGCTTGCGCTCGCTGTACCTAACGGCCAAGTGGCACTATTCCCCCTCTGAAAAAAAGGGTGTCACTCCAATGCACAGAAAGTGCAGAGTCAAGGTCGAGGCTAACCAATAGAAAATATATACATACAAAAACAGCAATGATGTCCCTGCGCAGTCGCATTACCGCGGGATGTACAGCTTCAGTCGCACTACATGCACCATCTCCGAGGAGTGCCTTCACCGCCGTGGCGAGAAGGCGCCGTCAAGGACTACCTCGTATTTCACATCGATCACGCGTCGCAATACTTTGTACGGTCCAAAGTAGCGACTGAGCAGTTTTTGTGACAATCCCTGGCGTCGCACTGGAGTCCACACCCAAACTTGATCACTTGGATGGTATTCAACTGGTCGATGGCGAGCGTAGTAGCGGCATGCGTTTGCACTCTGCTGGTGCTTATTGTGTAGACGTGCTAACTGGCGTGCTTCTTTAGCGTACTGGGTAAGCTGCACTGCCTCAGGAGTGATCAAAGCGTCGCCATTGTGTGGAAGCATCGAATCCAGCATGGTCTGTACCTTATGTCCATAGACAACACGAAAAGGCGTGAATTGTGTGGTTTCCTGGACGGCAGTATTGCACGCGAATGTGACGTACGGTAGCACCTGGTCCCATGTCTTATGCTGGACATCTACGTACATTGATAACATGTCAGCGATGGTCTTGTTGAGTCGCTTTGTAGAGCCGTTGCTCTGCGGATGATATGCCGTGGTCTTGCGATGGCTCGTGTAGCTGAGCTTGAATACGTCATGAATGAGCTGGGCCGTGGATGCTGTTCCTCTGTCTCTGATTACGCACGACGGGGTGCCATGTCGAAGAACGATCTGGTCCATAAAAAAACTGGTGACGTGGGAAGCCATAGCGCGTAATGCCTTTGTTTCGGCGTACTTCGTCAAATAGTCGGTGGCTACTACGATCCACTTGTTGCTGGCAGATGATAGTGGAAAGGGCCCCAGTAAATTCATTCCTCTTTGATCGAATGACGCTCTATGTGGTTCTATTGGTTGAAGAATCCCTGCGGGTTTCAGTGGCGGGGATTTGTGGCGTTGACATTCCCGGCAGATTTTTCACGTATGACTTCACGGATGCGGAAAGCTTATAAGCCAGTAGTACACTTGTCGAACTCGAGCGAAATTTTGAGAAGAACATAAGTGACCAGATGTGGGCTCATTGTGACAGGCGAGAAGAATGTCGTCACGGATGTCAGTTGGCACAACTCGAAGATAGGTTGTCTCAATTCCATTGGAGTTTTTTTTTACACAGAACCTCATCTCGTATGCAGAACGACGACAGACCATGAGAAATATATCGAGGTACGGAAGATTTGCGTCCTTCAAGGTTTTAGATAACAGCGCGAATTCCGTCATCCACGTGCTGTCGCGTAATCAGATCTGTTGTAGTAATGGCCCTAAGGAAACCACCGTCATTCTCGGTGTCGGGGTCACAAACTTCGACAGGTGCACGAGACAATGAATATGCATCTTCGTGCTTGCGACCCGATTTGTAAGCGATCGTCAAATTGTATTCCTGCAGACGAAGACTCCATCGTGCCAGTCACCCACAGGGAACCCGTAGGTTGGCTAACCAGCACAATGAATGATGATCAGTCATTACCTTGAAGTTGATTGATTAATTTTTGGGGTTTACCGTCCCGAAACCACCATATGATTATGTGAGACACCGTAGTGAAGGACTCCGGAAATTTCGACCAACTGGGGTTCTTTAACGTGCCCCCTAATCTGAGCACACGGGCCTACAACATTTCCGCCTCCATCAGAAATGCAGCCGCCGCAGCCAGGATTCGATCCCGTGACCTGCGGGTCAGCAGCCGAGTACCTTATCCACCAGACCACCGCGGCGGGGCACTACCTTGAAGTGGCGTCCGTAAAGGTGAGGCCTAAATTTCATCGCGGTCCGTACAACAGCGAGGCACTCTTTATCTGACGTGGAGTAGTTCACCTTGGCGCGGGAAAGAGTGCGCCTAGCGCACGCTATCACTTGCTCTGGGCGCCTTGTTGTTGGGCGAGGACAGAACCAAGTCCCACGTTGTCGGCGTCAGTATGAATTTCAGAATCAGCGCCTTGGTAAAAGTGAGCGAGGACTGGTGGTGTCTGCGAATGCTTCCGTGGTTCAGAGAAAGCTGCGTCCTGTTCTTCCTCCCAGACGAATGGAACATCTTCACGAGTAAGTCGTGTGAGCAGTTCAGCAATCCTAGAAAAAATGGCCATAAAGTAGCGATAGTACGCACATGGCCTCGAAAAGCGACGTACTGCCTTTTTATCACATGGAACAGGAAACGGGGCCACGGTGAAACTTTGGTCAGGGTCTGGTCGAATACCATCCGCACTGACAACATGGCCGAGAAACCTAAGCTCCTTGCAACCGAAGTGGCATTTTTCTGGCTTCAGTGTAAGGTTAGCAGAGCGGAGTGCTTCCAGCACATTCTGCAGACGCTTCAGGTGGTCCTCGAAGGTCACAGAAAACACGACATCATCCAAAAAAACTAGACACGTGTGCCACTTTAGACCAGTAAGAACAGTGTCCATCATACTGTGTAATGTCACAGGTGCAGAACAGAGGCCGAAGAGAAGACCTTTGAATTCATATACGCCATCTAGTGTAACGAAGGCGGTTTTTTCACGATCTCGTTCATCAACTTTGATCTGCCAGTAGCCACTTTTCAAGTCTACCGATGGAAAATACTTGGCCGGCCGCAGTTGGTCCTGGGAATCGTCGTTGCGGGGCAGCAAATAGACGTCTTTTTGGTCACGCTGTTAAGTGTCCTTTAGTCCACGCAGAAGCGCATTGATCATCTTTTTTTCTTCACGAGCGTGACCGGAGAGGACCAGGCACTCTTCGAAAGTTGGATAATGTCATCTAGCAACATCTCTTCGACTTAAGCATTTATCACGTCACGTTCCTATGCCTAAACACAGTAAGGTGTTTTTTGTGGGCGAGGCATCGGTATAAGTAATTATTCGGTGTTTGGTGATCAGTGTCTGACGAACCTTCGAGGTGGACATGAAGCACTATTTAAATTGATATAGCAGTTCACGTAGCTCGCTCTGTTGTTGTTCCGAGAGGGTCGAGTTGACATCAACTTTTGCAGGTAGTGAAATCACTTCGCTTGTGTTGGTCGAACCCCATCGTCGGCTGAGTTCAGCATTCAAAAACGTCTGCGATAGGATAGGCGAAAGCGATGGTGGTGTCACGAAACAGGTGCTGGTACTCGTCACTGAAATACGTCACATGATTGATTTATTTGTGGGGTTTAACGTCCCAAAACCACGATATAATTATGAGAGACGCCGTAGTGAGAGGCTCCGGAAATTTAGACCACCTGGGGTTCTTTAACGTGTGCCCGAATCTGAGCACTCAGGCTTACAACATTTCCGCCTCCATTGGAAATGCAACTGCCATAGCTGGGATTCGATCCCGCGACCTGCGGGTCAGCAGCCGAGTACCTTAACCACTAGACAACCGTGGTGGGCCTGACTTTCGTCACAAGTTAGGCACAGTGTCCGTCGTAAAGCGTGACGAGGCTGCGTGCAGTGCAGACACCTATCACGACCAAAAGCGCCAAGTTGCCGTCGGTGACAGCCTCACCATCCCGTAACTTGTCGGACACCACATCAACTAGGATGCTTGAAAGCGGAGGCAACGTGATGCTTTCGGCAGAAACGCGAAACGTGCTGTCACGGATGTCGTCAGATTTGTCTGAGGATTCAGCTGTCGAAAACGTCATGGTACGCTCTCGAAGATCGATAGTAGCGCCGTGCTCCTGCAAAAAGTCGACTCCCAAAATTAGGTCTCGGGAACAGTCACGAAGTACGAGGCAACTGACAAGAAACGTACGCCCCCGAACGCTCACTCTGATAGTGCACACGCCGATTGGGGTGAGTACGTGCGCGCCGGCAGTACGACTTTGTGCTTCGTACAAAGGCGTAACAAATTTCTTTATGTGCACTGCAAGTTTACCGCTCATAATGGAATAGTTCGCACCTGTGTCCAATAATGCACTAACGCCGTGGTGACCGCGACTACCACATGTATATAAAAAAAATCTGCTTCTGGCTTTCGTCGCTGTCGTCGGGGAATCACTCCGTATCTGTGCTTGCATCGGTAGGAGGCTTTGCTTGCGTCGAGTGTCAGCGGCCTCGCTGCCGAAAATCGCTGTCGTTAGTTTTCCCGCATATGGCTTTGCGAGCGCACCTGCGCCGAAAAATTGGAGAACATCGCCTTGGGGATGGGAACCGCCACTGCCCCCGTTGCAGTGGCATGCGCTGTTGTGAAAAATAATCTTCAATAGCTTTCGGTCTTTCACCGAATCTCGGCCGTGGCGAGTCGACGGCAAAACCCGGTAGTCCGAGGCTACGATAGGGACATTCTTGGTACACATGTTCAGCTTCACTACAGTGATACTACAGTGGTCGTCTATCCAGTGTGCGCCATATATCAGATTTTCTAGGAAGCAGCTGTCCGTTTGCCAAGTGCTGAATTGGCTACAGCGAAGGAAGTGTATCCTTAGCCTTAGGATTAACGAAGCGCGGAGAAGCAGGCATATATCGACTGACAGCTTCTGCGTATGATGTACGATGTGACTCCGTCGCGACAGGCGGGACATAACTGGAAGGCGGCACTTGGAGAGCCTGTCGTACTTGGCTTCTGACGAGGCTGCAAATAGACCCTGCAGTATGTTGGGACTGGCACTTAATCTTTTGTAGTTCGTCGCGCACCACCGATCGAATGAGGTCGCATAGAGACTCGATGTTGATGCTGATTCCGGCACCTCCGATCTGACCTACTGACGAAGCGACACTCACTTGCCGGTCGTACCCAGTAGAGCACTGCTGCAGCACTTGTTCCTTGGTTGTGGCTTCAAAGAGAAATTCTGCCATGTTCTTTGGGGGACAGCGAACGAGGCCAGCAAAAAGCTGCTCTTTCTGTCCTCGGAATAAATGACGGACTTTTTTTTCTTCCATCATGTTGGGGTCTGCTCGACGAAAGAGGCTCGTCATATCCTAGACGTACATCATGACACTTTCATTCGGCAATGGAGGCACGGCTAAATCGCTCACTCGGCTCGTTCAAGGCGATAGGGATCGACCCAAGTTACCAGTAAGCGTCGACGAAAGACGCTCCACGAGGAAAAAGGCTCACGGTTTTCGCACCAAGTGCGAGCGCCGTCCTCCAAGCTGAAACACACGTTTCTCATCTTGTCGAAGTCGGTCAAATCATTGTAAATGGACACCCGTTTGAACTGCGTCAGCCAGGCTTCGACATCATCTAAGACGGAACCGTGGAACACCTTCGGCACACGTGGCTTCCACAGCGTATGTGGCGTGGCTGCAGCGTTTTCCAGAGCGTTGGAGGCTGCAGCACCTTCCCAGCGTTCGGGAGTGTGACGGACGTCATCTAGGGAAGAGGTCCACGCTCAGGAGGTAGTCCTCGGAGTCTTCGTCTTGAGTGGTGAACAGGTGTTTTGACTGCATGCAGGTACAGGGGGAGGCATTTGGAACATCAGCTGGAGGTTACCCAGCAGCTCCACCAGTTGTCACTTGCTACAAAAGCTCTTCAACTCGGAAGATCTGAGCCGGCGAAGAGACACACAAAAAATTGGCAAGATGCCTGCTTCAATAATCAATAACTAACCAGAGCGCGTGGTGCGCCAGATCCCCGTCTTTCATTCTAGCGGGCAGCCATGGCTTGCACTCGCCGTACCTAGTAGCCAATTGGCATGCTGATGACATCACCATCTGGTGCCTGGGAGGCTCCTTAGGCGAGTTGAAGCATGCCATTCAAACCGCTCTCGCTACGACAGAGGCCTACCTAAAAAACACTAAACTGCGACTGTCACCGACAAAATCAGGGTTGCTACTCTACCGGCCATCTCGCCAAAACCTTCGTAATACAACGCCCTTATATGAGCTACCCATAGCGCTACACGCCAAAGACGAAGAACGAATACTCCACGTGGACTCCATACGCATTCACGGCCTCCTAGTGGAGGCCACTGGTTGCCATGCACAAACTATAACACACATAACCGCTAAAACAAAAAAAAAACATGCTCCCACTCATTCAGCGAGTCTTGGTTTGCAGACGAGGCCTTGAAGAGGCCAACCTTCTGCGCATATGCCGCGCTTTTTTGATGATCTACGTCTATTACGTCGCCTCTGCCCACAACTGGACGAAGGTGGCGAAGATGAAAATAAACACACTCATGCGCAAAAGCATTAAACAAGTCCTTGGTTTATCTCAAAACATGAGTACCTCCAGTCTCAATCAACTGGGCATACACAACAATATCGATGAAGTGATCAAGGCGAAGTGATCTGCCTCTGCTCCTCCAAGGCAGGCCGCCGACTTCTAAGCGAGGCTGGCATGTCCCCACGTTTCTACCTTGAACGCGCAGTAACCCTCCCCTTCCCAGAGCTGTCCGCGCTACCTACATGGTAACCCCATTTTCGCGAAATGTTCACCCACAACACAAAAAAGGCAGACGCCTAGCCTACACTCGCGTGATCCTCGACCACACCATCGCGAATCGCTACTCTACCGTCTTCGTCAATGCGTCACAATACAATCACTCCTAAACCTTCGCACTCGCGGTAGTAGATGACGAACAAGCTCTACGCTCAGCCACCTCGGTTAGGCTAGCGACGAGCGCCATAGCCGAGCAGGTTGCTATAGCTTTAGCGATGATCGACCCCTCACACACCTATGTCGTCACAGCCTCTCGCACCGCCATTCGGGCTTATGAGAGCGGCAACGTCGCTCGAGAAGCAGCCCACGTTCTACAAACACACAAATGCATAGGCTTGCACTACTTCTCTTGGTTCCCTGGCCACATGGGCAAAGACGTCCACCCACAGCGACCTAATCTCAATAAAATGGCTCACGATCGAGAACGAGAACTGACCCGCCGCGACGATCAATCAACTACCGAAGAGCTGGGCCCAGGCATACAGTTTAATGACCCTTTACTCACCTTCCACAAAATCCCCTTCCACTACCAAAACGACAGAAGCCAATACACTCCGTGCAGGACCTATATAGGGTGCCTTTAAAAACGCACGCAGCGCCACTTATGGTGCGGCGAGCGTGCAACGGCGAGAGCCTTAGCAGACGACAGTGTCTCACTGCTTTGTCAGCTATGGCTGCCCAAGCGCCCGTGGCTGGCGCGTTAGTGCTTCGAGCTGGCATTAGAGATATTGTTGTGGGATCGTTCTTCCGCCATGCCACCATTAAAAAAGGGGAAAACCTGCATGAGAGCCGCCACGTTTTTTTACGTGAGTGAACGCTTTGATACGGCGTCGTCAGTACTACGACTAAATGCGTGCGCCAGGCGTGTGTCACCCAATAGGCTTACTCCATAGCTATCAAGGTAAGCTCTCGTTCTTTCATGCTTAGAATATTGTTGGTGCATGCCCACTACACCTGTATTTGCAAAATGCCCAGAACAATTAGAATCATCGATGGCTCCACGGCCACTCGCTATAAAAACTTCGGCGACTGGCCAGGCGGCATGGTTATTTGTTGGTGGCTTCGTGTCATGTCGATTCGCAGCCACCGAGTATTTCGCTTTAAATTGTCGCGTGTAGCAAAAATGCAGCATCATCGCTCATAGTGATCGCTTTTACCTGGCCGCTCGAGCGGCTCAAGGTAAGAACTTGATGTGTGGGCGAGGAATAAACGTGTTACGATGACCCCTCTTCGTCTTTCATTTCCACTGATGTGGCGCAGACGACGACGGCGGCACGGTCACTTCGGCCACCTTCAGTCTTGCTCATTCGCTACAACCTCTTTTGTTGTTTATGCTGCTCTCGAAAAGGAACATTGCACTTCCGTCGCAAGAGAACTTCGCAAAGCTTAGTTTTTTTTTCATGGATACTCTGCAGCTGTGTTAGTCTGCGTCAAAGAATGATCCTGCCGAGTGCCCAAAGCGCTGCCGGGCCGCTAACACGTAAGTAGGTGCGCCCCTAGTTAGTGGTCCTAACAAATTAGCCCAGCAAACTACTGACCTAGCATTGCACTGCTCAAATTAGTGAAATGTCGATGACGAGTTAATAATGTTCATTAAAAGTTTTCGTCGATCTTGAGCCGTAATACAATGTCTTGCGTATGTTTCTTTTCTCTTCAGCTCGATGTCACTAGGAACATCACACAAGCTCACTTCAACTGCCGAGGTGGAATCTCAGGCCGTCACAAACATGCAGCGGCAGTGGTTATGTACGTCAATAAGGAGAACACCTCGACAAATTCATCCGTCGAGAACGTGTGGAAGAGGCCATCTGCCAAGCAGCTAGGAATGTACAACAAGGGAGTCTTGTTCTCCGAGATGTACCCTCCTAAACACCCATACAAGAAGCTTGTGAGGCAACCCGTGCCCACAGCCATCATCGATTCAAACTGCCGCTTGGGCATCATGCTCCGCCAAGAGCAAGAAATTGCTGAAAACCTGGCTAATTTGAACAGGGTGCTCGGACGGCTAGGACAGCCGAGCATTATATTTGGAGCACAAAGCATCCCAGTCGAAGAAGTAGGCGATGACTTTATTCTTGAGGTCGTTGACACTCAGGAAGAACGCAACGACATCGCTAAGCAGACAATTCTTCACAGTGTATGCCCACGGTGGCACTGCGCACGGGCTTTGAGAATTTCTGCCAGCTCAAAAGCTCACCATATCAAGATACGCCAAGCGGACTTCCACAGCTTGGTACAACAACGTGTTACACCACGATCCTTCAAAAGCACTGCATGTGCATATGGCATATCAAAGGAACCAGTTGCACAAAAACAATACGAGTCCACAATGGGTCGAAAAGTGATTCAAATCGGACTTGTGATCAGCACTTCGCAGCCATGGCTGTGCTGAAGTCCTGATGGCTTGATTGGTGAAGAAGAAGGAATCCGCTTGCTGAAGATCAAGGTCCCTTACAGGTGCGAGTCACGGCCTGTAGTTGACCGCGATTTCAACGTCGACTATCTCCACTTCGATGGAAAAATCTCACACTACGAGAAATTCACCCCTACTACACGCAGGTTCAAAGAAGCATGTATGTAGTAGGTGCAAGCAGATGTGACTTCTACGTGTACTCGCCAAGGGGTTCAAATTGCATTGGAAGTAAAAACGGGCGATTCTTTTCTGGAAGAATTCATGCAAATATTGGAGTGCTTTTTTTATGTACTACTTCCCTGCTGCGCTAAGGAAGAAAAGTTTGTGTGAATAGCGTTTTTTTTGTATTTGTTATGTGCAATAACGTAAAATTGTCTTCGTTGCTGTATGCTCCAACTATGAGAATTTAGGTGCTGTGTTCTTAGTCAGGCAGACGACATCTGCCTTTTATTGCCTGAAATAAAAAGCTGTAGCAAAAGCTACTCACTTCTGCTACTTTATCGAAACAATCTTTGCAGCCTCATACACAATTCAATGTTCTGTCTCGACACGTTAATGCTTGCACAGCATTCGCAATAGTGCAATGGGAGGAGAAGGGAGTATTGAAACTACAGGTCTTCCTGTTCACCTCAGTGCAAGCGCCAGCTAAAATAATTAGAATGTTACAGAAGTGATTAGAGCATCAAACTACGTATTGTACGTAGAAAACGTTCAATCTTGGCACCAATTTAATCCAAGCACCAGCACAAGTACACCGTATGCCTGTGAAATTAATCAAAGTCAACCGCGCCGAATCCAACCGCCAAAAGCTTTATTACACAAATTTCTTCCTTTATTACAAATGCCAGTCACCTCAATCCACACACAAGACGTCAAGATGGGGAACAAAAACAGGACTGCTATTAATATGTTGTAAATTATTTGTGTAAACATTGTATAAAGACACGTGATAATCCAAAAGTAGACAACAGCAGAAATATCTACAGTCATTGGTATTGCTAAATAAACAAATCACGGCCATAATTTGATTCCGCTGTGCTTGGAATGCACATATTCTGCTAAGCACAAATTTGTAGACCACATGAGTCATTACACAGTTTTGATAACAGGACCTTGAGTGTTGGCACACACACTGCACAGATGTACTATCTTGTCGATGTGACACTCAAGTTCAGGAGCTAGCCTTTCATTCAATATTGCAAAACTCTTTAGACGCTGAATGCATCTCTCTACATGAATGCGATCAGATGCAACCTTATAGGTTTTTTTGCATCTCCGCCTTCGTGAACTATTGGTTGGCCTTTGCAAATGGTGGCATGACAAGTGTCACCTCCTTACTTTCCAAGTCGCACTTGACATGCGGAAAGCCTTTGTCCACCACCACCTACTCCCCAGGTTTAACAAGTTGATCAACCAAGAGTTCACCAGAATGTATGTGTCACTCGACCTGCCCCCATACACATCCAATATATTTGCTATATAACCGGATGGAGGAATCCCAACTAGAAATTTCAGAGTAAAGTCACTCTTGTAGTTACTTCAGCCGTTAACCCTGTCAGCGACTTTACCTGGTTTCTTGATTCTCACTTCTGAACAATAGAAAATAACTACAATAGGGATAGCTCAGGCAGAAAGAGGGAGGCATTGTTGCTTGGACAACATCCCTTGAAAACCACTTGATCCACTTTTGAGTAGTGACGTAGAGGACATCCAAATTGGCATAAAAATTTGCGACAAACTGGTGCGATGAATGCCAAAGAGAACTCCTAACGCAGAGAACATGAGGCCGTGCTTCGTTTTCATAAGACACAACAGGAGCTTGCTGCCCGCTGACAGGTCCAAATATCTATCACCGTGTACCTGTAAAAAGGCTATTTTGAGGGAACGACGTTTGTAGTAGAGATGACTCAAAAAAATTTTCGCTCTCACTAATCTAGAATCTTTCACAATATTGCAATAAGTTTCCCGCCGATTTGCTGTTATAAGGTAATAAGTGCAGTGTTGTGTCTCACACAAACGCTTGTAAGTAATTTATGTCAAATGTCTCAGCCGTTTTGGCAATATTCTCAAGTGCTTGAAAAAATTTTACTGATAGAAACCAGTTATTCGCAAGAATATTTCGAAGAGAAAAAAATTTTGTAACATGGAAAGCTTTCAGTATTTCTCAGATATCAATTGGGCGTTGTATGTCAGGAAACTAATTCTCAGAGTATTGTTTCTTGTTGAAATACCAAAATTAGTGTACACATTAAGCGAGGCCTTTTGTGCAAGATGTTTGAAGATCAATAGTCTTACTGCAATTTTCCTGCTGTATGTTATACGCTTCCAGGAATTTTGCCAATATAGATGTAGGCTTTGCCAATAAAATTGCCTAATATGTAGACCAAACTTGGTATTAAAATAAGAAACTGTTCTCTTAGAATAAACTTTCTTACAAACAACACCCAGATGACCATCTGGAAAATTCCGAATGCTTCTACTTGACAAACAAATTTTCTTTCGAAAATAATATAAAGGTTCACTGTTTTCAACGCAGAATTGGCGCTTAAAAAATGGGTACTTAAGTACCATTATGCAAAAAGATTATCCGCATCACTGACCTTAAATACAATCAAACCGTGAACAAAGTTGATTGTTTCAGTTGTGGTTGACACATCACTTGGCTTCAAACATACCAGTAATTAGCAGATACATTGCGTACTAGTGCGTGTGAAAACAAGGGGGAATACCACCATACTGTAATACCGTAGGCCTGGAACAATGAATGGGAAACAAATCCCTACTATAAAGCATCTTATATACATCTGTGCAGTTAATTATTTCACAACCAAAAAAAAGCAAGAAGTGTTAGGAGGCCGCGATAATTCCTAAGGGACATGAGAATACATAAAAAAGTAGTCTGCACCAATACATAAACAAGCAAATCTATATTCGAGTTCAATTTAAATTATAATTAATAAAAATAATAAATTGTGCATTGTGATTTGGTCCTAATTGGTGTCATTAAGAGGACGATCCAGCATTTACCTGTGGCATTAAGGGCAATAGATACAGGAACACAGTAATGGTCACACCCGTTAGGTCTCTGATGACATTATCATTTTCCTTGTCTACCAAGAACTCGCAGCCCTAAAAACTCTTTGGTTAGAGGTCTTCCAAGCATAACGCAGCTACACTTGCGTCATCCATTGCTGGCTGTTCGTGTGCAAGGAATGAAACCTGGACGGACGCCTCGCATGCATCAGCAAACAGGGTGCACGCAATCATAAGGGCACCTTTACTGTGGGCCTGCGGTGTCTCAACCGTCTGCGTTGCGACCTGCATAAAAGAGTTGAGTTACAATTTTCAGATAGCAGAACAATGTGTTTTCTAGCCTAATTTTACATTACAACGCCAATTGTGTGCCACATCAAAGATCCCTAAACAGGCAAACAATGGTGGTTTTGACACATTAAACCCCACATATCAATCAATCAAACAGGCAAACAAAGCAAATAGCCGTCCCAAGGTTCTCATACAGCCACAGTGCACTCGGAAGACTTGGTGGTATGGAGCGGTTATTGCGACCAATAAAAACAACCATCATAGACTTTTTAGCAGGAGGAAATTGACAGCCAGGATTACATTTTACAAGACTGTTCACTGCCTGGGAAATTAAGCAGTACCTGACTGTACAAGCCTCCTTCATACCGCTATTCGCTACGCCTGAGCTGTTTCACCTCGTTCATCTCCAGCCGTTTTGCACCCAATACGACTGTACTTGTTTCTGTGTTCCAGATTATATTTCAGCGCACTATTATTTGTTTTGAGTTTCAGGGGATCTGCTTTTTAAAGGAGGCAGTAAAGCCGATCAGCGATACACACATTAGTGTATCGCTGATTGGTTTGTGCTAAAGAAATAGTGATGCATTAAAACGCAGTCACCCACATTCAATAAAAAAATCATGCAATATCCAATTGCAAGCAACATTGCCAGGAACAAGCTCCATGCCTTTTTCCACTGCTTCCTCCAGCAAATCTTGAAAAATGGCAACAGTTGAGCATGGGTCACAGTCCTCATTGACCACGTGTGACGTACCTTATATGCTGCAAAGACTATTTGACTAAATTTGGGGCTACATTGCACAATAAGGTAATGAGAAACTGGGACCTTGTAGCAGTTCACACCGCTGTGATGTACTTGTAGCTGAGTTGCCAACAAAATCAAATCTCCAGCAAAAGTACTTGAACTGGTATAGCGCATTACGGGGAAGAAGAAACGGCCGAGCAGACCGACACAAGAGCACAGAGCGCTCTGTCCTCTTGTGTCGGTCTGCTCGGCCGTTTCTTCTTCCCCGTAATGCGCTATACCAGTTCAAGTACGATGAACCAACTCGCCCAATCTTCAACACTCCAGCAAAAGGCTCTGCTTTTTGCTATCCATTGGCTATACGCAAGCGGTCGCATGCTGATATAGACGCACTTGCGGTCGGTACCCTGATGCACCGTTGCTGTGGCAAGTTGATGTCACACAGTGAAGTGAAATGCACACATGCGAATTAGTCCGAGAGCTATGTGCACAGCTAACGAATAATGTAATCCTGCTTTTACACTGTTGCTAATGCCTGTGACATCAGAGCTCTACGTGGTTCTTTTTGGTACATATCTTCCCCAATAAATGTTGTTTCATTGCTGCATCGTTTGTCAAATGTGACAATACTTTTGTTCTGCTCTTTAACTTTTCAAACTTAAGCACTCAATCTGCATTTTCGGTGATCTCCACATTTTGAAGAGACACTTGCTCTGTGCCTATTAGTATTACAACAGCACCAACCTCAATGCCTTGTAGCTGTTTGGATTCGTTGTTTCCATCAGTGTCTTGAGGTTCCTCCCTCAGTGGTGCTGAAGATGCTGGTGAATCCATGGTGTCTGTAGTTGGTGCAGCTTGCAGCACATTCCGCGAAGATTCGGCGAAATTGGCAACAGCTGTAATGGCTGTCCTCTTCTTAATACTGAAGCAAAAATGTGTGCTGTAACTTATCTGATTTATGAATTCAATTCAAGTTAGAAATAAACGAAAAAATACCAGGGCAAGGAGGAGGGACGAGCAATTACTGCGATTTTTGAACAGTTTAAGTACTGTTTGATTCGAGCTGACATAACACGGAGAGACTGAGGTGCAGCAGTGGAACTACTTCAAATTAGAGCAACCTTGTTATCTTGTTTGCAGCCAATATGTGTCGCAAATCGGCTTCTCCTTTTGTCACTCTCCGTCAGGCTTCAGATTGACAACAAAACAAAAACTGCTACGACGGCCAGATCTAAGATTAAAATAAACAGTTTTGATTTTAGTTCCGTGTGCGCAATTGTCTACATGCTCCACGCTTTGCTCGTTTCATCAACATCGAATGACTACAGGGTCAGCTGTTTGCTACAAGTATCAACCACTAAATGTGCTTGCGCACTTGGCTTTCACGTCTGCGCGAGCCCACAACGCTTTTATAATTTGCGCAAACTCTAATGTCACCCAAGCTACGCTCTAGCGCAGAGGTACGCAAATAATTTTGGAACCAAGGCATTGGACTCGGCTAGTTGGTACAGAGTCAAAATCGATTTAAAAAAACCCAGTGGTAAACAAAAACACAGTCACTGTCCCGTCGTTTTCTGTCACTGTGTCCTGTGTTTACCAGCATTGTTTGTTTTTAAGTTGATTTTTTAAAATTTCCGGGACCACGACCTCTCGAAGCTTCCGATTGCCGTAGGGCTACCCCAGCCGTAGTCTTTCTCCTTTAATCCTATGATCTATTCAAAGAGCCACGATCACCTGACATTTTTAACGCTGAGAATCTCTGGGGATGGGGATCAACTTCCAGTTAGCCTAGCTCTACTTGATCAGCTGCGCTTCCGTCAGCACTAAAATCATGACTGCAGGAATAGCACGAACGCAAAGCACGGGACGCAGAACAAACGCATGCGACGACATGAGCGCTGACTATGAATTGTTTATTTCCTGCGTTTGTGACATAACCGAAAATACACAGTTGATAGTCAGCGCTCGTGTCGTTGTGTGCGTTTCTCCTTCGTCCCGTGCTTACCGATCGCGCTGCTTTTGCAGTCTTTATTCATCAGCTTGCCTAGCAAGCTTCCCTACTAAAATCAAGTTGGTCACACGAGTCGTCGAGCACACCAACCTGACAGCATATTGGCAGAATGGTTGTCGAAAACCTAATGGCATATAATAACGTGACTAGCTGACAGCCAGATAAACGTATAGAGAAAGTTCATTTTGCACAGTTCTCACCTTTCATAGCGTCCAAGATTATCTTCTACCTGCACGGACAGCTTACGATACTCGTAAAGAAATATCGGTGGAACGTACGACGGGGACGACACATTCTTGGACGGCTCACCTCCAACGAAATGTGCACTGCATATCCTCGAGTGCTGAGAGGGCTCCCACTTTGTTCCGTCAGCACTGAAATGTATACAAATGCTAGCAGCACAAGAAAAACAAAACCGCAGAACGCGAGATGGCAAAGGAGCGGCAATCAAGCTTACTTTTTTCGTCGCACAGCCGCAATCCACTTCTGCCGCTGCCCAATAAAGCAGGTAAGAGTAGAGAAATGGTGAAACGTCGTTCCGGCAGGGCACGACGTGTACCTGTTCGTACAACCGACAACGCAGCAGTTCATGACAGCGTGATAGGAACACCTACAACTCTATGCAAGCCACGGAGGAAGTGGTGCTAGTGGGCGCAGGAAAGCGTTCGCTTCTGCTCGGGCTCTCACCGACTGCCTTCTCTGACGGCCGCACGGTGGCACGCAAGTCGCAGCGAACGGAGTGTCTATCCTTTATCACATGCAAAGCTCGAACACGCGCAAGAGGTAGACTTTCGCGTGCTTCAAGTGAGATCGTACCCGTCACGGGGCCTACTCAGCCATTGCAACTCGGACATAGATTCACAATGCCCACACTGCTCAGGTGGGTACTTTCACTCGAATACATGCTCTGGCGATCTCCCACGTTATCTCAAGGACCTCTCACCAGTGAGTCTGACTGGGAGGAGGCACTCAGGAGCCCCAATCTCCGAAACCAACAAAAGGCAGTCTAGAGGACCCAAGAAAAGGCGGAACGCCACCACGTTTCCGCCCCAACTCCGGCGTCGCCTACAATATCGGCTGCTGGGATGTCCCTCGTCGACACCCCGGTAGCCCAAACTCTCCAGCACCATTTAACAAAGTTCTTGCCTGACTGACTAGAGTACACGCTTAAGGTACCGTGCTTCCGTCGTGAACAGACATGGATTTTTTGGAATACAATTCAAGTTTAACGAGCTCCTCGAAATGCAACAGTCAACCTACGTTCCGGGTCGCATCAGTCAACCTACGTTCCGGGTGAATTAACAATTCACCTCGAGTTTCACGCAACGCGCTGCAATAACACATTGATGTAAATTCGAGCTTGCGAGCGTTATGTAATACAAGCAACATACTGCAACACGCAACAACTCGAATATTGCGATAGTGTGAAGATGCGTGCCGTCGCGGACAGGCCGTCATTGAAATCCGAACTTGGCTACCTTCAACACCAGTTGGTTTTCAAGTGAGGTAAGTCTTGCTGTGTTTTTGAGAAATTAGAGACTGATAAATTTGATGTACTAGAGCTCAAGAAAGTTAGAGACTCGTTAGGCTTATACAGTGCCTAATAACGGACACGTCCTATGCTACCGAGGCTTTGTTGATGGAAAATAACTAGTTGTGGGGTTTCTTACAAACTAGAGTATTGCTGCCAACATAAAGGAATAATATAGCCTCAGTGAGAAGGTGGAAAGAATGATAATGAAGTTTAACGAAAGGTACAATATGAAAGATGCCCACACGCCTACATCGAGTCATGATGATCATTGCATTGAACGCCTATATGAAGACGTTGATTCAGCCATTAAAAAATAAAGACATAAAATAGTATTCTCCTTGGCGATTTCAATGCCAAAATAGGCAAGGAACAGGCTGGAGACCATGCAGTGGTGGTATATGGCGTTGTAACAGGATGGAAAGGTAGGATAGTTGGTATTATATAATTTATCAGTGAACTGGAAGCGCGGAAAGAACACACAAGCAAAAAGGAGGCACACAGCACGAGCACTCGTGCTGTGTGCTTCCTCAATGCTTCGTGTGTTCTTCCCGCGCTCCTAGTTCGCTGATCAATAGTGGATAATGGTATTGGGTCTACAAATGCTACAGGGCAGTTATTAGTAGAGTTCACAGAACGTTAACTTTTGCGGATCTTGAATGCCTTCTTCAGAAAACATGCGAACCGTAAGTGGACGTGGCAAAGTCCTAAAGGCGTAATTAAAAATTGAATTGACATCCAGGCATTACACAGGAAGTGGAAATAGTTGACAAGATGCAATGCAGCTACAATAGAATGGTAAAAACTTGTATTCACCTAGAGTTCAAAAAGCAATGCATAAAATGACACGCAAGAAACCAATTATCGAGCTAGCGGTGACAGAGAAAGCACAGGAATACAGTTTCGCTTCAGAAGAGATTCGAAGATGACCATGAAACGAGGTAACCAACGTTAGCGTTGACACAATGAAGGATAGTTTTACTAGTATTATCAAAGAGTGTGCAATGGAAGTTGGATGTATATTCACTAGACAGGACACTGGCACACGATCTCAGGCGGTGGAAACTTTTAGTAAAATACGAAAAACCATGAAAGCCTTAAATGCAACCGACATAAGAGAGCTAGTAGAGCTTTTGGAGTTAATCAATAGGCGTAAGGTAGCCTACACCAGAACGTATTTTATGAAAATAATTAGGCAGGCTGTAAAAGCGGCATGTAGATTCCTAAAAGCAGCGAAGTTACACTTGTGAATACGCAAAAATTCATGTATGCATTGAGGAAAAAGGAAGGCAGTATAATAACGAATATGGATAGGATAATCGCAGTGGCAGAGGAGTACAACAGAAAGCTGTACGGAAGTCAAAGCAATGAAGACGATATTGTGAGAAACAATATTCGACCAGTATGGTGTAATTCGACAGATTACTACTTCTGACAGGAGAAATAAGCAAAGCCCTAAAGAAGGAATGCCAAGAGGCGAAGCCGCTGCTGAGGATGAGGTGACTACGGACGTCCTGAAAGATGGCGTAGAATTGCGTTAGAAAATGAAGATATATACGAAGTGCCTTTTGGCGAGAAGAGCACCAAACTTTTGGAATAACACCCACATTATCTTAATTCATAAAAAAGAAGACGTCAAAGGCTTGAAAAATTACAGGCCAATCATCTCACTGTTCGCTCTGTAAAAACTACTTACAAAAGTAACAGCGAATGGAGTTAGGGCGACATTAGACATCAATCAACCAAAGGATGAAACTGTATTTCATACGTGCTCCTGTACAATAGACCGCAATAATACTATGAATCAGGTAATACAACAATGCGAAAAATGTGACCAACCCCTATACATAGCTTTCATTGATTGCGAGAACACGTTTTACTCACTCGAGACATCGTCAGTAATGCAGCCACTACGGAATCAGGGCATCGAATGATTGATTGATTTGTGGGGTTTAATGTCCCAAAACCACCATTTGGTTATGAGAGACGCCGTAGTGCAGGTCTCCGGAAATTTTGACCCCCTGGGGTTCTTTAACGTGCACGTAAATCTGAGTACACGGGTGTACAACATTTCCGCCTCCATTGGAAATGCAGCCACCAATTCCAGGATTTGATCCCGTGACGTGCGGGTCCACAGCCGAGTACGTTAGCCAGTAGACCGCCGTGGCGGGGCAATCAGGGCATCGAACAACCCTACATAAACATACCGTAAGAAAATACAGTGGATCCATAGCCACCATAGTTCTCCATAAAGAAAGTGACAGACTCCCAAGAAAAATGTGATCGTTCCTGGAATTAATTGCACTGTAAACAACACAATCATAGGCAAATGTTCATATCACGTACGGAGGAAATTCCGGAGGGTGAGTCAATAATAAATATTAAGAAAAGTAAAGGCTCCAGAGCACTCTCCTGTGGAACATCAGACGAGACCTCAGTAGTGGAAGAACAATTGTTTACAACCGTAAACTGATGACAAAATGACAAAAAGTTTCTAGGCCAGGAAAAGGTCAATGAGTTCATACCTCAATTACATAATTTAGAAATGAGACGACAATGTGCAACGCGATCAAAAGCCTTAAGGAAGTTTTAAAAAAAATACATCTGTTTGTTGACTGATTGATGATTAGTCTAGTTCATTGACGCAAGGGCCAGATGTGACCGAAGAGCGCCAGAGCGATAATAATGAACTGTGTGTTACGCAGTATGGATAAAATAGATGGGACATGGCTGTAAATGGGCCTAAAACAGTCGCTGTCGGTGCGTAAATTATACATAGAGTAAAATTTTGGCAATGACAAATGATGTGTGTAGTGGAGACATAAAATTAATTAAAAATGATACGTATATGAAATAAAAAATTGGCGTGGAGCACTAGTGCCTCGACCGAGCCCTTCAAACAAGGGCATGGAGGCCTGGGCCCATTAAAAGCTACTATCACAGTGGCATTTTCTGGACAGAGGATGCGCTATGAACTTGTTGGCCTAAACACATTCAATACTACATCTTTTAGAAATATAAGGACTTATTTTGCGTCAAAAACCGGCTCTTCGCCGAGAAACAAAGTAGGATGTGGAGGAAGATGATAGAGGTATGCTAAAAGAAAATATTTTTTCTCTTCCTTTCAGCTTCCTGACTCTCCAGGAGGACGTGGAGGACGGTTAGCCTCTCGCCACATGTAACACAAGTATAGGAGGTTCATCGCCAGTCTGCAGAAAGCTTTGGGTACCATAAGTGTGTCCTATTCTGAGGTGACAGAATAGGACATCAGTTCGCCGTGTTCTCCTAGCGGAGGGCCAGTAACCTTACTTCGGCTTAATCAAGTGAAGCTTATTATTTATTTCTGTGTCCCACAAGCGTTGCCAGTGGCTTTGCAGTTTCTTACGTAGGAAGGGTTTGAGGTCTGTTGCAGGGACAGTAGCAGTATGGTTAATAGCGCGCAATTTAATTGACGTGGCCATTTGGTCAGCTAAAACATTGCCCTCAAAACTTCTATGGCCAGGTACCCAGCAAATAGTAACATGCTGGTTGGACATATACGCTGTAAATAGAACAAAATACAGCTCAATTATTACCGGATTTCCGAATCTGAAAAGTGATCCTATTGCATTTACGACATTTAACGAGTCTGTAAATACAATTGAGCTTTGTGTGTTTGATTTACGTATATGCTTCACAGACGACGATAAGGCATAACCTTCAGCCATAAAGATACTTGTTTCCGGGTGCAGTACACCGGATTCCGAGAAGGATGGTCCAACGGCTGCATAAGTCACCCCTGCATGCGACTTAGAAGCGTTGGTATAAAACTCTACGCATGAGTAGTTGGACTGGAGTTGTCGTAAATGCAGTTTAATAAGGGCTTCTGGTGCGTGTATAGGGATCTCGACAAATAAGGTGTCACAATGTATAGGCTGCCACTACCACGTCGGTAAAAGTTTCGCTGTGGGCATAGGTAGGACAAAGTTCTAGCAGTAGAACACCCATTTCTTAACTTAAGTTTCTCACACACAAGGAGAACGGCTTTCTCGCTGCGGATAGATTATGGAAGAGGGTGGCAGCGGTCATATTGTTTATGGGTGAATAAGAAGGATGTTTGATGTTTGTGCGTACCTTTTTAAAATATGTGAAAGTGCTATAGGATCACTGCCGGTGAAGTGACCTCTGATTCGATTCTACTTAGAGGCTCTGGATCGGGCTTGTCCTGAAAGCGCCGGTTGCAAGTCGGATACACAGATGTTGAACGGGGTCTAGGATGTTTATTGCACTTGGCTTTGCGGAATGATAAATTATAGAGGCATAATCAAGGCGCGACAAGACAAGACCTTTGTACAACTTCAAGAGGCACTTTCGATCACTCCCCCATGTTTTACGTGATAGGAGCTTTAGGACGTTCATCGCTTTAAGACATTTCAGTTTTACATATTTCACATGGGCAATAAACGTGAGCTTTGAATCTAAAATGGATCCCAGGAATTTATTCTCGCTCGTCAAAGAAAGATGGTCTCCCTTGATCGCAACATTCTGTAGTGGCATTACCACTCGTTTGTTGGAGAAAAGTACGCAAGTACTTCTCTGGGTGTTTATTTTAAAACAATTCTGACCCGCCCATTTAGAGAACTTATTCATTCCAAGCTGCACTTGTCGTTCACAGATAGACATATTTCATGATTTGAAATTCATCTGCACATCATCAACATACAATGAATAAAACACCGCGCTTTGAGTTACTGACTGCAGGGAGTTCATTTTTACAAGAAAGAGTGTGCAACTAAGCATGCCCCTTTGCGGAACCCCAGTCTCTTGGGTAAATGATCTAGAAAGAGCATTTCCTAGTTTTTCGCGAAAGGTGCGGCTAGACAGATAGGAGAAGGAGGAGGATTAAAAGAGGAAGGACAGTGAGGTTAGCCAGTCGGTTAGACAGATAACTTTCAATTGTGTTTAACATGTTCCCATGGATGCCCATGGCGGCAAGATCGCGTAGAATCTCGAATCGCCATGTGGTATCGTATGCTTTGTCCAAGTCTAGGAATACCGAAAGTACAAAGTGCCTAGGAATAAATCCATCTATATTGTATGGCTCTATGCGATCAAGGTGGTCTATTGTCGACCTTCCCTCTCTTAAACCACGCTGAAGGGGGTCTAGTATGCTGCTACTTTCTAGAAAGTGGATTAAGTGCCAGTTTAACATTTTCTTATATAGTTTGCATGGACAGTTTGTTAACGCTATCGGCCTGTAGCTGGCGGCCAAGGACAGGTCTTTGCCTTGTTTAAGTACCGGGATGGCTATCACTTCTTTCCATGATAATGGAATATACCGAGCTTCCCACATGGTAATAAAGAGGGTTAAGAGTGTTTTTAGTGCTTCGGGGTGAAGGCACTTGAACATTTCGTGCAATATACGATCGCCACCTGGCGCAGCACGCAAGCGATGCCTTAAGTTTAGCTAATGTAAGTTGGCAGATGTAGATCTTACTGCATGGACGTTTACATATAAAAGGCAGCCGCTCTTCGCGTTCTTTGAGTCTTAAGAACGTTTCTGTATAGTGTGATGCACTTGTGACATATTTAAAGTGTTCGCCTAGGCAGTTCGCCTGCTCCCCCAGGCTCTCACATCAGCTACTTACTAAGGGTAGGGGTTGCGACTCCCGACCTATTAACTTGTTTGCCCTATTCCAAACGTTCGGTTCGTCAATGCAAGAAGTTATACCGGAGATGTACCTATTCCAATTTTGTTTCTTCACAAGACGACGTGTTCTTCTGGCTTGTGACTTAACCTGTTTAAAATTGACGAGGTTTTCAGCCGTTCGGTAATTTCGATGTAATCTCCAAGATTTTTTTTTACTATTGCGCGCTTTCCGATTTTCGTCGTTTCACCATGGCATGCAACGCCTACTAGTCATTCCGTTAGTTTGCCTAATACATTTCACGGCAGCGTCAATAATAAAACCTGTTAGGTATGCCACAGCATCGTCTATATTGAAATCAGCAATGTCATCTCCGTCTAAAAAATTTATTTTATCTGAACAGTTCCCAGTTGGCTGACTTGGTGTTCCAACGAGGAAAGTCAGGCGAGAACGTATCTTTTTTGTTAACTTAAACATAATCGAAAAGTGGTCACGCCCAAAGGATTTCTTGAAAACGGACCACTCTACATATAGAATTATTGTACTCGAGACAATACTTAGGTCTATAGAAGAGTATGTGTTTTGTGTAGTGGTTGGTTGGTTCTTTTTTGTTCAGTAAACATGCACGTGACGAAAACAGAACGTGTTCAATTAGGCATCCTCGCGCATCCACATGGGAGTCGCCCCATAGGGGATTATGTGCGTTTATATCACCAACGACTATATATGGCGGAGGAAGGTCATTATTGAAGTTTTGAAATTGTGTCTTCGAAAGTTGATAGCATGGAGGAATGTAAATAGAAGTAATTCTTAGTAGCTTCCCGAATATCACTGCTCGGACAGCAACTGTCTTAAGATAAATTCGGGGGTTTACTTGCTTACAGGCAACACTTTTATCAACTATTATAGCGACACCGCCCGACGAGGCGGCAGCATCATCACGGTCTTTGCGGAACATGGCATATTGCTTTAGAAAGTTTATTTGTGTGGACTTGAGATGTGTTTCCTGAACACACAGCACCTTTGGAGTATGTTTATCAAGAAGTTCTCAAACCTCATTGAAGTTATGGAGAAGTCCTGTCACAATCCACCGTAAGATCTGTGTGTCCATTTTAGATGTGTATTGCGCTGTGTGCTTAAGGATGGAAAATTAGCTCACGGACCCTTTCTGGCGGCCGTGACACGAGATTTTTCTTTTATGAATCAGTCGATGGAGCCGCCCCAATCCTTAGGCGCTGACGGCGCCCCACGCTCCTTGTTGTGTCCATTGCCTCTTGCGAGACACTGAACATGCGCTTTTGCGAGCGCTGCATTTGTTTTGAGGGTCTCGCCTCAAAAGACGAGACCTTCGCAGCCCCCAGCCAGGAGGTTGGTGGGTCGTTCTTGGATGGTAGAGCAGCACTGGCTGCAACCGCCGAGGGGGCGGATGGCGTCACCACCAGCTCACTACGCGTGTGTCAGACAGCCGCCGGAGGCTGTCGTGGCACTGCCCCTGACGCGCCACTTCGGCAAAGCTGGTTTCTGGTAGGTAGGACACCTGCCTTCATGCCTCCTGAATGAAATGTATTGTTTTACTTTAATTGTGAAAATTTCCTTTTTCTTTTTCAGCGCGGGCATGACCATGATTCTGCGACATGCTTCCCATTACAGTTCGCACAGTGAAGAGAGTTTTCACAGGCATCAAGTGTGTGTTCTTCAGCACTGCAGTTCGCTCAAGTTAGGTAGCCTCGGCAGTCTTGTGAACCGCGGCCGAATCGCTGGCATTTGAAACATCGGAGAGGGTTTGGTATATATAGCCTCACTCGAAGCCGGATGTACCCAGCCTAGATGGAGTCGGGCAGATCACTCGAATTGAAAGTAATTATCAGGTGCTTAGTCTGGACTTCTTTGTCATCGCGCGTCATCCTATTTAGTTTCACGTTGGTGACAATATGTTCGCTGAAATCCTCCAGGAGTTCAGCCTCCGTCAGCCCTAGCAGATCATTATCTGAAACAATGCCACGGGTGGTTTTCATGGTTCAGTGTGTGGTTACTATTAATTTGGTATCTCAAAATTTCACTAGATTAGGCAATCTCTCATATTGTAGCTGGTCGCGGAACTCCAACAAGAGGTCACCACTTGCCATTTTCGATGCTTCATAACCGGGGCCAAAGATTTTCGTCAAAGACTTCGAAACTAGAAAAGGTTAAAGCGTTCGCACTGGTTTGCCGGGTGTGTCAGTGTGGATAGCGTGGTATCGGGGAAAAGATACTGTCTGGTGACCAAAGAACTGGAAGACTTCTTCTGTGCGCAATCTTCTCTGAGGGCGATCAGGGAGTGGGGCGAAGGAACTACCCACATGCAAATGTTTAATTTTTGGCAGCGGCGCAAGCCACCCATTATGGAGTCCTACAAGGGGACGCTGCAGGGTCTGTAAGTACAGGCCCTGCAGACGCCAGCTGTACGCCACCACTATAACCGAATATGGTGTATCCAAGGTAGGATAGCAACAGAGGGTTAACCCTTGCCGCCAGGAAACACGGAAATCAATGGAAGAGAGTAGAGGACAGGAAAGATTTAAAGTAAGAGAAAAGACGAAGAAGTGATGGGGAGGCAGGAAAAGGCGACTGCCGATTCCCCCGTGCGGGTCGATCCGGAAGTTCTGTCTACGTGAAGCCGGGGCGACAGGGGTGTTTTGCCGCCTCTGGGGGTGCCCTAAATGTCCAATCACCCAGCGTTGGCTCAACCCCCAGGATCTCCTTTTCTCCAGACATGGCAAAGCCACGCACAGCTAGGCGTGGGAGGGGATCAACCTCCCCATCCCCCGTTAGCTCGGGTCCGTCGTGTCGCTACACACCGAACGCCTGCTTGCGCAGACGCCCTTCAGTGGTTGTTGTTCATATAGAGAGTGCCGTTCAATAGTTAATTCAAGTAACTGTGTTTCGCAGGAACAACGTTGTCTGGAGCCGCGTTGTTTCTAAAAAAGGAAATTTTTTTTAGATGGGCGTAAATGTGCGAGGCAATTAGGTGTTGAAGTAGCTTACATGATACCGATGTCAGCAATATTTGGCGATAGTTTTCAGGTCAACGTTCGGCTCTGGTTTTAAAACAGCACGTCTTGTACGTACGACACATACAGTTCAGTTGAGAACTGCACACGAGTGGCGAATTCTTTTTGTGCTTCCGTTTATTGACCGGACGGGTCCCAAAAGGTGTCGCGTAGCTGCTCCTTGAACATATCCCAGCTGGTGATCTTGGTCTCATGGCGTCGAAACAAACACGTGGGGTGCCGTCCAAGTAAAAGATTACGTTGGTGACCATCATGGTAGGGTCTCATCGATGTGTCTGGCTTCAATCACAAGCTGCTTCTGGGAATGCTACAAAAGGGCTGTATACATGCACGCCGTCATACTAGCAACACGTGCCTTCTGGCCCAAACTTTAGCCTGTACTTTCCAAGCGGCCTTGTGTGTTTTCACCATCTTTGCCCCAAAATATACCGCCCCTCAAACACACACATATGGAATGTGTCAGTGTAACTTAAAAGTGTGGCATCTTGGGCTAGTTGGTATGATATTGTTATAGGGATGGCGTGAAAACAGAACGACGACGCAGAGACAAGAGGGTGTTCTTCATGTCTCTCTTGCCTCCTCGTCGTCAATCTGTTCTCGCGCTATAACTATCGTCGTGTCAGTGTGGTCTCACCAAAACAGGTACTGCTGACTGGGCGAGTTGGTGCATGATAAAATGATGTGGCTTTAACGCAGCTCAGTTTAAACGTGAAGGAAAGTTACTATACAGTCAAGAAGGGGAAAAACAGACGACAGTGTGAGCGCTTACTTCCAACGTTAGATGTTAGCGCTCGCACTGTCCTTTGTTTTGTTTTTTTCCTTCTTGACTGTATAGTACTTTTCCTTCACGCTCAAATTGAGTTGCGCTAAAGCCATATCATTGCCCCGAAACACCTGTTTCACCTTTTTCCTACATCACCACAGAAGGAACCCTTTCGGGGCTCTCTCTGCCGCAGTCGCCCCTTTCACTACGAGTAATTGTCTGCCACCCAAGCTCACCAACAATGTCCCTCCACGACCTTCAACAGTAGGTCCCGTAAGCCGCCTATACCCCTGTTGTTTCTTTCTCTCTCCTTCCTTCTTTCTTTTTTTTCTTTTTTGTACTATTTTGAATTTTTAGTTAGTTTATTCGGCCTCTGCTTTTTTCTATTATTTAGGTTTTGCTCAAACGTACGACAAGTACCCCACTCTAAACGGGACCTCTCTCACCCTTCTCGCTTTTGCTAGCTCCCGCCAATGAGACGAGAACTAATTGGCACAGCATTCAGTTGTCGCGACTCCTGCATTCAAAACATCCTCGTTTCAACGTGGCATCATCCAGCTATCCAACAGTCACAGGGCATCACTGGTAGTCCTCCTTCATAAAAAAGACGGGTCCATCAGGTTCTGCGTCGACTACCGCAGACTCAAAAAAAAATTATGCGTAAAGACCTGTACCCTCTATCCGTATTGATGACGCATTCGACTGCCTACAGGGTGCAGAGTTCCTTTCTTCATCGGATTTGTGCTCCGGCTATTGACAGGGGCCAATGACAGAGACTGACCACCCGATGACGGCCTTTTTAACGCCTGATGGGTTCACGAATTCACCGTTATGCCCTTCGGCGTATGCAACGTGGCAGCCACTTTCGAAAAAATTATGGACGCTACTCTTCGCGGTCTGCAATGAAACACCTGTTTTCGCTGCTTGGACGAGACTAAGGTATTTTCAACCGACTTCGAGCCTATTCGCTTCAAGCGCATCTTGACATGCCTATTCACGGTAGTTTTTCAATTTATTTTGAAGAAATGCCCTTCACTGACCGCAAGTAAGACCGCTTGCGGCCAGCGGCAGGTCATTCTCGGTTATGTAGTTTCAAAGGACGCTATTCTTCCAGTTAAGGCGAATCTTACTACCGTTGCTGCGTTCCCGAAATCGACCACCGTCAAAGAGCTTCAAAGCTTCATCGGTTTGTGCTTGTATTGCCGACGCTTCAACCGTGATACTGCTTAAATTATGACCCCTTTGACCAACATTCGCTGTGGTTGTTCTAATTTGTCAACCTAATCACACGTTCATGACAATACATTCCACAAATTTTAGTGCCTTCTCACTGCCCTGCCAATACAGTGACATTTTGATCCATCAGCACTAAGAGAGTGTGAAATTGACGCTAGAGGCATCAGGCTTGGTTCCATACTTTCCAAACGCAAAGGTGGCTTTGAAGAATACGTCGTCGCTTATGCAAGCCACGTGCTCACGAAAACTGAGAAAAACTACTCTGTCAGAGAAAAAGCGTGTCTCGCCATCACTTGGGTATTTGGAAAATTTTGCCCATACATATACGGACGTCCATTTCATATTGTATCCGATCATAATGCACTATGCTGACTATCGCCACTAAAGGTTCCGAATGATTGGCTCACTTGATGGGCATGGCGCTTGCGAAAATTCGGCATCCGAGTTGTTCTCAGATCTGGTCGAAAGCAATCTGATTTCAGATGCCTTATCGTGCTCACCTGTGCTTGTTGAGCCCACCGCTCGTCTTTTTTCGTGGCGGGTGCCTTTGCCATCAACATTTCTGGCATGCCTCCTAAGCAACGCAAAAACCACTGAATGAATTCGATATTGCACTTACTCTCTCTCTCTGGTCTTCCCTAGTCTCTCGGATGCTTCGGCGCCAAGCCCAGCGCTTTGCCGTTTGAGATAACCTGCTCTACCGCTACCGCCATTAATCGATTGGCCTAACTGCCTGCTTGTTATTCCTGAACACTCCACTCTGGCATATGCGCCACGGTTCACGATTATCCACAATGCGGTCACGCCGGTGTCTTAAAGCCATACACACGCCTGCACCTTCGGTACCACTCGCGCGATATGTACCGTTGCGTTTGCCAGTACATCTGATGTTGCCCTACGTGCCAACGACGCAAGACGCCGCCGGCACGTTACGACCTCTGCCGGGTCCAGCCCGACCATTTGAGCACGTGGGAATTGACTTATACGGTCCGCCTTCTTGCATTCTGAGCGGCAACCACCGTAGATTATACTGGCCATCAATCACCTAATGTGGTAGGCTGAAACATCAGCGCTAATTTCTGCAACTACGAAAGTCGTTTTTTTCTAACTTCGTACTCTGAAGCCTCGTTTTAAGGCACGGGACACCTCGAGAAGTACTCAGCGACTTTGGCTTTGTTTTTCGTTCTGACGCTATCAGAGCCTTGCTGAAGGTCTGTCACATCAAACACCACACTACCACGGCTCTAACTACTACAATGATGGAGCGTTTAAATCGCACTCTTGGCGATATGTTGTCCATGTATGCTTCATCTGACCACACAAATTGAGATAGCATACTACCTTTCGTCACGTATACCTACAACACTGCAGCACAAAGCACCACCTTTCTTTCTTTTGTATGAAAATGAACTTTGTTCCACCATGAACTCAATTTTTTATACCTACCTGACTCCTCAGGGTTCACAACCGCTTCGACAGCAGCCGCACGTACCGAAGAATGTCATTAATTTACTCGTACCCCGAGGAAGCGACTACTACGACATATTTTGATCATGGCATCTGAGTAACGTTGCGAGTTTCAGCTATTTCTGTGGGACTCTCTCACAAGCTATCTTCAAAGTAATGCGGTCCTTGTCGGCTTCCGCAACAAGCTTCCACAGTCAATTGCTACATGGAGTTGCTCAGCACGTCTTCGGGCAAGCGCTGCCGCAGACAAGAAATTGTGCACGTTTCCAGGCTCAAGAACTTCTACTATCCCCCTGTGTGCTCAAGCCCTTAGGTCACCGGGATGGCTTCCTTATTGCTGGCGAGTAATTTTATTGAAGGTAGTGGACATGCAGCTCAACAATAGGGTAGAGAAGGACAATGATGAGCGATCGCTACCCACGCTGCTAGTTGGCCCTTGTTGCAGCCAAACCTACACACACAAACACACACACACATGGGTGGTAGTGGTAGAACATAGAACGCGTTATTCTAAGGTCGCCGGTTGGATCCTGCCCACGCCAAGTTATCTTTTCACCCACTTTTCTTTCTTCACCTATACTTTACAATTGGCCTAGTAACTTCTCCTACACTTTCCTTAGCATTATTGTCTGTTAGATCTCAATAATATTGTGTCGAAACACGGACAAAGGAGCCCTTATGTATACACTTGTTTCCCTTAATAATTAACGAGGTTCTCGTACAGGCAGACTTGGTGCCTTTAGGTTGTATACGAGGGACTATTGGTCAGCTGCCAACTCTTATTAAGTTCAAGTGCTACTAGTCGCTAAACAGGTTCATAAAGAGTGTGCCACACTCGCCGCCATGGCTACTGATGGCGTTGACAGACACTGCCACGTTTAAATTCACATAGATACCGAATAAAGTGGCTGGGGGGAAAGCTATCGTGGTAGCTCAGTGGTAGAGCATCGAAAGCGTTTTTCCAAGGTCGCAGGTTTGGATCTTGCCCATGGCAAGTTACGTTTTCACCCACTTTTCTTTCTTCACATTTACATTACAATTGGCCTAGTAACTTTCCCTATTCTTTCTTTGGCATTATTGTCTGTTAGATCTCATTATTATTGTGTCTAAACACCAACAAACAAGCCCTTATGCATACACTTCTTTCCCTTATTCATGAACAAGGGTCTCGTACTGGCGGACTTGGTGCCTTTAGGTTGTATACGAGGGACTATTGGTCAGCTGCCAGCTCGGAATAAGTTCACGTGCTACGTGACGCCAAACAGGCTCATAAAGGGTGCCACACTCGCGGCCATGGCTTCAGGTAGCGCTTACTCACACTCTCACGTTTAAATTCACATATAAACCCAATAAACGGGCCGGGGGATAGCCGCCTTGATAGCTTAGTGGTAGAGCATCGAACGTGTTATTCGAAGGTCGCAGGTTTGGTGCGTGCTCATGGCAAGTTATCTTTTCACCCACTTTTCTTTCTGCACATTCACATTTAGAATCGGTCTAATGACTTCCCCAATATAATCCTTGGCAATATTGTATGTTAGATCTCAATTCTATTGTGAGAAAACACGGGAAAACGAGCGCTTAAGTATATGATTATGTCTTTAATATATATATATATATATATATATATATATATATATATATATATATATATACATTGAGCTGACCGTGTAGCAGCACCTAATATGGATCGTGGTTTATCCGGAACGACAATGTTCGCGATTAAAAGTGCCCGCTTGGCACCAGTATTCAAGGAGCTCGGTGATCGTAAACCTACTGATCTCCCGCTTCGCACGAAGGACTATTAACTAAGGATACACAGACCGCATACATCCTAAAGGTGAAAAGGAGAAACGGGAGAGAGATGGAAGGGGAAGAGAGAGTGAAAGGGGGCGCCCGGGGGATTCCACCTTAAATTCTCCATTTTTTCTTTTTTTTCTTTTTATTTATTTTTTGTCTTCCGCTTTTTACCTCTTTCTCTCTCCTCCACTCTGATTCAAGATTGTATAAAGCTGAGCACCAATAAACTGTGCGCTCAATCCCGATGAAGGCCAAACTCTAGACCGAAACGTCGAAATAAACCATGTTGTGACTGCTTATGAAGGATCTACTTGACTATATATATATATATATATATATATATATATATATATATATATATATATATATTATAGAATTGAATGGAGTTGAATGGAGTTCAATGGAGTTGGTTATTCTTGTGTTTCTTCTTTTCGGGTGACATTATATATTAGCAGTGATGAGACGCGCATAGCAGTCGCCACAAGCTGTGTGGTTCGGTTGAGGATCTGTTGGAGGACGAAGTCTGGCGACAGAGGGAAAGCCAACGTTCATAATTTTGTCGGCAAACTGAGTCAGATTCCAGCGTCGATTGTGAGAAAGCAATGAGAATCTTGCACACCTGCGCCGGAAGGCGCTGCAAAAAAATATTCTCAAAGTAGTGTGTTGTTCGGTAACACAGAAAGATCAGGCGCCAAGTCTTTCGTGCGATGCAGGAGATCAGTAGGTTTACGAACACCAAGCTCCTTGAATACCAGTGCCACACGCGCTTTTTAATTGCGATTATTGCCGTTCCGGATAAACCACGATCCAGATTATGTGCTGCTACACGGTCACCTTTAATCACGATTATTAACATTGGGTCAGCTGCCAGCTCGTAATAGGTTGATGTGCTACGTGACGCCATACAGGCTCATAAAAAAAATGTACCACACTCGCTGCCTTGGCTACAGGTGGCGCTGACTGACACTCCCACGTGTACATGAAGAATGTCGATACAAAATGGATGAAACGAACCAGAAAATTGACTGGTAAATACTTAGAAAACAGCAGGGGTCCAAACCAAAAAGAAATATCGGTTAAAAAGAAAGTGAAGGAAGCTGAGACCGATATGTGGAAAATTGGCATGACTAAGAAGTCCGCACTAGAGATCCATTGAACTTTTAAGCAGAAAATTGCTAAGAAAAGGATCTATGATAATACTCGGGGTAGTTCTCCAATGTTTGAAGCCAGGACAAGAGTATTGCGAACCAAGACATATCGGGCCAAATACGAAGGGGTAGACATGGTATGCAGTGCTTGTGGAGAGGAAGAATAAACTGCCGAGAACTTGATAATGTTCTGAAAGGGCTTCACCCTATAGTTCAGGATGATGGCGCAGAGTTTATCAAAAAACTGTGGTTTAGGGACAGGGAGGGCAAAATAGACTTGAAGCGGGTAGAATTGACTAGAAGGAGGTTATTTTATTGGTGACTAAAGTCAAGGCACGACTGAAAGTTAAACCCATCACTGCAAAGTACGAATACTCAACCTGACTATTTAAAGGAAAAAAAATATAGTTTTTGGTTCATTAAGTATTACGGCTTAGTGGCGCTAGCCATCGCCCGATCTAAAGGGTATAGCCATATCCATCCATCCATCCATCCATCCATTCATCCATTCATCCATCCGCGTTTAAACTCACAGATAAACCCAGTAAAGTGGCTAGGTGAATAGCCGCCGTAATAGCGCAGTGGTAGATCATCGAACACGTTATTCGGTGATCGTATGTTCGATTCATCCTCACAGTAAATTATTTTTTCATCCACTTTTCTTTCATCTTGTTCACTTTATATTGGTTCTAATACCTTCCCATTTATATTCCTTGGCATTATTGTCTGTCAGATGTACGTATACACTTCTTTTCCTCACACACACACACACACACGTATATTTAAATATATATATATATATATATATATATATATATATATTTATGAATATATATATATATATATATATATATATATATATATATATATATATATATAGTTAAGTAGATCTTTTCTCCGTGAGCAGTCACAACGTGGTTTATTTCGAGGTTTCAGCCAGAGTATGGCCTTCATCAGGATTGAGGGTACTGTTTGTTGGTGCTCAGCTTAATACAGAATTAAATCAGAGGAGAAAAAATAGAAAGAGGAAAAAATGAGTATATAAGGTGGACTTCTCCGGGCGCCCCTTTCACTGTTACTTCACCACCGCCCTCCCTCTCTCTCCTTTTTCTCATTTTAACCTTTAGCATGTCTGTGGTCTGTGTATCCTTCCTATCACTAACGTGTTATTCCCGACCAGACGGCGCCGCATGGCTCTAGCAGTTCGGTGGGGGGTAAAAGAGCTTTTTTAGAAAGTTTAAGTCTTTAACTACTCAGCGTCCCGTCGTAATCTCGTCGTTGAAAGAGGGGCGCCGCGTATTGCCACAGAGGCTGGCAAACAGGTGCAATGTTAATTCTTGCTGGCTTCCTGATTATGCATACAGTAGGGGCCTCCCGATTGTGCACAGGGTTGCTGTTTGGCATGTCATGCTGGGCACAATTCATTGGATAGTAAGCTAAAAACAGAAACAGACGTAAGCTGTACAGAGGAAGAGTAGTCACACTTGGAAATACTTTGAGTTTTCTAGTGCCCTTCGCAGCTGCAGTGCGATGAACTCAGTTATTAGTTTCATTATTGCCGTTAATGCTTTTTAATGCTTTGAGTTCTGCAGTTGTACCCGGATTATTATTTATTCCTCTATCGATCGTGTTAAATTGGTGGATAAGGTATGACTCTCGTTGTTTACGTTCTCGGTTTGATTTAAATCCCGTCTCTTAGAATGTTACTGATAGATTGTCGAATGCAAGGTCGCGAAGCTTGAGATGTTTTGATAGAGGTAGACTTGGGGCTCATTTTGAATGTGCTCTGTGATTATGGAAATGAATCCTAAATCCTGTTTCCGTTTGTCTGATGTACTGCATACTGCATACGTTGCATTTAAGTAGGTATACCACTACAGAGGAATCGCATGTTAGGTTTCATCGTATGATAATGAAAAACTTGGATTGAGTGCTGGTTGCTTTGTGTGTTTCTCGCATCGATTTACATACAAGACATTGTGACTTTAAACAAGGTCGGAAGGAATTATTAGGAGGTGAGGTATTGATTGGAGAGTTGGCAAGTGTGTCTTTTAGGTTGCATGGTTGTCTGTAAACGACGCCAGGAGCGGATGAGAATGCGCGTTTCAGACGTTCACTTTGTTCCAGAATTTTGTAATGTCATCTAGGGATTTTGTTAACATTAGGGAAGTTTGTGCTGTAAGTTAAGCAGAGGTTTGTTCATTGCGGTTCTTCTTGCGGTGGTCGCTTCATAAGTAAGTCATCACGCTTCAGTTTTCTCTTTTTTTGAACGGAGTCATCAATTACATGTGAGCGGTATTTTCGTTTATTGAGCATAAGATTTAGCCTCTGTGAACTCGTGTCAAAATCAGTGTGTCTGAATGGTTGCTTGCGAGTAGGTGTGTGTGAAGTGTATGTTTGGATGTACAGCGTTGTAAGTGTCGATAAAGCTGAGAAGTTCATCCTTGATGTTGGTCCAATTAGGAAGATGTCGTCTATGTATTTTCTGTATAACAGTGGTTTCAAGGAACTTTGTGCAAGAAATTCCAATTTTAGCATTCCCATAAGTATGTTGGCATCATTGGGTGTCATTTTGGTTCCATGTAGCAGTCCCGCTAATTTGTGGAAAGTACAGTTGGGTAAATTTTAATGAATTTATTTCGAGGACCGTCCTCGTCAAGGTTGCGATGGCAGAGAAATCTGGGGTGTTAGATTGTCCATGGTCTGTGTACATGTTTTGTAATGCAGCTATGCCGTCATCATGAGAAATGTTTGTGCACAATTAAGGGACATCAAGAGTAACCAAGTACGAGTTTTTCGGCACACACAGACCTGCAAAGTCTCCAAGAAAATGTTTTGTGTCTGCCATGTACGACGCGAGGTTGCATAGAATGTGACTTATTATTTGGTCCACGTACCTGATGTGGGTTCAGTAATCGTACCGATGCCTGATATGATTGGTCAACCTGGGATCCCGGCCTTATGAAATTTTTGGAGGATGTAGAAGCGATCTTGGCGAGGGTATGCTGCTCGCATTAGTCTGTGGTTACTGTTGAATATCTTATCAGCATTCAACAGTTTCTTTATTTCTGCTGATGCGATACGTTTGTATTCGTCTGTCGGATCACCTGAAAGGTGCTCATAAAATTTTGAGTCGTCAAGTTGGCGGTATGCTTCTTGTAAGTAGTTCGTCGTATTGATGACTACGATTGCCGCTCTTTTGTCAGCGGGTAATTGTTATGACTGTCCTAGATGCCAGATCTTCCATACCCATTTTTTCAGATTATGTCAAGTTTTCTCGTTTCCCTTTTTGTCTGTGGTATTCGTTTACTAAATCTTTCTGCACTGCGTTGAAATAAAAGTATAATGCTGTGCTATAAATGTTCAAGGGCCTTTATGTAGCCCGCAGAGGCTATACCTTATGCTCGATAAACAAAAATACCCCCCTCCCCTCAAATATAATTTATGACGCCGTTCATAAAGCGAGAAAATAGAAAAACAGAAGCGTGTTGACTTACTTATGAAGCGACCATCGCAAGAAGACCTGCAACGAAGAAACCTCTGCTTGCCTTATAGCACAAACTTCTCAAATGTAAACAAAATCCTTAAACGGCTTTACATCATTCTGGAACGAAGTGAACATCTGAAAGCACATTTCCATCCGCTCCTGGTGTCGTTTACCGGCGAAACGCAACATCAAGAACACGCTTGTCCACTCTCAGTTCAATACCTCACATCCTCAAAATTTATGCCGACCTTGTTTAAAGTCACGATGCCTTGTATGTAAAGCGATGCGAGAAACACACAAAGCAAGCAGCACGCAATCCAAGTTTTCGATTAACATACGAGGAAACCTCCCATGCGATTCTTCTAATGTGGTATACCTACTCGAATGCAACGTGTGCACTATGCAGTATATTGGACAAACAGAAACACAATTTAGGATTTGTTTAAATAATCACAGTGCTCCAGCGAAGTCAGCCCCAAGTGTACCATTATAAAAACATCACAATCTTCCCGACCATGCCTTCGACAAACTACCAGTAACACTCTTAGAGACGGGATTTAAATCAAACCGAGAACGAGAAGAACAAGAGTCAAACCTTATCCACCGATTTAACACCATTGATAGAGGAAAAACTGGGAATTTGGGTGCACTTGCAGCTATTAAAGCATTGCAAAGCAATAACGGCAATAATGAAAATAATAACTAAGTTCACGGCACTGCAGCTGCGAAGGGCACTGGACAACTAAAGATATTTCCAGGTGTAACTACTCTTCCTAAGTACAGCTGTCGTCTGTTTCTGTTTTTACCTCACTATTCAATCAATTGTGCCAAGCATGACATGCCCAATAGCAAGCCTGTGCACAATCGGGAGGTCCCTACTGGACGCGTAATCCTGAAGTGGGTAAAAATTTACATTGCACCCACTTGCCAGCCTCTGTAGCAATACGCGGCGCCCCTTTTTCAAAGACGAGATGTCGACGAGGCGCTGAGTAGTTAAAGGCCTATACTTCTAAAGAAGCTTTTTTCACGAGACCGAACTGCCACAGCCATGCGCCGCCGTCTAGTTGGAAACAATAAGTTAGTAAAAGGAAGGATACACAGACCGCAGACATCCTAAAGGTGAAAAGGCGAAAAGAGAGAAAGGGAATGAAGAATGGAAGGGGGCGCACGGGGAAGTCCACCTTACAGTCTCACTTTTTTTTCCTCGAGGACTCACAGGGGATTCGACCTTATAATCTCTTTTTTTTCTTTTTTTCTCTTACCTCCTCTGATTTAGAATTGTATAAAGCTGAGCACCAACAAGCTGTACCCTCAATCCTGATGAAGGCCAGACTCTGACTGAAACGTCGAAATAAACCACGTTGTGTCTGCTCCCGGAGGATCAACTTGACTATTTACAACGCTACAGCCACTCAACCACCACGCTCTCTTACACAAGACCGGCCAATGGCGCACCTTGAGTCGAGCAGATCTCACCGAAGTTCCCTAATTATGCACCAACATCAGCCATTGTCGGCAACTCGCAAAAGAGGTATTTGCACCGGCATTACAACCCGCTTGAGAAGGCGACACCGGCGATCATTTCCATCCACGGAGCCTCCACATTCCACATCGAGAAAGAGCTGGCTGGCATACCATGATCGGTAACCACACTCGTTTTTCACGTCGGTACGAGCGAGCTGGCGCCGAACGGGCTAGAGGAATCACTACGCCGCCTTCGTCGCCTAGTGAACAACACGCTTCGGGCACGTCAGGCACTCGGAAGGCTCGTTCTTTCATTAGTGCTGCCCCGTTATCTCAAACAACACCTGGATAGATCGAACTAACAATTCGTGCACCGCTTCAACCGGGACGCTCGTCAATTCAACGAGACAGTCAAAGCCTACTGCCGAAGACTTAGGAAGTTGTCATACATCGACTATCGATTTGCGCGGTTGCCATTAAGACGCTTTCTTGCTGCAGATGGGCTTCATCCGAGTTTATGGGTGTCACGTTGATTGCCGAAACCCTCAAAAGTGCACTTGGTCACGGAGACCTCGAAGCTACCACAAGGTGGTGGACTCAACCAGTACTTCCCGTCATTATCCGTTCATCACAACAAGACACCCATGACAAGAACTCTGAATAGCAACATACTCCAGGAGCCCAGAGCCCACCCAACATCACAGACGAGTTCCCGATGATCGGCAAAACTGTGACTCCCGCGAGCCACAAGCACCCCCTCACCATCATCAACAGCGCACCACGACAAAGAGAAAATATGCTGGATAGCCAACACGCGTTCGTCCCTTGCAGATGTCGAGACCGAAAGCAATACACGACAGAACCACAACACCACTCCTCAAAGGGAGGCCTGCTGAATTACGAAGCCACGTCCTTTTATTGCGGACCCTGGGACCGGACCTCCCTACGAACACGGTCCCCGGGAGCCACACGCTAAAATCTTCCCTACATCGACGAAGGCCTGCCGGGCATAACTACAATGGGCGGACTTCATCAGTGCCATCCCCACCCCCAAAAGAAGATTGACTTCTGAACTGCAAGTCTAGCTCATCGCTTCCCAGTTGCAGTGCCACCTTCCTTAAAGTACGAAAATTTGCTGACAAACGAATTAGACTCGAAATGCATAAATCAACATTGCAAGTGTACCTTCGTGCTAGATTAGCCCCCAAGGGTATGACATTCTCCCTCACACCAGCCGCTACAGACCTAGACGAACACGCCCAAATAACGTGAAAAATTGTGTTTCTTGAGGCATCCCTTGAAATAAAAGAAATCGCTCTCAATCACAGTGATAAGCAGGTACATAAACTGGTCGCTATGACCAACACCATTCTCCGCCACAACACTTTATGGAACGAAGAAATCATTCGGATGAGAGAATTTGAATAGAATAAAAACCAAGCCATCATGACCACAAAAATTCATAAACTCAAAGGAGACCATGTTCCCAACCTTGCGTTTCCTGAGATAGTTCCTTATTCCTACAACACCACCACCCAGGAAACCACTAACAGTACAAACGAGCACCCATCTATGAACACACCCTGTGACACTGTGATTTCAAACCTATCAGACACGAGTTTGTCATCCGATGAAGGAAAACTGCTACCTAAAGTACTAAGCTTCTGCCCGACCACAACATTTTTCTATGAATTCCACTTTCTCCGAGACCTCGACAACTTCGCTACAAGCTGAAGGTTGCGCGAATATTTCTTGGACAGGCCATCTGGCGACGAAACAATTCACCGTCCTAAAGCTAATTATTGGACACCGAACAGTATTCGAGACATGTGCCTGGACCTTTATATCACCACAGTACAGAAAAATATAGTACACGAATTCCACAGACAGAGAGAAAAACAAGAAAACTTGACAAAAACTGAAAAAAAAGAGTATCAGAAATATAGCATCTAGGACAGACACAATAATTAAACCCGCTCACAAAGGAGGAGCAATTGTACTGCCTAATAAAACGAACTACTTACAAGAAGCATACGGCCAACTATACGACTCAAATATTTACGAGCGCCTCCCAGGTGGTCCGACAGACGAATACAAACGTATCGCGTCAACAGAACTAAAAAAACTGTTGAATGCAGGAAAGATAACCAACACTGACCGCAAACATGTGCGAACAGCCTACCCTAGCCCAGGTCGTTTCTATATCCTTCCAAAAATTCATAAACCCAGAAACCCAGGTCGACCAACCATATCAGGCATCGGCACAATAATTGAACCTATATCATTGTACGTGGAGAAACTAATAAGCCACATTCCATGAATCCTCGCGTCGTACATAAACGACACCAAACATTTTCTTCGAGACATTGAAGGTTTGTGTGTGCCGAAAAACTCGTACTTGGTTACTCTTGATGTCTTTTCATTGTATACAAACAATCCTCACGATGACGGCATAGCTGCATTACAAAACATGTACACAGTCTATAGACAATCTAACACCCCAGATTTCTCTGCCGTCGCAACTTAGACAAGGAAGGTCCTTGAAATAAATTCATTCAAATTTAACCAAGAGTATCTTCAACAAATCAACGGGCCCGCTATGGGTACCAAAATGGCACCCAATCACGCCAACATATTTATGAAAAAGCTAGAATCAGAATTTTTCGCACAATGTTACTTGGAAACACTGTTTTACAGAAGACACATAGACGACATCTTTCTTATTTGGACCCACAGCGATGATGAACTTTTCACCTTTATCGACACTTACTACGCTGTATATCCGAACATACACTTCACACACACCTACTCGCAAGCAACTGTAAATTTCCTGGATGTTACCATAACGATAGAAGAAGACGAGATTTCTACAACACTATATCGCAAACTAACGGATCGACAACAATACCTCCATTACCTAAGCGATCACCAGCGCCACTGTAAAAACAGTATTCCGTACAGCCAGGCTCACCGGTTTAAGCGAATCTGCTCAAGAGACGCCGATTTCGACACGAGCTCACAGAGGCTAAAACTTATGCTCAATAAACAAAACTACCCCCCACATGTATATGACGAAGGCGTTCAAAAAGTAAAAAAATCTGAAGCGTGACGACGTGCTCATTAAGCGACCACTGCAAGAAGAACCACAGTGAAAAAACCTCCTCTTAGCTTACAGCACAAACTTCCCCAAAGCAAACAAAATCCTTAAACGACATTACTACATTCTGGAACAAAGTGAACATCTGAAAAGCGCATTCCCATCGGCTCCTGGCGTCGTTTACCGACGACCACACAACCTTAAAGACACACTTATCCAATCTCAAATCAATACCTCACCCCCTGATAATTCATCCCGACCTTGCTGAAAGTCACGATGTCTTGTATGTAAAGCGAAGTGAGCAACACACAAAGCAACAAGCACACAATCTAAGTTTTGATTAACATACGAGGAAACCTAACATGCGATTCCTCACATGGGGTATATATACTCGAATGTAACGTGTGAAGTATGCAGTACATCGGACAAACAGAAACACGATTTAGGATTCTTTTAAAAAATCACAGCGCCCACGCGAAATCAGCTCCAAATCTGCCTCTATCAAAACATCTCAATCTCATAAATATTGGAGATGTTTATGCTGTAAGTGAAGCAGAGGTTTGTTCGTTGTGGGTCTTCTTGTGGTGGTCGCTTCATAGTTAGGTTATCACTCTTCAGTTTTTTGCTTGCTGAACGGTGGCATTAATTACATTTTGAGTGTATTTTTGTTTATCGAGCATAAGTTTTAGCTTGTGTGAGCTCATGTCGAAATCAGCGTCTATTGACCAGATGCACTTACGCCGGTGAGCCTGTCTGTACGGAATACTGGTTTTACAGGGGCGCGGTGATCGTTTTGGTAATGGAGGTATTGTTGTCCATGCGTTGGTTTGCCATATATGGTTGTAGAAAGCTTGTGTTCTTCTATCGTTATGGTAACATCAGGAAAATTTATGGTTGCTTGAGACAAGGTGTGTGAATTGTATCTTTGAATGTACAGCGTTGTAAGTGTCGATAAAGCTGAGAAGTTCATCCTCGCTGTGGGTCCAAATAACAAAGATGTCGTCTATGTATCTTCTGTATAGGAGTGATTTCAAGGAACTTTGTTCAAGGAATTCGGATTCTACCTTTCCCAGAATTACGTTCCTATAATTAGCTGCCATTTTGATACCCATAGCAGTACCACAAATATGCCAAAAATCCTCTTGGTTCTATTCAAATGAATTTAACTCTAGAACTATCCTTTTCAAGGTTGTGATGACATAGAAATCAGGGGTGTCAAGTTGTCTATGGTCTGTGTACATGTTTTGCAATGCAGCTACGCCATCATCTTGAGGAATGTTTGAATACATTGAGGACATATTGTCACGGCTTAAGTAGATGCCTGAGGACGACGAAGACGAAGTGCTGAACGTGAACGTGCTCAGACTGCAGCAGCGTTGTACGCATTTGCTCGCCAGTAATATTCGTCAGTACGCATTTGCTCGTCAGTGTATACTTTATTCCCCGTAACATCATTGGTGGAAGGTGCGGGGTACCACTCGCTATGCGGCCCAACTAGCTGGATCTTTGCAGCGGACGGCGCATTGCAACTACCACGATGACTGACCAGGCTACTCAATGTCAACAAGATCCGTCAGCCCCTCAACCGATCGTTGTAGTGCAACCTCGTGACCCAGGCCCATTCAACGGCACAAGTGGCATAGACGTCGATAACTGGCTGGTTCTATATGAACGCGTCAGCAGCAGCAACCATTGGGATCCGACGCTTATGTTGGCGAACATCATCTTCTACTTGCATGGCACGGCAAAACTCTGGTACGAGACACATCAAGAAGACTTGACTAGCTGGGACGTCTGTAAGCAGAAATTGCTCTATCTATTTGGGAAACCCATCAGACGTCAAGTGGCCGCAAAGAAAGAGCTTGCGGCTCATGCCCAGACATGCACAGAGCCGTACATCGCGTACATCCAGGACGTGTTGGCTTTGTGCCGCAAGGTCGACAAGGACATGCTAGACATGGACAAAGTTGGACACATCCTCAAAGGAATTGTCGATGACGCCTTCAATTTTCTCCTGTGCAAGGACTGCTCGATTGTGGAGTCGGTCATCGAAGCATGTCGTCGCTTTGAACAGGCAAAAAGTAGGCGCATAGTTCACCAGTTTGACCGCCTTCCCAACACGGCAGCTACGTCCTCTTGCGAAGAGTTGCCCACACTACATCAACAACCCGTGCTGGAAAACGTCACCAGAATGGTCCGTCGGGATCTCGAGGCTATGGCACCCGCTATGTCTAGCGTCAGCGCGCCAGGACACAACCTCGATGCTGTTTCAATGATACAGGCCGTGGTTCGCAAAGAGATCGCGAATATGAGCATTTCGCCCCCTCATCGAAATGCCCCTTCTACTTCCAGCTCCGATACAGTCGTTGCGGCTGCCACTCCGAACCACACATTCGCGCCACGACGAAACCCAGCTTAATGGCGCACTCATGATGATCGGCCCATATGCTTCACGTGCCATCGGATAGGACACATCGCTCGCCTTTGCCGCAGCCGTTGGACCTCATCACTTCGACCGAGCTTCTATGATTGAGGGCCTCGCTCCGAACGTGCACCTTATGCCCCGTCCTTCCGTGCTGAGACAGGTGCAGAGCATAATCCAGAACGTCGGACCAGCCGCTCGCCATCGCCCATGCGTCGTCAGTCCCGCTCGCCCCAACCCCGCCGTTCTCGGTCTCCCTACGACCGTCGCTCGGAAAACTAGCCGGTGCAGCCCTCGGAGGTGACGCTGCATACACGACTCGGACTGAAAATCCTCTGATTACTCCCAACCTAGCGGTGCAACATTCTTAGAATTCTCGCTGATGGTTTACCTGTAACTGCTCTTTTTAATACCGGTGCACAAATATCTGGTATGAGCTCAGACCTCCGCCGCCGCCTCCAAAAAGTTCTGACGCCTGCGATTGCACCTACCGTTCGTACAGCGGATGGGAGTACTCCTGCTGTGCTTGGAATGAGCACTGCGCTATTAACGATTTCTGAGCCTGAAAGCTCAGTTCTGTTCGCTGTACTAGAAAATTGCCCTCATGACCTCATCCTTGGACTCGACTTTCTGACTTCACACGCTGCGCTCATCGACTGTTCCAAAGTACTTCTTCGGCTCGAACTACCATCCTCGGAGACCGTCTCTACCAGCCCACCTCGTCTACACTCTGTCGATTTCCTCAGACTTCCGCCGCAAGCCGCAGTCCAAGTCCAACTCTCGCCATATCCTCCAGTACCGATGGTGATTATGTTGCTGCCCCGATTTCTGACGTGGCCATGACACGCAATGTTGCACTCCCCAACACGGTGGTTACCGTTAAGGAGAACCGAACTTCATTTCCCGTCCTAAAGTTCGGCTTCTATGCGCAAGTTATTCCTAGTGGCATGTCACTTGCGCATCTGACACCAATGGTCGACCACACAGTTTCCGCCCTAACCACCAATTCGCCACCCGATTTTTCATCAACGTCGTTCTCGTCACGTCCCTGTTCCAACTTTTCAAGCCAATGCTATCTAACAAGCTCACCTCTGAACAAGTCTCTGCTTTCTGCCGTGTGCTTGCTTCTTATCAGGACATTTTTGACTTCGGCGACCGTAATTTGGGCCAGACATCCGTCGTAACCCATCGCATCGACACCGGTGACGCTCGACCCATTCGCCGACGACCCTACCGTGTGTCAGCCCCGAAGCGTGCTATTATACAGCGAGAAGTCGATAAAATGCTTGATAAGGGCATAATCGAACCCTCATCTAGTCCCTGGTCCTCACGCGTTGTACTTGTTAAAAAGAAGGACAATAGCTGGAGATTCTGTGTTGATTACCGCCATCTCAACCATATTACCAAGAAAGATGTCTATCCCCTACCGCGCATAGATGATGCACTCGATTGCTTGCACGGTGCCAAATATTTCTCTTCAATAGACCTTCGCTCAGGCTACTGGCAGATCGCTGTGGACGACAAAGACAGAGAGAAGTGGCCTTCGTGACTCCTGATGGACTTTATCAGTTCAAGATGATGCCCTTTGGATTATGCAATGCCCCCGTGACATTTCAGCGCATGATGGACTCTCTCCTACGAGGCATGAAGTGGACCATCTGCCTCTGCTATCTTGACGACGTTATTGTTTCTTCGACTCTTTTCGACGACCATCTTACACATCTGTCCATAGTGCTTGATTTTTTTCGACGTGCCAACTTGCAACTTAACTCGTCCAAATGCCGCTTTGGGCAATGCCAAATCTGCGTACTCGGCCATCTTGTTAACGCTGCGGGCGTTCAACCAGACCCTGCGAAAGTCCGAGCAGTTCGCCACTTCCCCACACCCCGCTCAGCTAAGGACGTCCGAAGGTTTTTGGGACTGTGCTCCTATTTCCGTCGTTTTGTCGAAAAGTTTGCTGAAGTAGCCCGTCCTCTAACCTGCCTCCTCAAAATGGATGTCGCATTCACCTGGGGCCAACAGCAAGCAAACGCCTTCTCGTCGCTTGTTGACATTCTCACCAATCCACCAGTCCTAGCTCACTTCGACCCATCTGCCGCCACGGAGCTTCGTACTGCTGCCAGTGGCCACGGAATAGGCGCAGTGCTGGCGCAGCGGCAACAAGGCATGCACCGCGTCGTCACGTATGCAAGCCGACTGTTGTTGCGCTCGGAGCAAAATTATTCCATCACAGAACGCGAGTGCTTAGCTCTCGTCTGGGCCATTGCGAAATTCCGACCGTACCTGTATGGCCGACCATTCTCAGTTATTACGAACCACCATGCGCTTTGCTGCTTTGCTGGCTCTCCTCACTCAAGGACCCTACGGGACGCCTTGGACGCTGGGCGCTGCGCGTACAAGAGTGCACTTTTTCCGTATCCTATAAATCCGGACGACTTCACAAGGATGACGACTGCTTGTCCCGTTACCCAGTCGATCCCCCTGACACGATGGAAGATGGACAGGAGCCCCTCGTTCTTTCAATTACTGACTTCACCGACATAGCTGCTGAACAACGCCGCGATCCTCTTTTCGTGCTATTATCAATGGTCTGCACTCTCCCCACCCTGACCACTCTTTACAACTGTTCGTTCTTCACAACGACATCTTGCACCGCTACAACGCCCGCCCTGATGGTGCTGAGCTTTTACTCGTTGTTCCTGTGCATCTTCGCTCAGACGTTTTGGTCCAGCTCCATGATGCCCCCTCCGCTGGACACCTAGGGGTGTCATGCACGAATGACCGCATCCGCCGCCGATTCTTTTGGCTTGGCCTCTACCGTTCTGTGTGACAGTACGTTGCGGCATGCGACCTCTGCCAAGGCTGCAAGACACCAGCTCTGGGACCTGCTGGTACCCTCCAGCCCATTGAAGTACCAGATGAGCCATATTTTTGAGTCGGCCTCGATCTTCTAGGACCTTTTCCCGTGTCGGCCACCGGTAATAAGTGAATTGCTATTGCTACCGACTACGCAACGCGGTATGCCGTTACACACGCCCTCCCCACCAGCTGCGCTACTGATGTAGCCGATTTCCCTCTTCATAACATCATTCTGCGTCCTGGTGCTCCTCGTCAGTTGATCACCGACCACGGCAGCTGTTTTCTATCTAAAGTAGTCGACGAGCTCCTGCGATCCTGCTCTACCCACCACAAGTTCACTACAGCGTACCATCCGCAAACCAACGGCCTCACGGAACGCCTCAACCGTACCCTGACGAATATGTTAGCGATGTACGTCTCCAAGGATCACAAAAATTGGGACATCTACTTACCTTTCGTTACCTTCGCATACAACAGTTCACGTCATGATACAGCTGGATTTTCACCTTTTTACCTACTGTTTGGTTATGACCCGCCTTTGCCCATGGACACCATGCTCCAATATGACGCCCCCTCATCGACTGCTTATGCTCGTGATGCCCTGGCCTGAGCTGACATCGCCCGCCAAGTCGGCCGGGATCGTTTATGTGCCTCTCAGCTTAACCAAAAGAGTGCTTACGATCGCCAGCACCACGACGTACAGTACTCTCCGGGGTCGCTCGTCTTGCTGTGGTTACCATCACGTCGTGTTGGTCTCTGCGAAAAACTGATGTCCCGTTACGTTGAACCCTACCACGGCATACGCAAGGTCACCAGCGTGACCTATGAGATAGCTCCACTCCATACCACGTCAGTACCAGCTTCAGTCCCGACCGATATAGCGCACGTCTCACGGCTTAAACCATACTACTCACGCCTAGAGAATTGATCGCTCCGGGACGGTGCTTCTGCCGCCGGTGGGTACAGTCACGGGCTAAGTAAATGCCTGAGGATGACGAAGACGAAGTGCTGAACGTGAACGTGCTCGGACTGCAGCAGCGTTGTACGCATTTGCTCGCCACTATATTCGCCAGCACGCATTTGCTCGTCAGTTTATACTTTATTCCTCGTATAATGAAGGAATGATGACAACAAAAGAGAACAGCAAGCTTAATCGCAGAGCAAGGCACCATGAGATCGGCGCTCGAGCTCCTCCATATTCCTCGTCCTGTCGCTATCTCGAATCTCCCACCTGCCCGTTTGGTTCGCCCAATCAACTTCTTTACATTTGGTGGATCGTGCTGGGTAACCACATCACCTACAACCTGGAACTCCGATCCCACACCCTGCCGTCGACCATGCAAGTGGACGCTGCCCAACAAACAATACCTTATGCGGCCGCTACTTGCCCCGGCCCAGTTCATCAGCGAGACCCCCGATCTTTGTTGGCACCGAAGACCAGGACACTGAGGACTGGCTGTCGTCATACGAGAAAGTCAGTGGACCCAACAGGTGGGATGACGCTGCTAAGTTAGGCACTGTCAATTTTTATCTCACCGACGTGGCCAAGCTGTGGTATACGAACCACGAAACGGAGTTCGCGAATTGGTCCGCCTTCAAGGAGGCAATATGTGCCGTTTTTGGTCGTCCTGCCTTACGGAAGCTACGCGCCGAACAACGTCTGCGCACACGGGCACAGGAGCCAGGTGAATTTTTCACATCATATATAGAAAATGTGATCGATCTCCGCCGGCGCGTCGGTGCATCCATGAGCGAGAGTGCGAAGACACAGCACATTATGAAGGGTTTCGACAATGACGTTTTCCAGATGCTTCTCGCGAAGTCTCCTAGCACTGTGGCGGAAGTAGTGACTTTGTGTCAAAGCTATAATGAATTGTGGAGGCAACGAGCCCAGACGCGACGCTCATTCCAGAGAATCCAACCAGTGACCGCACTGGACGTTATGACTGACCAGACAAACCTTCTCGCACAAATGAAAGACTTCGTGCGAGAGGAAGTGGCTCGGCAGCTTTCTCTGCTGCCTTTTGCTCAACGCCAGGAGCTCTCGCACCAACAGCCACTGCGACACCCACTACCATTGGCTCCCCTGCTCCGACATGTGGTCCAGGAGCAGATTTCCGAGGCGATGCTGGTGCTCTTGTAGCAGCCCCCGTCACCGTGCCTCTTACTTACGCTGAGGCACTAAAGCGGCAGCAGCGACACCACCCCCCGCCGTTCCAGGGACTGCCGTATACCTCAGCCCCGACTCAGCCGTCCACCGCCTGGGTTCCTCCCATTGCCACCACAGCCTCAACTCACCCGTCTGCCGCATGGAGTGCTCCTTTCGTCGCCAATACTTGGAGAACGCGCGGTAACCGGCCCATCTGTTTTGCGTGCGGCGGCCCTGGCCATATTGCCTGTTACTGCCGTCGTCGCGTGCCGGGATACAGAGACGCCCGGACAAGAACAGCTTCATGGACCTTCCTTCAACCCGTCTGGAAAATACTGACCCTCAGTCAAGAGTCAAGCTCGTCTTCACGGGAATGTCCGCGTACTATGTCTGGTCGCTCACCTTCACCCCGTCGTCGCTCCCTGTCACCCATGCGTCGTCGGTCAGCTCCTGAACACGAGAGAAACTAACCGCCGCAGTTCAGGAGGCAAGAACTGCGCTGTCGAAATGCTCAAGTCCTCGGACGTTGCCGTTGAATATTGTCGAAGTTTTTGTAGAAGGTACTCGAGCCTATTCTCTAGTGGATACTGGTGCTGCCGTTTCCGTGATAGACGCTTAACTTTGCCGCAAGCTCCGAAAAGTGACGACGCCTCTTAATATGATGTCCTTGCAAACAGCGAATGGGGACCCGGTTCAGCCTGTAGCCGCCTGTACTGTCTGACTGATGATCGCGAAGGAGCACTACACTGTTGAGTTTATGGTCCTTTCGTCATGCTCACACGACATCATACTTGGATGGGATTTTTTATCGCGTAACCATGCCGTTATTGATTGTGCAAGATCGGAGCTTGAACTTTTCCCGTTTTACGACCAACCAACCAGCCGCATCAGCACGCCGTACACAAACTCGTCGTCAAAGAAGCCACTAAAATTTCTCTGACAGCAGCTGTGTTGCTCCCCGTGTTTTGTGACGGCATTAGAAACGAAGCTGCATTCTTTGAACCATCAAGCCTCTTCCTTAGACGAAGATCACTTCTTCTGCCTTATTCAACCCTCTCAATTTCTGAAGGAAGCAGTGCTCTTTACCTCATCAATTCCCTTCCGTATCCCGTCGAACCGTTTCAAGATGAGTCTCTTGGACACGTGCATGTCATTGATAAACAACAAATTTTTACCATGTTACCAGATTGTTCCGGTGACTACGACGCCTTCAGTGCCCTTAACCCTTCCAATATACCACCTTCCGAGCTTTTCGATTCATCGATTGCCGACGGACTATCGTCATCTGAACGCTCTGAGCTCCTTCAGCTGCTCTACCACTTTCGTGAATCCTTTGACGTTGCTCAACCTACCCTTGGCCGAACTCCCAGTTTTTTCCACTGCATCGACACAGGCTCCAACGCGCCAGTACGACAGCGGCCATACCGTGTTTCCGCCACGGAACGTCAGGTTATCACCAAACACGTTGACAATATGCTCAAGCGCGACGTTATCCGACCTTTCCAAAGTCCATGAGCATCACCTGTCGTTCTTGTTAAAAACAAGGATGGTACAATTCGCTTCTGCGTTGATTACAGGCGCCTAAATAAGATCACTCGCAAAGACGTATATCCTTTGCCTAGGATTGATGACGCCCTTGATTGCTTACAAGGTTCCGAGTTTTTTCTCGTCGTTAGATTTGCGTTCGGGGTATTGGCAGGTGCCCTTAGCAGATGGTGATCGTCCAAAAACAGCCTTCGTGACACCGGACGGGCTATATGAGTTCAATGTCATGCCCTTCGGCCTCTGCAATGCGCCGGCCACATTCGAGTGCATGATGAACTAAGTTCTGTGGCGTTTGAAATGGAACATATGCCTCTGCTACCTCGACGATATCGTCGTCCTTGCACTCGATTTCGCAACACACCTTGTACGCCTGAAACATGTCCTGCCGTGTCTGAAGAATGCGCAGCTCCAACTGAATCTCAAGAAATGCCACTTCGCTGCTCGGACGCTCACCATTCTCAGTCACATCGTATCAAAGGATGGTGTTCTTCCCGACCCGGCTAAACTACGCTGAATTCCCCAAACCAACGACTGTAAAACAGTTACGCAGCTTCGTAGGATTGTGCTCCTACTTTCGTCGGTTTGTGCGCAACTTTGCCTCCATAATTGCCCCTTTGACCCAACTTTTAGGCAGTGCCAACGACATCTCATCATGGTCTTCCGAATTTGATCACGCATTTACCACTCTTCGCCGTCTCCTGACATCGCCGTTTATGTTGCACCACTATGATCCCACGGCTGCAACTTAAATTCATACAGACGCCAGCGGTGTCCGTCTCGGTGCAGTTTTCGCTCAACGCAAGCCTGGATCCCCTGAGTATGTCGTCGCCTACGCCAGCAGAACGCTCAACAAGGCTGGGGTAAACTACAGTGTTATCGAAAAAGAGTGCTTAGCCATACTTCGGACAATTGTGAAATTTCGCCCTTACTTTTATGGCCGCACCTTTGCTGTAGTTACAGATCATCATGTCTTATGTTGGTTGTCGTCGCTGAAGGATCCATCAGGTCGCCTTGCTCGTTGGGCTCTGCGACTTCAAGAGTATGACATCCCCGTCGTGTACCGTTCCGGCCGCTAACATGCCGATGCTGATGCGCTCTCGCGATCACCACTGTCGACTGAGGCTGCCTCTATATCTTCTATGGAACACGCGCTGCCCACTCTTGACATCGACACAATGACCTCTGCACAGCGCGACGATCCATGGATAACTTTGCTTCTGGACGTCTTATCTGGGGTACCGACACTTCCCATCACTCGACCAATGCGACGCCAGGCTTCGCACTTCACTATTCGAGGTGGCCTCTTGTACCGGCGCAATTACTCACCAGACGGCAGGAAGTGGCTGCTCGTTATTCCCCGAAAGCTGCGCTCTACATTCTGTGCATCATTTCACTCCAACCCACAATGCGCTCACGCCGGTGTCTTCAAGATCTACGAACGTTTAAGGAAGCGATACTACTGGCGTGGGATATTTACTTTTGTTCGACAGTTTATTCGCGACTGCCACGAGTGTCAGCGACGAAAACAGCCACCGAATGCAGGAGCAGCTCCACTACAGTCGCTTGCGTGCCCTGACCGCCCATTCGATCACGTGGGACTCGACCTTTATAGACCACTGCCATTTACCACAGCAGGTAACCGGTGGGCTATCGTTGCTGTAGGATCACCTGACACGGTACGCCGAAACCGCTGCTCTTCCTACGGCGACCACTCAGGACGTCGCATCTTTCATCCTCTATCGGTTTGTGTAGCGTCACGGCCCTCCTCGCGAGCTCCTCAGTGACCGGGGCCGTGTATTTCTATCCGACGTAATCCAAGCACTTCTCCGTCAGTGCCATATTGTACACCGGATGAGTACGGCTTACCACTTTCAGACGAATGGCCTGACTGAGCGGTTTCATCGGACCCTGGGTGACATGCTCGCGACGCATGTGGCATCTGACCAAACGAACTGGGACCTGGTTCTTCTGTTTGCGACCTACGCGTTCAACACCGCTACCCAAGTCTTACCGGCTTTTCTCCATTCTACCTCCTATACGGACGTCAAAAATCGCACACAATTGACACTTTGCTGCCATACGCACCAGATGTATTTGAGTGCACGACCGTGTCTGAAGCCGCCCGTCACGCCGAAGAATGCCGCCAACTAGCGAAGCAGTTTACTACGGCTGACCAGCAACGCCAGAAAAAGGCCCGCGATGACGACCACCCTCCTGCCGTAAAGTTCACCCCTGGAACCCTTGTATGGCTGTATGTACCACCCTGTGCACCTGGTTTGTCTACCAAGCTACTTTCAAATTACCATGGCCCATACCGCGTGGTAGAGCGCACATCGCCCCTCAATTACGCCATTGAACCGCTTACGCCACCCGGTGACCAACGTCGGCGTGGACACGATATTGCTCACGTGGACCGCTTGAAGCCGTACTTCGACCCGCTCGTTCCCACCTGTTAGATCGCCAGGATGGCTTGATCTTTCTCGACGGAGGCAATTATAATGAAGGAATGATGACAACAAAAGGGAACAGCAAGCATCATCGCAGAGTATGGCACCACGAGATCAGCGCTCGAGTTCCTCCATCTTCCTCTTCCTGTCACTATCTGAAATCTCCCACCTGCCCGTTTGGTTCGCCCAATAAACCTCTTTACACCCGTAACAATATCAAGAGTAACCAAGTACGAGTTTTTCGGCACACACAGACCTGCATTGTCTTGACGAAAATGTATGGTGTCTTTTATGTACGACGCGCGGGTGCATGGAATGTGGCTTATTAGTTTTTGCATGTACAATGATATGGGTTTAGTTATGGTACGTATGTCTGATATGATTGGTTGACCTAGGTTACTAGGTTTAAGAATTTTGGGGGGATATAGAAGCGACCTGAATGACGGGTGTGCTGCTCGAATTAGTTGGTCATCAGTGTTGGTTATCTTTTTCTGTTTCTTGACTTTTGATGGCACAAATTGTTTGTATTCGTCTGGCGGATACCAGGGAGGCGTTCGTAAATATTTGAGACATCTAGTTCGTAGTATGCTTCTTGTAAGTAGTTGGTTCTATTAGGAACTACAATTGCTCCTCCTATTGTCAGCGGCTTTCATTGTTATGTCTGTCCTAGATGCCAGATTTCTCATACTCTTTTTTTTCAGATTTTGTCAAGCGTTGATTTTCTTTCTGTCTGTGGTATTCATGTACTATATCTTTCTGTACTGCAGTGATATAAAGGTCCAGACACTTGTCTAGATTATTGTTTGGCGTTTAATCATTTGTTCTACGACGGTGAATTTTTTCGTAGTTAGAAGGCCTGTCGAATAAATATTCATGCAACCTCAAGCTTTTAGCGAAGTTGTCGAGGTCTCGGAGCAAGTGAAATTCGTCAAAAACTTTTTGGTTGGGCAGAAACTTAGTCCTTTGGATATCAGTTTTTTTTCTTCAGGTGACAAATTTGAGTCCAATAAATTTACAATCACAGTGTGACAGGGCGTGTTCATAGATGGGTGCTCGGTTGTACCGTTAGTGGTTTCCTGCGTGGTGGTGTTGTAGTGGTATGGAATTATCTCAGGAAACACGGGGTCAGAGACATGGTCTCTTTTGACTTTGCGAATTTTTGTGGTCATGACGGCTTGGTATTTCTTCAGTTCTAATTCTTTTAACAGGGTGATTTCCTCGTTCGACAAAGTGTTGTTGTGGAGAATGATTTGGTCATAGTGACCAGTTTCTTTACCTGCTTATCACTGGGATTGAGAGCAAATATTTTAAAAGGTGCCTCAAAGAGGACATTTTTTTATGTTATTTTGCCGTGTTCGTCTAAGTTTGTAGCGGCTGGTGTTAGGGTGAGTGTCATACGCTTGGGGGATATTCTTGCACCAATGTAAACTCGCAATGTCGATTTATTCTTTTCAAGTCTGATTCGTTTGTCCGTGAGTTTTCGTACTTTAAGGAAGGTGGCACTGCAGCTGAAAAGCGATGAGTTGGACTTACACTTTAAACTTTAGTTATTTATTTTATGAGACATTACAATTGCATTGCCCGAGGTCCGTGCCAAAGGAGGTGGTTTGCCTCATGACGAGGTCCTGCTCGCGCTGGGCATAACAGTGGTAGTGATAAACAGACATTTACAATTGAAAATACCAATGCATACACGATAAAAAATAATAAATGAAACATACATATTCAAAAAAGCATCCATCAGCTTGACAACACAACTCTGCACTAGAAGATGAGTAGAACAACAAGTAATACTAGTCGACACAGTTGCCCCACATGAGCACAAGGTGTTTCAAAAGCAAAGAATAACAAGAAAGTCACGCGAATGCGCTTACCAATATTTACGCGCAGACATATATGTATATTCACACCCATATATATATTCGCATACTTCAGCACATACATTTACAAACACACACGCACACACACACACACACACACATATATATATATATATATATATATATATATATATATATATATATATATATATATATATATATATATATATAAATGCCCACTGTGTGGGAGTACAGCCCAATCAGCCATACACAAAATATCAATTTAGCCTCAATAATCAATAGGAACCGAATTTTAAATTTAAAATTTCGTTCTAAAGCTTCTCGCATCCTAGACGGGTGCGCATGCCATGCTCTTCGTCTTCTAAGATCACTGTCAGATGGCGTTCATGTCTCACGTGTGACGTCACTTGGCCGTTCGTTCGCCTCCGCTGCACGGTCGAGGTACCATAACGCAGCGCCTCCAGAATACTATTCGCCAATTTCTTCGCATAGAACACCAAGTAAACATTTTGTTCACTCTCCCCAGACGCAAGACCATCGTCTTTCGAGGACATTTGCGTTGTAACATTCAGATACGGGGCAAATTTTTCAATATAATATTTTTTCAGTGGGCGTATGACCTTGTCAATTGAAATATTTCTGGGTGCTCTTTACATAGGTTCATGATTCCTAATTCATTGTCTGCATACCAAAATTAGTCCGCGTTCTTCCAACAGCTATGCGTGTTTACGTAGGTCATAACCGGTGTTCAAAAAAATAAAATTCACGCACAAAATTTCCAAAACTAGCATTAACTTTTTGGACGTAACTTTCACGGTCGAAAATGACCGCTTGTCAACAAACCTTTACAAAAAGCCTACAGACCGTCAAATGTACCTACATTTCAACAGCAGCCACCCAAAGCATTGCAAAACGGGTATTCCATATTCTCAGGCCTACCGGTACCGAAGAATATGCACCGATATGCGGGAATTTGACAGACACGCGGAACACCTAAAGAATTCCTTATTGAAACAAAATTATCCGGAAAACATTATTGACGATGCCATACTACGTGCTTGCAACGTGAACAGGAATGATATAATTAAGGGACCAAACAGAGTATCTAAAACGACTTCCCAAACGAACCTTGTACTAACTTACTCCTCATCAGCGCCACGAATCAACAACATACTTTCCCGCCATTTCAACATAATCAGGCAAAGCAAACGGCTAACTGCTATTTTCGCGAAGCCACCTCACGTGGTGTACCGCCGGGATAAAAACCTAAAGGACAACCTTGTCAGAGCAAAAACAAACACCCCCAAAATTCAATCAGGGTGCCATCCCTGCGGAAAAGCTCTATGCAAGGTATGCCCACAGATGGTCACAACACGTGTATTCAAAGCGAACTTCTCCGATTTCAAATTCTGCATAACTGAAAGCCCTAATTGTGACTCCAGTAACGTAATATACATGCTACATTGCAACTTCTGCGGACAAGAATATATCGGCCGAACAGACACGTCATTTCGGCTGCGGTTCAATAATCACCGGTAGCACGCCACTTCACTGCCGAAGCTACCTTTATCTAGACATCTGCGCCTGCCAAACGACAGTTTTGAAAATATCAGCGTAACTCTTTTGCAGTCCGGTTTCTCAAACAGACGCGAGCACGAACAGCGTGAGGCATATTTTATTTTCAAATTTCGTACATTAGTAGTTGGCATCAACAAGGACCCCGGAAAACTCAACTGCCTCCGAGAAGTAAGCCAGGAGAAAATTGGTGACAAAGATTGGTAGCTGGAGACCATGCTTTTTTCTGACTGACTCGTACGTGTACACTGTCCTTTCTTTTCTTTCTTTTTTTTCCACATGCACATACAAAGTGTTTACGTTCGCCTACCACTTCATGACCATTGAAGGGAAACGGACGAAGATTAAAGGTATATAGCCGACCGACACCTTAACGAGAAACCTTTCCTTTACGCACGCCACCCGCCGCCCGCTGAACAACCCATTACGGGGAAACCACTTTCTTTACGCGCGCCGTCACGGACCCTCCCGGCACCGCGGCGACAATCTTGGGTGGCCCGACACACGTCAAGAACTGAACAGCACGTGGTATGAACCGTATGGGGATATAGACGGACAGTTGCCTTTGTTCTCAGTGTTGACAGTGGTTCTTCCTCTTTTTTACTTTCTTTCTTTTCTTTCTTTTTTTCATCTTTTTTCTCCCCCTTTTTTGTTTTTTTTTGTTTTTTGCTTTTTCTTTTTCAAGTTCCCTCTCACTCTTGCAAACGTCTTTCAAGGCGAGAGGGACGCGGCAGCAACGAAGTTTGGAAGCTCATGTCAGTATAACTCATCCCCTGATGAAGGGAGGACCCCTCCCGAAACTGTTGGGAAATAAATATATTTATCCTTGTTGACAACGCTCCCGTTGTGCCATATCCCATACCTTCACGAAGACTAACTGGCCCATTGAACTATTACTCCCATTATATATATATATATATATATATATATATATATATATTTAAATGTAATGCCAAAGCTCTATAGTCAGTATTTCGAAATTAAAATGCGCAAATGCGGCGTGCGTCTGCGAAGCTAGAACAATTTTACTTGTTTTAATGTACTACCGGACGACCCGCCACTCCATCGCTTCTCGAAGGTCGGAATTGATCGATTTCTCCCGTGTTTTAATTGTGCTTGCGCTTTGTGTCCGTGTTTTGTCTTGCTCCAGGGCTGATTCTGACGAAGATGCGCTCTACTCAAGCGAAGACGTTTGGATTCGTATCGTGAAGCACTCGCCAGTTATGTACCACATTGCTGCTTTCGGCGCTTTGTGATCACTGCATTCATCTGATTTTCCTACCATGTGCACAATAAGTGAGCATTTGTTTACGTAGCGACCCAATTTTACGGCGCTATTTCAGCACAGTGTAAAGGCGAAGTTGTGTGAAGTTAAGCGCGAGCAAGATTTGTCTTTTGTTTGGAGCGTGAACCCTGCACGAGCAACGGAAATTTGGCGGCAAATTTGAGCAGAGTTGTGGCGGCGGCCGCTTCTGTCGGCAGTGGTGTTTGAGGGGGCCCGTGCTCACGAGTGACCACTATTTTTTAAATGTTTCTGTGTTATTTGTTAAATGTAGGCATTTATCTTGCCTAGGGTGCGTATGCCTTCCTAAGGCAGTTTCATCTGATGTATCTCACTATACCACATGGGGCCGTGATCCTTACCCTATTATTTTATAAAATTAAAAATATTGGCAAGCACCACACACACACTAGGTCTATAAACTGGTTTCACTTTTAACATATTTGCACAGTGCAAGACTACGAGTAGTTACGACGTAACTACAGAAGAAGTGACAAGGACAGAAAGAGCACTGACTTCAACTGAATTTTTATTAGCGAAAACGCTGAAAATATATACTCGTGACAGAACATCATCGCGCAATCGCGCCACCTATTGCACCACCGCAAGACAATCGTCTCATTACATGGTTACAACGCTACAGCTCAGCACAAATTCACGGTCTAATGTGTGAAAGCCAGAAACTCGATTTGTTTTTTAGTCAGAGCAAGTGAAGACGTGCTGATACATCGATCACCCAGTTTTTTTTCATTTCATTGGCCTCCATAATCTCTCGTCTTAGCTGCTGACGGTGTTTGGCTATAACAGCGCACTTTTTGAATTTCGGTCTGCAACTACAATCTCTACAATGGATGCCGAAACGACCTTGTACAGCTGAGTATACATTGTTATGATGCTCCATTAAATGCTCATTCAGGCACCAGCCCGTTGGCCCAACAAATATCTTGCCACATGAAAACGGGAGCAAATAAACGACAGCTATCATTCATGCTACAAATAGCCTTCTAGGTTTGATTCAGCAGCAGCTATTTCGTGCGGACTGCGCAGTCACCCGTTTGCAGAGCGCTGGTCCCGTTGTCAAGTGGCAAGATATATGTTGAGCAAACGGGCCGGTGTGTAAATGAGCATTTAAAGAAGCATTATTACAATGTATAATCAGCTGAGCAAGGTCATTTGGGCATCAAATGTAGAGATTGTAGTTGCAGACCGGAATTCGAAAAGTGCACTGTTATAGCCAAACACCGTCAGCAGCTAACACGAGAGATTATGGATTCCAATGAAATGCAAATGCTGGGCAATCAATGTATCAGTATTTCTTTGCTTGCTCTGACTAAAAAATAAATCAAGTTTCTGGCTTTGACTCAACAGAACGTGAATTTGTGCTAAGCTGTTGCGTTGTAACCGTTTATTGAGATGATTGTCTGGTTGTAATGCAATAGTTGCGCAATTGCGCGCTGATGTTCTGTCACGAGTGTGCATTTTCAGCATTTTCGCTAATAAAATTTCAGCTCAAGTTGCGCTCTTTCTGTCCCTGTCTCTACTTTTGTAGATACATCGTAACCACTCGTAGTCTTGCTCTGTGCAAATATGTTCATTCCCAAGCACCAACTAGCCCAAGCATCTGTCTGACCCAGTTTTTCAGACGGCTGCGAAGCAAAGTTCCAAGCTATTGAGGAATTCTTGCAACTCTTGCACAACATCCTTAGCTCAGCCACAGAAGAAACCTTTGGTGAGGAAGGTGATGAAGGCGTTCACTTGCGTATGATAGCTCTATGTAGAAAAGCCAACAAGCTCACACATCAGTACAAGACTAACGGCAGACGCTACGAGACCCTTCATCGCATCAGACAAATCTTCAAGCTTAATAAACAACACAGAAAGGAGCTAAGTCAAGCCCAGTGGGTCACCACTTGTGAGCGACTAAGTAAATTTAAAGGCATGAGGAAGCTTTGGGGAATTCTTCGCAAAATGCTTGCAAAAGCAAAAAATCCTCACCACTCAAGACACTGGCACTCCGATATGACAACAACGAGCACGAAGGCGAAATCAATAAAACATTTTTTCTCATGCTAGCATTACGGCACCTTCTTTAATTGAAACGCCAAAAGTCGAATTCACAAACTCAGACCTAGATGCTCCTTTCACGTTGGGAGAACTTCATGCAGCAGTAAAACAGGGCAGATGTGATTCTGCACCGGGACATGACAGCATCGCTTGGAAAATGCCACGCAATTTTTTCGAACATAGAAAAGCTCTCCTAGAGGTAATCAACAAGCAGTGGTCTCAGGGAATAGTTCTTAAAAATCTGCGACTGTCAGCCATAATCCTATACTAAAACCAGAAAAGGATCCTACGATCATAGCCATTCTCCGCCCCATATTGCTTACACCGATCATATGTAAACTGATTGAAAGGATGATCCACACGAGAATAACAAACTATAATAAATATCAGACCTCGGGTTTACACCCGTCTCAACTAGCTTCAGACCCAATATGGGAACGCACAACAGCCTCTGGTTGCTTTGAAGGGTCTTAAATCGTAACTCACGATGTAGACCTCCCGAATATATTCTGACAGTTGACGTGCGGAAAGCTTTTAATAACGTCAAGCAAGAACACAGCCTCAGAAATCTAGTAAACATATATCCTAGCAAACAAACGCTTGAGTGGATCACAAGATTTCTGGATGAGAGACCAATACGAATTCGTACCAATAAGGATACAACCCTTACTACTTATTACTTTGATTGAGGCGTTCTTCAGAGCTCTATTTTGTATGCTCTACTTTTTTATATTTTTATTATCACAGTGTTTGATAAACTGCAATCGAACACAGCCACCCGCTATACGTATATGCCGTTGACATAACCATTTCGACCGAGACAAAGGACTATGGTAGCAATATTCAGGGTATGGGAAATTAACTTCAAGCTCTTTTGATTGCTAAGGCAATGGCGTAGTGGTTAGAGCCTCCACCTCGCATGCAAAAGGTCCGTGGTTCAAATCCCGGTGCCGCGCAGTTCCCAACAGGACTTCAAAAAAATCTGCGTGGTGATGGAACTGCATTAAGAGGCCTGGGGTGCAGCCTCACCGGTAACCACCACCGCTAACGCACTTCCTCACCAGAGAAGGATTGGCCACCCTGGTCCAGTATCTCGCCACTACCTCTCACATGCATACGCCAAATAACTCCCAGCCCTTAGTCCACAGCAGCTGCGAAGCAACTGAACACGGTGGCGGTCAGATCTGCAACGCAGCAGAGGGTGCTAAGATTCTCTTTATCTGGACAGGCCACCATTGGAACCTGAACTTGGCAACGTTTAACGCTAGAACCTTATCTAGTGAGGGAATTCCAGCTGTACTATTCGAGGAGCTAGAGGGTGTTAAATGGCATATAATAGGGCTCAGTGAGGTTAGGAGGACAGAGGAGGTATATGCGGTGCTGCAGAATGGTCACGTCCTTTGCTATCGGGGCTTGGCTGACAAAAGAGAACTGGGAGTGGGGTTCCTAATTCACAGAAACATATCTGGCAACATAGAGGAATACTGTAGCATTATTGAAAGGGTGGTAGGCATCGTAATTAAACTGAATAAGAGATACAAGATGAAGGTGGTGCAGGCTTACGCCCCTACATCCAGTCATGACGACGCTTCAGTTGAAAGCTTCTATGAAGACGTGGAATCGGCAATGAGTAAGATGAAAACAAAGTATACTATACTAATGGGAGACTTGATGCAAAGGTAGGAAAAAAGCACGCTGGAAACCAGGCAGTAGCATATTATGGCATCGGTACTAGAAAAGCTAGAAGATAGCTACTAGTAGAATTCTCAGAATGCAATAATTTACGTATATTGAATATCTTATACCGAAACAAAAAAACCGTGAGTGGACATGGAGGAGCCCTAATGCCGGAAATAGAAACAAAATAGACTTTATATTGAATGCATACCCAGGCACCGTGCAGATTGTGGAAGTGGTTGGCAAGGTACGACGCAGTGACCATAGGATTGTACGGTCTCGAATTCGCCCAGACTTGAAGAGGGAACGACAGAAACTTATACGCAAAAAGCCAAATAATGAGCTACACTGAGAGGGAAAGTACAGGAATTCAGGGTCTCGCTTCATATCAGGTACTCGGCCCTTAGTGAGGAAACCAACCTTAGCGTAGATACAATGAATGATAATCAAACAAGTATCAGTACGGAGTGTGCAGTGGAAGTTGGAGGCAGCGTAGATGGACAGGACCCTGGCAAACATTCCCAGGAAACGAAGAATCTTATTAATAAGCGTCAAATCATGAAAGTCTCAAGCACAACAGACAAAATAGGACTGGCACAGCTTTCGAAGTTGATTAATAGGCGTAAGTTACGCGATGTAAGAAGGTATACAATGAAGAGAATTCAACACGCTCTGAAGAACAGAGGAAGCGTCAAAGCAGTGAGGTGAAAACTTGGGGTAGGCAAAAATTGGATATATGCACTGAGGGACAAAAAAGGCAAAATAACTACCGATATTGATAGGATAGGTAAAATGGCGGAGGAGTTTTACAGAGATCTGTACAGTAGCCGGGACAACCACAACCTTAATACTATAAGAACTAGCTGCAACCCAGATGACAACCCACAAATAATTATTGAAGAAGTCAGAAAAGCTTTCGAGAGCATCAGAAGAGGCAAAGCTGCTGGTACGAATCAGGTAACATTGGCTCTGCTGAAAGATGGAGGACAGATTGTGTTAGAAAAACTAGCCATCTTGTTTACGAGGTGTCTCCTGACGGCCAAAGTACCAGCGTCTTGGATGAATGCTAACATCATCTTAATACATAAGAAAGGAGGTGACAAGGACTTGAAAAATTACAGGCCGATTAGCTTGCTCTCTGTAGTATACAAGCTATTTACAAAGGTAATTGCTAACAGAGTAAAGAAAACATTAGAATTCATTCAATGAAAAGAACAAGCAGGATTTCGAACAAGCTACTCAACAATCGACCACACTCATACTATCAATCAGGTGATACAGAAATTTCCAGAATATAACCAACCACTATACATAGCCTTTAAAAATTACGAGAAGGCGTTAGATTCAGTAGAAATATCAGCCGTTATGCAGACACATCGGAATCAGGGCGTCGATGAAGTATATATGAACATCCTGAAAGAAATATACAGGGGATCAATTGCTACCATAGTGCTTCATAAAGAAAGCAACAGAAGACCAATGAAGAAGCGTGCAAGGCAGGGGAATACGATCTCCCCAATATTATTTACCGCGTGGTTACAAGAGGTTGTCAGAGGCCTAAAATGGGAACAGTTAGGGATAAGAGTTAATGGAAAGTACCTTACTAACCTGCGCTTCGGCGATGACATTTAATTGCTGATTAACTCAGGGGACTAATTGCAACTTATGACTAAGGAATTAGAGAAGAAGAGCAGAAAGGTGGATCCTAAAATCAAGCTGCAGAAAACGAAAGTAGCGTACAACAACCTCGGAAGAGAACAGCGCTTCGAGATAGGTAATAGTGCACTGGAAGTTGTAAAAGACTATGTCTATTAGGGCAGGTAATAACCGTGGAGCCGAACCACCAGGTTGAAATAACTAGAAGAATAAGGATAGGGTGGAGCACATTTGGCAAGCACACTAAATTTATGACAGGTATATTGCCACTATCCCTCAAGAAGAAAGTATATACCAGCTGTATATTGCCGGTAATTAGCTACGGAGCAGAAACCTTGAGACTTACAAAGAGGGTTCAGCTTAAATTGAAGACGACGCAGCGAGTAATGGAAAGCAAAATGGTAGATGTAACCTTAAGAGATAAGAAGAGAGCAGAGTGGATTAGGGAATAAGCGACGATTAAGGATATCATAGTTGAAAGCAAGAAGAGGAAATGTACATGCGCCGGGCATGTAGCGCGTAGACAGCATAACCGCTGGTCATTAAGGGTAACTAACTGGATTCCCAGAGAAGGCAAGTGAGTTGGGGGGAGACAGAAGGTTAGGGGGGCAGATGAAATTAAGATTGGCAGCAGCAAGCACAGGACCGGGTTAACTGGCGGAGCATGGGAGAGGCCTTTGTCCTGCAGTGGACGTAGTCGGTGTGATGATGATAATGATGATGTTGTTGGTTATTATTATTATTATTATTATTATTATTATTATTATTATTATTATTATTATTATTATTATTATTATTATTATTATTATTATTATTATTATTATTATTATTATTATTATTATTATTATTATTATTATTATTATTATGGTGGTGGTGGTGTTCTGATTGCGCTCGAGGATACTCAAGATTAGCGCTGACTTTGGTGCTAGATAAAACTCAACTTCTCTGCGTCAAACGCACACTTAGCGCCCTTTCACCTGAGCAGGAGATAACACTGACACTAGGAGATCATTGTCACAGCAACGCACGGACATATTTTGATTCTCGCGATTTATATGCACAGCTGGAATACGGGACATCTTTGGGGCGCTGAGCCCAGAAAAGAATGGTCAAACCTTCATGAAAATGGCAACGTCCTGTAAGTGTGCTGTATGGTTCCCCGAGGCAACATAAAGACACACCCTGTATGTTTTCCAACTGTCGTGATTTGGCCCCTGCTTTTACTTCGCCTCAAGTTGTCATCCTGTATGTTTTGCATTTGTGACCATTATGTATGTCTCCCTAATGTCGCGATTTTGCCGCTGCTATTATGTCACCTCAAAGTGTCCGTCCTCTAAGTTTCCTATCTGTGACCGTCCTGTTTGTCTCCCAGCTGTCAGGATTTGGCCGTCGCTTTTATGATGTCTATAAGTCTCCGTCCTGGATGTGTCCAGTAAGCAGCCATCTTTTATGCAGATTAGAAATTTGGTCCATTGCACCGTCCACATGGTGCGGCATAATACGGCTGCTGTATTTGAAGTATACATATGCAAGTCTGTGAAATTTTTGATTTATTATCGTTTATACTACAAATTAGAGCATTTACAGACAAAATAGAAACAGGTAATGTACATTTTTTGGTTGCTGAAGAAAAATAAGATGAGCAAATGAGCCTTAATCTCATGAAGTTTCAGCACGTCACTATATTTAAAAGTTTTAATTTTCTGCATCTTTCTAGGTGATAGAGACTACATTCATGTCACAAAAACACACTCTTCACAACAGTAACTTCTGATCACAAGGCAATATTCAAGGCTTTCGATACACCATGGGCTAGTTAGGCTCTGTACACCCAAATTAGCCATTTCATGTACGATAGGCGAAGTGTATAACTGTGACTTGTTAGGCTTTACAGGCTAATAACAAGTGTACGCAGCCTTACATAATATAAAAGAAGGAACAATGATAACTTCACAAGTAAGTCAGAATACATGCGACAATCATTAAATATTGTAAAAAACAGGAATGTGATAAACAACATCAGCACAGACTACCCAGAGCTGCTGGAAAACGCATGCAAGCTAAAAATAATAAATACTGCAGTAAATTAGGATTGTGACAAACAGAATATGGAGCACTAGTAGAGATTCCTGGTTGGCACCAAACTGCTCTACTTAACCTGCATCATTGGAAGCAAGATTTACAGCCCAGAACTAGTATACCTTTTGAAAGAAACTTATGTAGCGCGAGGCGAAAAAACGAACACAGGAAAGAATAGACTGAGAAGACAGAGCGCTACTAGCAACAACATGTTTATTTTCGACCTCCAAGCCGCTTTTAAGCCATAATCGTCAGGCGAGCAAGCAGATAACTTGGGAAATTGTGTGTGCTGACGAATCCGTCACGTGAGGAAAGAGTTGTGCACAAAAAGGCATACACACAAATTTGTGGAGTGCATTTCGTTCGTCATTTATCTTATTCTGTTCACATGTGGGAAAAAATGTGTCGGCCAAACTAGTAGATGTGTGAATGAGCGATTGAGAGAACACAATTACAAGGCGAATAAACTGCCGCCAGAAGGTTTTCTCGCTCTTCACATTCACGCGTGTGACAGCTGGCCTTTGTTCCAGAGTACAATCATTGTTTTTCGGCATAATGATGAGATAACTCGGTTGGTCATAGAAGCCGAACTTATTGATGCTTATGGAGATGTATGTATTAGCAAGCCTTCAATTGCCTTGTCACCCAAGGAACTGGCGTTCCTGCGTACGCAGTGATACGTGATTTCATCTGTGAAGTTTTCTGTTTTTTTTGTTGTCCTATTTATCGTTTTTTCTTGTAAGTAGATGGCAATGTCGTGCATGTATCTGAATTACACGTGCTTATCTGCTTGCTCGCCTGAGAAATATGGCTTAAAAGTGGCTTGGAGGTCGAAAATAAACAAGTTGTTGCTAGTAGCACTCTGTCTTCTCAGTCTATTCTTTCTTGTGTTCGTTTTTTTCGCCTTGCGCTGAATAAATCTCTTTCAAATGTTTCACCAACAAGCCCACATCGCCACTCTTGTCGACTAGTATACCGTTCATTTAACCCTTGACTGCTGAACTGAAGGTCGCAGAATCAAGCCATGGCTGTGGCCGCAACTTCGATCAAAGAAGGAATAGTTGAGACCTGTCTGCTTAGACATAGGTGTATTTTAAGAAACCTAGGTGGTGAAAGTTTCCGAAGCCTTCTACTACGGCGTCTTTAATAATTAACGACCGGAACTTTAGGCAAAATGCCTATTTTTTTCTGGAATCCATTTCAAGCTTATTTCACATATAAACACGAACTAAGAAATGGGAAACATTTTAATCACATATTTATTGTACCTAAAAGTGCCTAATTTGAGGTTCGTGCCTATACAAGATTTTCAGTACCTAAAATTGTCTTTTCACACTCGTCGAGTAAACGTTTTACTTAAATGAGCTCTTCATATGGAGGAAAACAAGAAGCACTTCGTGCGGCTTTATTAACGACAGCAGGTGCATAGCGCGCTAGTTTTTTTTTTCGTTGATGTTTTTAGCTAATGGTAAGCTGCGATTATGGTTCGACGTAGGGTCGACGTGCGCATACACAGTCTTTTATTGGTGAAAACAGATCATAAGTCGATTCATGCCACAGCCAACGTATATCTAGACTTGGCCGATGCACTCAGACGCATGTGACGTTTGCCAACACTCAGATGACGTCACACTTGAAACACGCTTTTAAGTGAGCAGGGCTTGTACCCCAGTGAGGCTAGCATCTATAGAGCTAGCAGGTCTCTTTAAAAGATTTCAGTCCCTTGGTTAGAGAGTAGTGCAGCATAGTTGCATGAGCGTGGTTAGACTGTACTTTGGTATGGCATCGTCGCGCCTCATGACTGACCTCGAGTCAACGCAACTTCACTGGAACTGGGAGCAGCATAAGCACAACGAGCGAGGAAAGCATTCTGTGAACAAAAAAAAGGCCCGCACTCCAAGAAAAAAAAAGCTGCTGAAAAGTTGTCCTGTATATTTTAGCAAATTGTTGGCTTTTGCTGTGCGGCGGCCCTGGAGACAGGCGGTGTCAGAAACTCGGAATTTAGGTGTCTGGTTGAGCTGATGGATCTCAAGCGACTCTACATCCTCGAGCGACTGTTTACGCTTCCGAGCGCGAGCCTCCGAACCTGTATACGTCGTGGATACCTCGCTTCCATGCAAAATTGCGAAGAGCTGTCAGTGGTAACAAAATCAAGCTGGTGTTATCGTACGTGGTTGCTTCCTCGAGAAGCGATAGGCAAAACGCTTCACTATGTCATCGGCAACGAGCCGGTCAGTGGTCACTGTGAGTGCGTCGCCGGGCCGGTGCGAGCCAGACGCACCGATGCGAGCCAGACGGAACCAACAAGCGGCTGCCAGTGAGCAGAAAGAAAACCAAGATGGTAGTCCATTTCTATCGTTGGAAGTGCATACGTCGCCCCATCCCCGTAAGACTCCGCAGATAGCGGACACGTGTTCATTTTTAACTGAAATGACGACGAAATTCGCCGAGAAGTATTCTGTGATCGCCAGCAGTGTTTCATCGCATAACTGTGCTCCTCGAAAAGGCCTAGTACGCTGTCCGTAAGCAGCTTGCATGCAGGCGTGCACCACTCCTCTACGCCCCTTGTCATGAATGCGTGCTGCTACTGTGTTTGTGCATCACCGCTCAATGAAAAGCATCGAGTGGCCATGGTTCGTTTGTGCGTAGGTATATTTATATGGAATTGTGCATCAGCAGTGCTAACACGAGTGGGGCCAATAGGCCGGTGTGCCAAGTAATAATTGAATTGTCAAAAAGGTAAGATCGGCTGAATTTATAATAAAAGGTCGGAGTCACTTCCAGCAACCTGCCGCCCAACTTAAGTTTACACTTGCATTTTTACCGTTACTGTTAATTCATGCAAAAACATCAGCTCTCTTAGCGGCACTACACGGCAGGTCAAAAAGTCGTGCATATATATACCTGACTGTCGAGGTACAGTCGAATAACGTGTGCAGTCTGTTAAAGTGGTGTTTTATTCTGAATTTATTGTGCGCGCGTGTTTGTCTGTATGGTAATATGTGCGCCATCGATTCTGCCGTCATTTGATATTTAATAAAATCATTGACTATTTGGGCGGGTGCACCCCCGTCGACTTTTATTTTTTACCACCTGAAATAACTCCGAGAAATCAACTCATATACCTTGTGAAGCATTAAAAATTTACTGTCTCTGTACTCGCTCATAACCTCAGTGGGGTAAGTAATTACTGCCCTTCCTACGTTCAAAAACTCAGTTTACACGAGAATTTACTTCGACTGGTTCGGATAAAAGAAACGCAGAAAAGGTAGTGCACTAGAAGACAAGTGGTTTACCCCGTTTTTAAGGTTATTTCAGGATATTGTTGTATATAAATATATATATATGTATATATATATATATATATATCATTAAAGATAGAAGTGTATACTTAAGGGCTCGTTTTTCTGTGTTTTACACAATATTAATGAAATCTAACAGACAATGATGCCAAGGAAAGTATAAGGGAAGACATTAGACCGAATCGTAATGTAAATATAAAGAAACGTGGGTGAAAATATAACTTGCCGTGGACAGGATTTGAACCTGCGACCTTCGATTGTGTAAAACGACCTTCGAATGTGTAACGACCTGCGATTGTGTAAACGAAGGTGTAAACGACCTGCGACCTTCGTTTTTCTGTGTAAAACACAGAAAAACGAGCCCTTAAGTATTCACTTCTTTCCTTAATTCATTAACGAGGGTCTCGTACTGGAAGACTTAGCGCCTTTAGGTTGTATACGAGGGACTATTGGTGAGCTGTCAACGCGTAATAAGTTCACGTGCTACGTGACACCAAATAGGATCAAAAGAGTGTGCTACACTCACCGCCATGGCTACTGGTGGCACTGACTGACACTCCCAAGTTTAATTCACATATAAACCCAATAAAGTGGCTGGGGGGATAGCTTTCGTGGTAGCTTGTGGTAGAGCATCGAACGCGTCATTCTAAGGTCGCAATTTCGGATCCTGCCCACGGCAAGTTATCTTTTCACCCACTTTTTTTTCATATTTACATTACCATTCGGTCTAATGTCTTCCCCGATACTTTCCTTGGCATTATTGTCTGTTAGATCTCATTTATATTGTGTAAAACAGAAAAACGAGCCCTTAAGCATACACTTTTTTCCTTAATTCATTAACGAGGGTCTCGTACTGGCAGACTTAGCACCTTTAGGTTGTATACGAGGGACTATTGGTCAGCTGCCAACTTGTAATGAGTTCACGTGCTACGTGACGCCAAATAGAATCAAAACAGTGTGCTACACTCGCCGCCATGGCTACTGGTGGTACTGACTGACACTCCCACGTTTGATTCACATATAAACCCAATAAAGTGGCTGGGGGGAAAGCTGCGGTGGTAGCTCAGTGGTAGAGCATTGAGCGTGTCATTCGAAGGTCACAGGTTTGGATCCTGCTCACGGCAAGTTATCTTTTCACCCACTTTTCTTTATATTTACACAACAATTCGGTATAATGTCTTCCCCTATAATTTCCTTGGCATTATTGTCTGTTAAGTTTCATTATATATATATATATATATATATATATATATATATATATTATTTTATATATATGCTTTGAAAAACAATGGACGAACGTGCAAACTTCCTACGTTTCGGCAGGAGTGCCTGCCTTCGTTGAATCGCAATTGGTAAAATCACCTACGGCTGCACTGTGATAACGCTGACAAAAAAGGCCAAAAAAAAAAACCCTCCAAGTCATCTACCGACATGTGCTCAGGGCTATCATTGGACTGCTCAAGTTCACCAATATACAAAAACTCCAAGATCTAACGCCTATGCCCCATTTATGATAGTTTGAGAAATGCCCAGACATCTCTGCCCAATCAATTGCAATTAGAATACAGGGACACAATAGCCTGCTTTGGGACACCCGACGTGTCCGCATGAAACTCCCGGGCACTGCTAGTAAAGACACTCCTCTGGCCATTTCTAACATGTGTCACTCAAAGACCCCCGTACCACTCGCAATCACTGACTCTGTGGCCAGAGAACGGCTGTCTCATCGGCACAGTTTGTATACCCCCAATGCCACATTTACCAACGCTGCTCTCGATGGACAGAGCTTGACCTTAGCATAGTACAAACCCTCCGCCGGTGAGGCCAAGCGCTACACATGCAGAATGGACTACGCGGCACCTACACACGCAGAACGTTTGGTCATCTGGAATGCCCTACAGGATAACATACGACAGTCAACTATTTGCACAGACTCATTTGAGGCATTAAGAGACATAGGAAATCCAAATAGAGAAGATGTCACAGCTATACGCCTCGTCGAAATTCTCCTGCACAAAGAGAAGAATGGCGTTGACACTAGAGTTGTCTTGACACTGGGTCATGTGGGAATTCAGGGGGGAGGTAACAAAACAAGGTGGCACACAGTCTTGCTACCTCAAATACAGGAGTTCTACCTTGTCATCTCCTACCTCCCCTGCGTGCATCTCCTGTGTTCGCAGGCCACCTTACGCTAATTTGTCACCATGGCACGGCTTCGGCGCTTTCTCAAGTATAATAACCAGGAGCGACTCAAAGAGTTCACCCCTCCTCGTATCTTTGAGAATATCGCCGTCACCCAATCCCCGGAAATATTCGTGAACAAAGTAGTTGCGAATGCAGCCACTACCCCTCACATCATACACACATTTTTACAGATTCTTGCGGACCGGAAGAGTGAGCTGGACACTTCGATCCCCTCCATATGAGCCTTTTACCATTCTTTATGCTCGGCCAACATGGAGCACCTCATTTTACACTGCCTTTTTTCTATATCAATATCGCAAGATCAACACAATTTTTTACATCCCGATTTCGAAGCGGTACAAAAGGACATTCTCGAGAACCCTCATCAGCTTGTCACATTAGCCCATTTCGGAATTAGCAGCAGCTTGGCGCGCGTGATTTAGTGTGTGCCTATCACACTTGGCACTCCTCCACTCTCCCTTCAGTGACCTTAGGTTCTCTTTTTTCTATAAAAAGGATTTATCGATCTATCTGCTGTACGTTCGATTTTAAACAGCTACAATATCGTTATACGTTATGACTACTATCGCAGATGTTTTTCCTTGCGGTAGGCCGAACGTATGCCGGTGTATGCATCCACGCCCGCACGCGTCTTTATAAACTACCGGGCTACTCGAGTTGATGTGTGTTTGTGTGCAGCGTGTTACGTTGTCTTAGGTATGGTTCACAAAGGTTGCACTTACTCTTAAGTGTCCATGCAGCTCGTTTAGTAAAATTTGAGCTTACGGCATAAACCAGCAACCTAGGTGGCCTCATGCGGCCTGAATTCATGCATTTTAAGCCATTTGTTTACCTTGAACTGTATTTTAGAACAAATATTTCGAGGCTAAATATGGCCGGATTGCTCCATCTTTCTGTGCGGGTACTAATTCAGTCATTATTCTACGCGTTCGAGCACCATCGATTTTACTCTGCTTGATTCCACTATGTTTAGATTCTGTTTTGGTTTATAAATATTCTATGCACTTCCCCCAATCTTTGTGTTGACACTTTGCTTAACTCTTTTACGTGTACGCACATTAGAAATAGTTTAGAGCGCCATATCCAATGACAATTTCTGATAAATGACAAGCGTAATGGTATACAGGATAAAGGAAACTCTCCAGACATCCGCTACAGATGTTAACAGGATCTGTGGTATGCGCCGAATGAATATTTTATTTATAACTCAAAACACCAGATAATGTTATAAATCACAGCAAGCATGCATAAGCCATGCACCTATTGCTGTTAGGATGTAAAATTGGGCACCGTACTTATTTCAGAATAATAAATATTGACTGCAAGTTCTCAAGCTATTGGAACTGAAGGAATTCTACAAATTCGGAAATCAGTTTCATCAAATCTTATTGCTTAATCGCGGTCAAGAGCTTCCAAGATTCTGCTTCCCGGAGATTGTTGCACAAGCTTGCATGCTTTATTGGGATGATGTGTGATTCAAAGTGGGTTCCTCGAGTCTTAGTATTTCAACTTTTTTTCATTCGACAGCCTGTAATGCTTAAGTAAGGGGTACTGCCTTTTTAGCCCATCCGTTCAACTGATGACCATAATTTAGCAGCAAGCAATAGCAATTTAGTGTCACCAATTTCTGAGATTTAGGGTAGATTTGTTCAAGTGTGAGCAGCCTGAAGAAAGCTACATTAGTTGTATTTGAAATCAAATTGATATTTATATTAGAGGTTACCTTCAACGAATACTTGATGAAAGCGCATACCACCAGGTATGTGTTGTGGTGTCATTGAATTTTCTGTCAATGCACTATGCATGAGCGCAATTCAAGAATGATTTTAACACACCTGCAATGTGCAAATTGCATTTTCTTCAATCAGGTTGCAACTGTGTTTGCCAACAACATCAAGAAAGTTTTGCTTGTAACATATCTAATTTGTGTACATCCTGCTTATTTTAATGAACATTGTTCCAAATCATTTTAAATAGACTGACAAATTCAGTTTTTCTAAGAGCCACATCTCACTAAAGTGTTTTTGGTGTTTCCGTCGCAACTTATGCATGCGCCTCGTACGAACTGAGTGAGAAAGAAATCCGGACAAGCCTGTCATCAATGGTGGCTCGTGGAAAAGTTGGCTATTGAATGTACAGCAACTCCGCATGGCTTTTGTTTCCTGTAGAAAGGAAACTTCACTAGCCACCTGGTTGCTGCATTTAGGGAGCTCGCATGTTCAGAATGTTCAAAATTAGACCTTTTGTTTTTCTTCTAAAAAGTCAGTGCTGTAATTTCTGTGTGTAAAAACCACAATTGAAGATAGCTATGTATTCAAGGGAACACAATGTGCAACAACAATTATCACAGTCAGCCGTGCCGTAGAGTAAGATTCAATAATGACCTTACTAGTGACTGCAGCACGCGGCCACGCAGGTACAAAAAGTCTGAGCCAGCCGCATTTCTACATAGGTCCAAAGAACTCTGGCATGAATGTGCTCAGATACCTCACTGGAAAGTTTAGTTTTGGCTTGCATCATTATGCCTGCAGGACAATGAGTACTACCACACAGCTACTACACCCTAAGGTGCCGCATATATTTTAACTATGGGTCAAAGCCATATACAAACATTATAATGACCGGCTGGTGATAGCAAGCACTGACTGCTCGTCCTACCAGGGAGTAATATTTTGCCGATCCTCGCTGCCTCTATGCGCAATCATGAAAAGCACCAATAAACTTCCCACTGGAATATCTCAGAGCATAGACATGCTCGAAGAATTTTTCCAAGTGGGAGTGTGTAGAAACACGACTGCCACAAACTTTTCTATGCAAACATAGCCACTTATTGTAGGCACCAAACTTTAGTTATCATTAGCTCATTGGGTAGCTGACATCATTACTGTCTGAAGTCCCCCTGGACACACATATTATCTACAAAGGTGGTTTTCTGTTCTGAGGTATTTATTTTATTTATTTTTTTATTTATGAATACTGCAACCATAACATAGGGTTTTGGCAGGGTGGGCAAACATTTGATAAGTTTACAAGTCGGCAAACAAATAAATATAAAACAGGTAAGGCATTTACACACTTTCAGAACGAAAAAAAAACAGTGGTTTGTAATAAACTGGCATAAGAACATATAGAGAAATGAGCGCTACATCCAAGATGATCACAAGTGGAGAATGGTTACAGTGATTGAAATAAACAACAGGAGCACATGTCATAGAAATTAGACACTCGCTGCTAGAGCTGCGCAGCAAAAAGGTTCAAGGATGACTGGGAAACAACTTCGTTACTAAGGTTATTTCATTCGGTAATTGTCCTAGGGAAGAACGAATACTTCAATGTGTTATTACGGGTGGAAAATGGGGTTATTGTAAAGGCGTGCCTCTGCGTTGTGGTATATCTTGTGGACAAATGAAGTATATTTGATAAGTCTAACTTGAAATAACCTTTAACTAACTGAAAGAAAAATTTCAATCTCAATACTTTATTTCTTTGTGTAGGTGTTGGGAGGTTAGTTTTTGCTAATAAACATGTTATTGAAGTACGACCAAAACTGTTATAAGTAAATCTAACAGCTCTCTTTTGAATGTTTTCCATTTCGCTGATATTTTATTCTTGTGCAACGGTACCAAATTATATATGAATTAGTTATGAATTTTATTGTTTTATGTTTATTTTTTGTATAATTTACATTTAGTCACTTAAAATTGAACTCTTTTCTTTGCAATAAGGCTGCATCAGATCAATGATTTTATTTTCACTCTAATATTGACTGAATATTTTGTTTAGCATGTTTTTGTAACCTTAAATCATTGTCTTCTCGAATTTAATGTCCTAATTGCAATCAAGTGATTTTTCGCTGTTATTCCTAATCGTACTTAAATTTTCTAATACCTAATCATGTGTGATATATCAAAGTTATACGTAACCATGCTTAACCATGTTGAAGATAACTTACAGAAGACATTCTGAAGTATTATAGCGTTTTCTACTTCACTGTGTCTTTTGTGTGAGTATTTTGGGCTGGAAATAAAATTCTGGGTGTTGCCAAAACCAGAGTTTGACTGTTAAACACAGATTTGTGGTGTAACCCATTAATTTCGACAACTCATGGTTCTAACATACCTAAGTTTGGGCGCAATGGGTGATAAAAAATCAATTGGACAATCCCTACTTTTTGGCTGTAACAAATTTTCTACCTTACTTATATTTGCTACTAGGCCATTAGTGTTTTTGCTAAGCTAGCTTGCTAATTTTCATTGCACTGATAGAAGTCTGCTCCAATAAAAAACTCGGCAGATCCCACGTAGTTAGGAACCGACGTTATGCGAAGCACGTGGAGGAAAGGGAACCGTGGTGCAATTTTTTTTATTGAGTGACACGTCATGAAATGACTTTAAATATATAAACAAATGCTGCAAGCCCGAACTTATGTTGAACAGTTGCAGATGCTTATATAACCAGTTTATTGGGCTTGCGCAAGGATGCCAACTGAAGCATGCGTATTAGCAACACCAGAAGCTGATATGAAGCGCTGATGCTCGCGAGGATGTTGGCCCTGTACACAGCTACATAAATCAACTTCAGGGTATGACAACAAACCACAAATAACATTAAGCCGACGTGATGGCTGTACCAAAGGAGTACTTATGTAATGTTTATTAAATTGGGTAGGCAGCATTGAAACGACTCTGGACGTTTCACTATCATTAGCGTCTATTTGACAAGTAGTTTAGAGACGTGGCACCGCTCGTGGTAGAATGATTTATTATCACGCAGAATGCTTGGGTTTGATTCCAGCTGGACCCTGACATTTATTCTTTACATTCATCGGGTCGACGCTACCAATGTCGGGTATTTCTCAACGCTCGCGCGTTAAAATTGCACATGTGTGTAATCGCCATTCCTGGGTAAATACTGTGTATCTATCACCTGTGGCACATACTCGCACACCAATGGCCCATACCCGCCCGTGGGTATGTGCCACTGTCTGGCGGGAAGTGTTTGACGACGTACGTGACGGAGTTGTGTCATTATTTATGTCTCGACCAGTGCGTCTTATTTGTCAAACTATCGTACCCTCTCATGCTAATTTGGTTATCGCCAAGTCAGGTTTTGATCATGAGAGCACCCAACCGTAAGCGGCTAGATAAATAGATAGATACGCTCAAAGCCGCCGAAGTTCACTAAGAAATGCTTCACATTTGAAGCACTTTGTGGCTTTGTATATGTTCAGAGTCCTGGACCAAGTATCTGACTAGCACCTCAATCGCTTAGTATAACCATAATTACTATAAAGCGTGCAAGTTTGAGACAAAGTGTGTGGTCATTGTTTTGTATATTAAAAGTTACAAGTATGCAGCAAGATATGTTGAAATTTTTACTTTACTTTTTGATGTGCAGTATGATGCATTCCAGGCAACACAAAAACGAGATTGAGTTAGCGTTTAAAAGCCTGTCTTGTCTCCAACCAAAATAGATTATCGTAATGATAGACGGCATTAACTAATTCATTCTTTCCACAAACATGGCACCAATTTTGCTGGTGAGAAAAGTGGCAGCAATTGATTTGATGCCAAATTCTGCTGCTTTCCCAATTTTTCACTCTCCACAGTAAACAGCTAAATGCACCTATTGCAAAACGCTGACATGGTGCAACAAATTAACCACGAGAAACGCTCAACAACCTGGTTTGTATCAAAATGGGCACGGCGGACCATCGAAGAACATGTGGCTCAAACCGTTTTGCTACCTCGTGCAGGTTCTTGTTCATGGTCTGCCCGGATAAACGTTTCTGCAACTACCGAAGACTAAAGCAATCGACCAGGCATATCTGCCTGACTTCACCACGTGCACTTGGTCTCCAACTACGTCACTGATGTCGCGTCACTGCTTGTTCGACGCCTCACCTTCGCTGTTTTGGGACGCGCCACTCGTGGCGCCACTTATGTTCCACGTGACGTCGACACACCAGTTAAAAAGACACCAGCTCCAGACCTACGCCTTTTGTGGGCACGGCGGACCATCGAAGAACATGTGGCTCAAACCGTTTTGCTACCTCGTGCAGGTTAGTAACTGCTATAGCACGATTAGGAGTGATTGTCGCGGTCTTTTGGTTTTGCCGTGCCCCCAACGCTGTGCTTCTGTTGCTTATGATGTTTACTGCGTATGTTTGTTGCTGTTGTGCGGTGACGTCGAGTCAAATCCCGGCCCCACTAACAGTGGTGGTGCTTCTGTCGAGTCGATGTTGAGGGAGCTGCTGTCTGGCCAGAAAAAGTTGACAGCGGATGTAACTGCACTCGGAGAACAACAGAATAACGTTGAAAAGGTTATAGCTGACTGGGGAGCCAGATTCGTCGAATTGGAAAGACGAGCCTCACGCGTGGATGACCTTGAACGTATTGTAAAATTGCTAGAGGCGAAGTTGACTGATCTCGAGGATAGGAGTAGGCGATCCAATTTAGTAGTCTTTGGGGTCCCTGAGTATATGGGTGAAACTGAAGCTATTCTTAAAAATAAGGTTCTTGAAGTTTTCTCAAAGAGGCTTTCGGTTAATTGTAAATCTGTCGGCCGAATTCATCGCCTCGGTAACGCGGGTAGTAGACGACCAGTCATTATTCACTTCTAGGATGTCACTGAAAAACAGCATATCTTAAAAAATGCTCATAAACTAAAGGGTACTCGAATATCAGTTCAGAACGATTATTCGCGCAATACGCTAAGGAAACGTAAACTGCTGTGGGATAGCGCTAGAACTGATAGAGAGCAAGGCAAGAAAGTTAGCCTGCGTAACGATAAGCTGCGCATTAACAGTGACCTTTTCACATGGGATGAAAGCAACAACTTGAGGGTCAAAATCGACGGTCGTCAAAACAGTACCAGAAATACTTGACTTTCCTCCGTGGAGGCCTCCTCTGAAGTTAAAGAACTTCGAGTTTTGCACATTAATGCCCGCAGTGTCGTTAATAAATCGGAAAGCCTCTAGACTACTATTTTAAGTTACAACCCTCATGTAGTTGTCATAACATAAACTTGGCTGCATGATAATGCTGAAGATGGAGTTGTGTTTCCTCCGTCATACAGGGCGTATCGCCGTGACAGAAGTACTAGGGGATGCGAGGTGGCTGTTTTGTTAAAAAAACACTATAGCCGCTACCCCATTACGACAGGCTGATAACTTAGAAACCGCGTCACTAAGTTTTCTTGCTGGGATAAATCATTCTTACTTTTTGCTGCTTATCGAGCACCTGACTCTCCCCCCGAATTCTTTCGCGATCTTTTTACACACATGGCGTCTTTTGCAAACGATAAGGTGTTTCTTATAGGTGATTTTAATCTGCCAGATGTCGATTGGGAAAACGTATTTTTTTGCACCGCGAATAATTCACATTTACAATATTTGCATGACATCATCCTATCTCACAATCTGGATCAGATAGTTAAACAGCCAACGCACACCTGTGGTATGTCAGCATCCATACTGGACCTTGTGTTTATTAGTCGTTCATTAGAAAACTTTTCTGTATTGGTTGATCTCGGAATTTCTGATCACAACCTAGTATACTGTTCTTTTTTTTTTGAAGGTACCTAACACCAGCAAATGTAAAACGATAACGGTTAAAGATTTCTCTCGTGCCAGAGATGAAAGTGTTTTGGATTATCTGGAACTATTCCTTGAAAATTTTCAAAGCAACAATACTGCTGTTCTTTGGGATGAGTTGAAACAAATTATTGCTTACTGTCTTAGCAACTTTATTCCCAACAAAACTAAAAAGCATCGAAAACTACTCCTTGGATAACGAGAGAAATCTTGCACCTCAAAAGGAAAGTAAAGCGCCTAAGGCGACGGCGGGCCTCCCGTTTGATTATTCACCAAATGCAAGATAAATTAAACCTTGAAGTACAGCTAGCTAAGCGCTGGTATTTCCAGCACACGTTGCGAAACTTCATTCGCACGGCACCCCAAAAATTTTGGTCTTTTATAAGCAGGAAAACAAACTCAATTGACCAAATCGTTCACGAAGGCCTCGTCGTTGTCGATAAGCAATGTATCGCAGAGCGCTTTAATCATTATTTTCAAAGTGTATTTTCTAGTTCTAATACCACTGTAAACCCTAATCGCTTGCCATGTGACTCGAACACTGATATTGTATCACAACCAGGTGTGGTATCATTGTTACTGAACCTTAAAATTAAATCATCTCCAGGACCAGACAACATACCGAATGCCTTTCTGCGCACATATGCTGAAGCGTTAGCCCCCTTTTTGGTAATCATTTTTTGTTCTTCGTTGTCGTCAGCTATTCTTCCTGCAGATTGGCTAACTGCGCGTGTCGTTCCCATTCCGAAAAAGGGCGACACAGCACAAGTAGCCAATTATAGACCCATTTCATTAACGTCCACGTGCTGCAATATAATTGAACATATTATTGCTAAAGAAAAAACAGTTTTTAAATGATAACAATATACTTTCTCCTCATCAGCATGGTTTTCGCAAAGGGTTATCCACTGTAACACAATTAACGACAATTATTCACTACTTTGCTAGTACACTTGACAAGTCGAGCCAAATCGACGTGATATTTCTGGACTTTAAAAGCGTTTGACCTTGTTCCTCACAGTAAACTTATTGAAAAACTGCAGTCAATTACCCTTCCCGCATATATAGCTAACAGGGTAGCAGCTTATCTGTATAATCGCAAACAGTATGTATCAATCGGTAATTACTCTTCTAATGAACTTTCAGTAACGTCTGGAGTACCCCAGGGTAGTGTTTCGGGACCTTTACTATTTGTAATATATATAAATGACATCGTTAACAAAATTTTTCCCCCTATTCAAATTAGGCTTTTCGCAGACGATTGTGTAGTGTTTAACGAAGTTTGTTCTCTTAATGATCAATAATGCTTAATTCTAACCTTCAAAACATCTTGTCGTGGTGCGCGCGATGGGGTATGGAATTGAACAAGGAAAAAGCAGTCTACATGTCTATAACAAAAAAAATCAATATGATGTCGTTTGCTTATAACCTAGGATCTACACCGCTCACCAAAGTAAACCAATACAAGTATTTTATAATCACGATAACCAGTGACCTAAGTTAGAATAACCACATTTCCAACATACGTAACTCCTCCTTCAAAAAACTGTGTATCCTCAGGCACAAACTAAAGCACACTCCTCATTCTACTAAAATGCTAGCCTACACTTCTCTCATTCGCCCGAAACTAGAATATGCAAGCATCGTATGGGATCCCTACACAAAAACTAACATAAACGCTCTAGAGATGATTCAACGCAGAGCAGTTAGGTTCATACAGAATAACTGACTCTCCCACTAGCCTAATGAAACAACGTAATATCCAGACACTTCAGCTTCGAAGGAAAATACACAGGCTAAAATTTCTCTACCAACTGAAAAACAACTCTTTCTCTCTAAACCCACACGCGTATGTGACACCACTTGCAGCTCGTCGAACACGGCATCGTCACGAATTTTCTTTAACACCATATAAGACCAGATGAAATTGTAGCCGCGTCCAGGGAAACTTTCGCCACTGCGCTGGAACATCATATCTTATCGTAGCCTGAGCACACATTAAGGTTGCTTACACTTTCGTTTCATCTCTCTAGCGATCTACGCTTCAGCTCTTTTTTTTTTCGCCTGCTTTTTATCTGTGTGTGTATATATATGTATGTATATATATGTGTGTGCGTATGCATTTTATATATACGTATATATATTTTTCTTGCTGCTGTACCTTCACACACGTCAATGTTTATTACGTGTCACCATTGGATGCTTTATTATGTATCTGTATTTCTTTTATGTTCATCTCAGTGTTAATGAACTGTCGCCTTTCTGCATTTTGAAATCGTTATCTCCCCCCTACACTAATGCCCCTCGCGGGCGCTGTAGGTACTGTAAATAAATAAATAAATAAACTAACCTTTTCAAATATTCTTTCTTTCCGCGCACTATAAACGATTGAAATAATCTGCATTTATTACAACTAATAAGCATAGACTCCATTGAACATATATCTACTTGATGTTCACCATTGTCATGTTGATTAATCTTTCAATTCTTATTTTTAGTGCTCCTTTTTTTGTATTTCAATTTTTTTGTATTTCAAGTGTCTTGCGGGGGTATAGGCAAATGTTTACGCGCATGCCATGTGTTCTTACTTCTGTTATCTCTTTCTGACGTTGTTTTGATTACGTTTTTCGTATTTCTTCAGTGTACATCTTGTTTAGTTGTGACTTTCTCCTTTCATTTTTTTTGTGATTGCTGTTCACGGATATATGCATATGCGTATATATATATATATATATATATATATATATATATATATATATAGTGTGTGTGTGTGTATATATTTATATTCATGTATTTGCCCTCCTGCTTGGACCCAAATAGGGTCTGCAGTATTGTATAAATAAATAAAATAATTTTCTAAAAAGGGTGTTAAAAGATTGAGCAAAAGTATTGTTATAACTTTGGAAAAAATTTACTACGCTTCTAAGAATATAATGTTAGTAAACGTTCACAGAAGTTTTTTTAAAAGATCTAGGAAGACGTTTTTTAGAATTCTTGCTAGAATATTTCTAGCTATATAATAACGTGGCGTTATTTCTGTCCTCGTATCTTCTTCTGTAGTTACGTCGTAACTACTTGTATTCTTGTGCTGTGCAAATATGTGGCGTTAGCACAGCTACAGGAGGTTTTCAAGCTGCTTAGGTTTACAAACCATCTTAGGAAGACATAATATATACCTTTGGGCTATCCATTTTGCACATTTGTTAGAAGTTTTTAGCTTTTGTTGTGTTTCGTGGGAATCAATCCCAGAAAAGAAAACACTTGTGTCCTTATCGTACGTTAAGACCTCGCCAGTAAAAGGGATATTAACTATGTCATTTACAGAAATTATAAATAGTAGGGGCCTAGTACAGTGCCTTGAAGCACCCCATACTTGACTGCGGCTTTTTCAGATTTAGCTTTCGAGAGAAAAATCTACTGTAAACGATTCTGCAGATAACTACAAATGAGATTTTGAGCCTTAACTCTAAGGCCTTAGGCTTCAAGCTAACGGAATAAAATTTCATTTTTGATGAAGTCGTAGGATTTATGCTAATCTAGATATACACCTAATGTGAATAACTTTTTTAAAATGCTTTGGATGATTTTATCTTTAATTCACACTTGTGCCTTTTCTGTTGATTTTCGATTTTGAAATCGCAATTTCGGCTCACAATAACATTTTTGCTAATACACATTTATTAAATCGTGTGCACAGGATTTTCTCAACAACTTTGGAAAATGGGTATAGCACAGATATTGGTCTATAATTAACACATAAATTTACCACCTTTATGAAGCAAAGTCACACGAGCAATTTTGAGCATATCCGGATAATTACCAGATGATATCATTTTGCTGTTAAATGGGGGTAATAGTTTCTAAATGTCATGTGCCACAGCCTCAACTGGTAACGCTTTGAAGCCGTCTACTCCTGCTGCTGATTTACTGTCAAAGAAAGCTAGAGTTGATGTTATTTAAACTTCTGAAGTTGGAGGGAAGAGTAGTGTGATAACGCCTACTGCGTGACGTTCCACTTCGTCATCAGCTGCGCTGACACGGCAGCGGATAAGCAACCGCATGCCTATAAAAGCGTTGCCCAAGAATAAACCAGATGATTCCTTGTTCTGCAACTGACACTGATGTTTCTTTGAGTACGGCAGCTCGGCTGCCTAACTCTACTACACTGGCGACGAGGGTGGGACTGTAGTGACCTTTTTCAATATCCCAGCACGCTCTAAGGAGTCCAGTTCCTCAGACACAGCTTGCCTCAGCGCAAATGGCACTGGTCGAGCCTTGCAAAATACTGGCTTCGTGTTTGGTTTCAAGAGAACTTGCGCTTTATAGCCACTTATGAACCCGATCTGCGGCGAAAACACTGCCTCGAAATTCTTCATTAATTCATCCACATTCTGATCTTGCTCTACGGCTCGAACATCTAGCCAGTTTAATTTAAGCTTTCTCAACCAGTTGCGACCAAGCAGACATGGCAACTCTCGACCACCACCGTCTACAATCAACCCAGGTAGGGTATCAGATTGATCATCCGTGTTCAACTCGCACGTTCACTGATCCTACCACTGGCACTAGTTCCCCTGTGTATGTCCTCAAAGGAACAGTCGCTTTCTTGATAGTCAGTTGAGGAAATTCGCGCTGAAAAACGGATTTCGACATGACGGTGACGGACGCACCTGTATCTATATGAATCTTGAAGGCTCGTCCTTCAATCCTGACAGTGACAAAGTAGGCAGACTTATTGATTTTTATACTGTATATTTCTTGCTCTTCATCCTAATCCTCTGCCGGACTATCGATTGCATTCAGTGCCTTTGTTCTGCCGGGGCGCTGCCTATACATTGTTCGCAAGTGACCTTGCTCCCCGCAATTATGGCACTTATACTTGCGATACCGGCAACTTTCCGAAGTATGGCGTTTGCCACAACGGAAACACTCTGGGCACTCCGTTCTGCCACAACAGCTGTCCCTGCGACGACTGCTTTGCCTGAGAGCATCAACTTCTAGGCCGGAGCGCTTTTGTGAACTACCTTGTTCTTCCAACGACAATGCCCGGGTTTGTGTGGAAGCTAGCTCACGGTTTAAAGCAATTTTACACGCCTCTTCGAATGTCAGTTTTTCAGCTGCGAACAGCTCGCGTTGTGTATCGGTGCAGCGCAGCCCGGCGACAAGTCTGTCTCTAAGCGCTTCGTCGAGAAACTTTCCAAACTAGCAACTTCTGGCCAACTGCTTTAGCTGCACCATGAATTCGGCTACAGTCTCTTGTTCCAACTGCACCCTTTGGTTAAATCGGCATCTTTCGGCTATACAAATAGCGTGTCTTTTACAGCACTATGCACGTACGTCATACAACTTTGCTCTCGGTCTATAGTAGAGAAAAGTTTAGCTGCACCAACATTGATAAAATTATCGTTAATTAACTTTGCCAAAGTGTCACCACTATAGTTTTTACCGCCAACTTCTTTATAAGGTGGTACTCCTGATAAAGAAGTGCTTGTTAGTTCACGATAGATTTTCCATGTTTTGCGGCTATTCCTGGCAACACTTTAATTTGATTGATATGTCGGGTTTAACGTCCCAAAACACACAATACGAGTGTTCCAAAAATAATAGAAATATCAGGCTATAACGTCTCAAATCACGAAAGTTTATAATGCCATAATGACGTAACGAATTTTGCCGTGATTTCTCAAGATGACGTCATGGCATGACATCCTAGCTTTGTCAAAGGTGAGCCAATCATGGAGGCCGGGGAATACTACGTTACATGCACAAAGCTTCCAGAGGGAGGTGAGGCAAGATTTTGGGTCACCTTCCAGAGGCAGGTGACGCAAAAGAAAAAAAAAAGATGGCTTTTGAATTCGCGTCATATCAGTTTACTTCACTAGGGACCCTGTGATCGTACGTTCACTTCAGCCCATGAGTTACTTTTTAGGGGCGAAGCATCTGAAGGTGTGCGTCTGTCCATCCCGTGTATGTGTGTGTGTGTGTGTGTGTGTGTGCGCGTGTGTGTGTACGTGTGTACGTACGTATGTATGTATATGACCACCTATGGTTCCACCTTTGCCAGCTGCCCACTACTTCATTCTTGCAAACATCCCACTAGCCCCGCCGCGGTGGTCTAGTGGCTAAGGTACTCGGCTGCTGACCCGCAAGGCGCGGGTTCGAATCCCGGCTGTGGCGGCTGCATTTCCGATGGAGGCGGAAATGTCGTAGGCCCGTGTGCTCACATTTGGGTGCACGTTAAAGAACCCCAGGGGGTCAAAATTTCCGGAGCCCTCCACTACGGCGTCTCTCATAATCATATAGTGGTTTTGGGACGTTAAACCCCACATATCAATCAAACATCCCACTACGCCCATCATCGATCCACCACTTCACCGACCATAAAGCTGTTATGTATGCATGTATGTATGAAGGGGGAACGAAAGCGACATATAGCTGTTACATACAAATTGTAGAATTTCTTGTACAAATATATGCAGTATTTGAATATATAACCCTCTGGCGCTTCGCCCCACTCATCATCATTCACTCAGTGGATATGCTTTGATTTTTTGTATTCATTTTTGGGCCATAATCTAGAACAACTTTTCTTTATATTCAATTTTCTTGGCATAATCTTGAAGATAAACCAGGGTTTACCAACTCTCGGCATGTCCCTTTCCTGCTTAGGGCCACGGGCACATTTTGAATGCGTATCAGAGAGTACATATACATTTCCTTGCTGGGGTTGCTGAGGTGGAAGCGCTGGTAATTTCGACATTGAAAACGTGCAATGTTTAACGAAATTGCCCAGCACTGCACATTATCTGCAAATGCAATGGAGCATCCTATGTAGTGGTCACTATGTCTGCAGCTGCAGTGCCACATTGTGGCTGCTTTTTATCTAAACTTGGTATGGAAAAGTAAATACAATGATATTTCCGCAAGCTGCTTGCATATTAGATGAAATGTAAGGTATAAAAAAATATAATAGGCTACCATTACACTCATGTTTGTAGCCTCAGAAAAGTGATCCACTATGTTAGGAGTCCACCACGACGTCCGATACACTCGGTAGAAAGAACGACTGTGGTTTCATAGTACACTGTAGTTGTAGTTTCACACTGCCGCGGCCATACAGAGACCCTAGATGCTAGATATTTGGTACTAATTTAAGTGCTGCAAACTAGACTCTACTCGTTATTCATGTATGTGTTACACAAGTGTACAGCCCCCAAATTTTTTCTTTCTTTGTAAGGACCTTCAGGTAAGACTGTGAGTTCTACATTTGCTACCAAAGATGGAGTACAGCTGATGGTCTGAAGGGTGTGTCTACAGCACACAAATGACAGCGTCTCTTATCTCCTTTAAAGGCACTTGCCTCAGCAAAAAAACTGCCACCTTTGCTGCGAGAAAAAGCTAAGCAACGCTGCAGCTGCACGCACACAAAAAAGTCGTAAAAGAGCTATTAGAAAACGAAACCAGTAATATTATCAGAATAGGAAACTTGTAAAATATTGCAGCTCAGAACAAAAAAAATATGCCACCTAAATGACCTCGAGGCCATATTCAAGTTGCTTCAAATTTGATATAACTGTACCGTTCGTGTCCTGGCTGATAAAAATATTGACATTAGAGCAATTCTTTTTCTGGAAGACGAGATGAAAAGAAGTTTCAGCAACTATAATGAGATAATTTTCTTGGTGCCACATATATACTTCAAGAAACACAAATGCCTTGCTTTCTGAATATTGTAGAAAATAGCTATGGGGAAAGCAAAATAGTTGTGCATGATCTTGAAACAAAATGCGGGAATGCTTGAAAATAGTTTTCTTTGAGTCTTCAATGCTCTGAACAGCAAATGGCACTTAATCCAGTTGGTTATGGCAGATAGATATCAAGGAGCGTCATGTGGTTAGAGTTCATGCCAAAATTGTCACCGCAGATCTGTGCGTTTCACACCTTGAGAACAATTAGAAGAAAACGTTTTCTTCAAAAGATGAATATATCAAAATCACAACAAAAGACAACACTTGAAATCTTGCAGAGGATGGTATATGCCAAAAATAAGAAGCAGTTATTAAACTTGTATGAGACCCTAAAGGGGTCATCTCCAGAGCAAATCATTCAATACTTCGAAAATAACTGTCACTGTATCTTCAAGGAATAGACAATGTGCAGAAGTGGTTGAATAAAACTTTTTATAGCTTCAGTAACAACCATGCAGAGAATATTAGCGTGAAGGTAAAAAGCATTGTGGACAGGCACAGCTCTATACAAAGCTTCATGAAAAACTTCCTCTGCCATGCTCGGGCAGCAAGGCAAGAGCGAAGCCACAAGGCAGCTTCAATGTTACAAAAGAAGAGATTCCTGAAGAACAGTGACAAAAATCATCAACAGTATTGTGAGCTGCTGACACCCAAGGCATACAAATGTGTAGAGCGCCAGCTGTGTCTTCCTAATGAGGCCAGTGCTCACTCGAACAGCGCCGCATCAGTGAATGACTGCAACTGCACTTTAAAGTAGTCATGTGTCTTCCCTGTATTAACTTGTTTGCGACACGCTATTATCGCTATCACCAAATTTGTTGGTGGACCACTGGCTGGCAGGACATTATATCCTCGCCAAGAAAGTTCCAGTTCCAGAAGAAAATGGAAATCCAGAACTTCAGCTAATTGACAGGAAAAAAAACCGAATGGCGCTGTTCTGTCTGCTCTCCTGCTCTTCCTGCTTCACGTTATGTTTTTTGCGCCTCAGTCTTCTGCACCAAGATTCTCTACAGCCATCAGAAATACAGGAAAGCTGCTGCAGTTGCAAGCAAAACTGCCGGTATTGTTTTCGAAGTTTTGACTATAAAATTCAGGAAGAGGCTGCAAGTTGTAGAGATGTTTTCGAAGGATTGGTCTTTTGACGAGGAAGTAATTATTGCTTGAAAGGAAGTTACAGCAAATGGTGAGGCTGATGTCCAATACATCATGCCTACAGCCTAGTTGCCTGAAGAGGAGGGTAGAGAACAGGGTAAAGTAGCACTGCCACTACGCCAGCAGCTGAAGCTGTTTCTGATTCGTGCGAAACACCAACTGAAAGTATGCACCGCATCGTTCCTCCTACTTGAATATACACCGCAAGAAGTGAATACCTTGCATGATTGAACACTGATGAGCCAAATGGGGTACCTTAAGTCTTTCAAAACATCAAGGTTGCTCCTGTTGTGCAGAAATGTGAACGTCCCAAAGGGCGTCCACATTTCGCTACAGCTCGACACTAATTAAACTTCCACACAAACGTAAACGTGCAGGCTGCGTGGCTTTAAATTTAGGCACTTGTTATGAAAAAAGAATCTGCATTTCATACATGGATAGTGGGCCGCGCAGCTGCAGACAGTGCCCTCAGTGGTAAAATAATTCAAGAAGAAGATGTTCAAACAAAGCCGGAGTTGCTGTACTGTGCTCTTTTGGATGAGTGTGTGTATGTCAACTTTATCAGACCCTTTTTCGGCATTGTGTATTGGCTCGATTGCTGTGATGAGCACAGGGAAGATCAAGCAACTAACGCAGTGGTGGGAGTGTGATTAGTGTCTTAAAGAGCTGGAGAAGTTCGACAACTTTGTGCTATTGGTGTCTCTGCTGGTATTATATCCCTCGCACAATGTTCCAAGTCTGTGCGACCTTGGTCAATATATATCTATCACGGCAAACTAAGAATTTTGTTACGTGTAATTGATAGCTTGCATTGACACTATCAAAAGTACTATGATGGAGAACCAGCAGGTGGGTTTGCGATGCCACATTAATGTTATCGAACATCATGTGCATGTATATTCGTTATTCACACATAAAAACGTTCCTGCCACAACGTTTTTACCTAAAACGTAATTGTCCTCAAAGCTGCCAGTGTGAAGTGCTAATTCATCTAAAACCTAGATCTTTGATGTCATGTGCAAACCATCTTAAACTTCTTAATTGACTTTGTGTGTACCATGCAAAAAAAAAGCCTTCGAGATAATGAAAAATTTGGCTGACAACGTAGCTGGTATCATACCTTCCCACATGTGACTTGAGATTGCCAAGAAGGAACTGTGCGATGTTTTTATTACTTGTGAGTATTCACAATTTTTATATTCATACTTTCAAGTTAAATTGTGTAAAAACTCCGACTTGTGCTACTTTATATCGCCTGAAATAATTTATGTGAGGGCTGGGCAGTATCCTAACAAAAGAGCATCGCAATTGTATCTCTGAGATTCTTTGAAGTATTGGTATATTTGTAAAAAATAGATTAGAAAAAAATGTGTTTGTGTATTAATAGTGAAATACTTCTACGACGTATCGATTGTATCACGACACTGGGCAGTATACCGGCATTTTGTTACTTTTTGTCGAAAATTATCTCATGTGTTTGTAAAAGGTAAAGAGTATTTTTTTGCTAAGCCAAGCAAAAGTGCAGGGAATATTCTGCCCTCAACTTGAGTGGATTTTTTTTGCGACTACCGGATTTATTTCAGTTTTTATAGGTGAATTTATGGACATAATATTATCTCTTCAAACGTTACTCGGTTTAAATACAGTAGTAGCAATTATCATGGACTTCTTATCTGTTTGTTTGTCTCTCTCTGCATCTGTTAAAATGTCTTTTTTAAATCTTTGCTGAATACTTGTTCCCGCGCACCTTTAATGTCCCACTTAATTTAGGGAACAGAACTCAAGCATTTGTTTTGTCAAGTTGTCTCATTTGGCGCTTCTACTCTGGGCTACAGTCACAGAGATGTTTACTACACCATAGAGGAATTTATCAGTCAGACTAAAAGAATAGTGGTTTCATTTATTCATCCTTTTAAACATTTAAATATAAATACAAAGTAATTAAATTTGCTGTACTACCAATCACTAGCTTATACGAGAAGTATGGCAAGGAAGCTCTGTAGAAACACTCAACTAACACTCGGCCAATTACCTCCATTGGGTAAAAACCATGAGAAGAGGAAAAGAAGAAGAAGGCAGGCAAGAGGTCGCCACATGCACAGAATGGCGGATGTGGTAACGCATTCAACGCTACTGACAGGAAAACCACATAAGCTTTATTGAGTGTCTTGTCCACAAAGTCACTATCATTCAAGGCTAGCACAGCCGCGCTTTTTGGAGGCCAGTCATTTGGCATTGAGCAACTTTGACAGTTTGCGCTGAAGCCCAACAAAAGCGCTAGTCGACAGCTTAGCATATCTGAGAAAGTGCTCACGTCTACCTACATTAAAAAAATAACATTTTAAGAGAACTTTTTGTGTAAAAATTGTCACAGTTTTATAGCGACGCGTGTTTGTTAGTGGAAGGCGTGGTTTGTTTTAATTGTAAGTTTAAAGCACTGCAACATCACTCATTCTATTACAGGGAAAGCTGTTATGAGATCACTTTTCGGGTCACGCGCAGTTGCATGTTGTCCACCGCCACTGCCGCCGGTGTCTGTAACCAAAAGCGGTGAAATTAATAAAAACTTGCATTAATTATACAGTGGGGCTTGAAGCCGGGTCCGCTGGGTACCAGCCCAATATTCTACCAGTGAGTTACGTCGGTGCTTGTAACTTTTCAAACTTGCCTTGGGCAGGCATGACCTAGCACAAGTGACACAGTGGGGCTCAAACCCGGGTGCGCTGGGTGCCAGCCCAGTATTCTACCACTGAGCTTCACCGGTGCTTGGGAGTTGTTGTCAAACTTGCCTTAGGCCGGCTTGATGTCGGGGAAGCAAAAGCATTAATAGGACTTATAAAGCGTTTTACAACAGCGAAAGAACAAGCAGTCGTCGCACAACGCGAATAGCGTAACAAGTGAGCCATCCAATGCTCCAACCCATTACAAAATCTTGTTCTTGTTTCCCTATTAACTGTGGCGCATACCCACTTCAGCCTTATTTCCTCATCGTCGTCAGCCACTGCACGGACAATCGACACAAAATTCCTTGCAAGTGTTTAGCTGATACAACGCTTGCAAGTGTTTAGCTGATACAAGACTTCTCAGAATAATGAAGAAAAATTGCATAGCAAATGTCATCCTACTATCCAAAAGCTTATTACTAATGCCCTAGTGGGTACCAAGCAAGTGTGCTGGCAGTACCCACTAATTATTGCTTAGCAATAATTAGTGGGTACTGCCAGCACACTTGCTTAGTTACCCATTGGGTACTGCCAGCACACTTGATTAGTTACCCATTGAGTGTTTTGAGAAGGCTCTGTAAGACCGCTCTTCTAGCTTTCGCTGTGACTGTGCTGCGCCTACTGCACAGGCCTGGCGTTTTTATGCTGCTGTTTCATAAGTGCACTTGCGGAGCAATATTCCATAAAAAAAGAAAGGTTTTATCTATCTTCAATCTGTTAATTATATTGTGGAAATTATTTTTTTCTTCTTGCAAATGTATTCCCGACCTATACCAATACGTCAAAGATAAATGTATTTTGATATCAAAGTGTGACTTTTAAAAGGCTCATGTATTTTGATAACTGAATTGCTGAATGTTTTTGTGGGTACCTCTGCCCAGCCTTGGTACAATACCTGGTATTGTACCCATCCATGCGATGTCAGATTGCCAAATAAAAAAGTTTATCTTGTGTGTGATTTCAGACAATATTTATGCGCATATTTCATATGGTTAAATTGTAGAAAAATAAGACCTGAGCTACTTATTACAGCACTTGAAATTATTTTTGAGTAGTTTTACAAGCACTATAACTGGTATCTTAGCCCTCTATGTGATTAGATGATGTCAGAGAAGAAACTGTGAAACTTTACCTCTGCGTTTGACTTTACACATCATTTATTTGCGTATTTGTCATGCTGAGTTCTTTAAAAACTATTGTTTAAATGTGTAACTTCGTCACTACTTGCAACGCCTCAAATTAGTTTTTACCATGTAAAAAAACATAAACAAAGTGAGGAGTTCGTTGGAGGCATCAAAAGACCGTTTCAGGATATAGAACCTTGCAGGGCTGAAAAAGTCCGTAAAGAAGAGTTGTTGCTGAAATCAACATTTTTACAAGCGCACTTATTATTGAAGACGGCAAATTGACGATGACGACTGGCCTTAGAGGTGTGTTGGGGCACACTGATCTCGCGTGCAAACACCCTTGCCTTGATCGGCAAAAGTTAAGTGTGGCCAGGCAGGAAGTGGTCATGGCGACAGACTGACTCTGCCAAGTCCTCGATTTTGGAGAAACATAAGCTTTGTGGCCACGGAAGGCCTTATGACTCAATACATCTTGAAGGATGTGGTCAGGGCATTTTTTCCGGCCTAAACCAGTTGCCTTGGTCAGTCCAAGATATCAAGTCCCACCTAAATTTCCGCGCTCTGTGGTCAGCAGAAGTGATTTTTCTATAAATGCGGTTCTATATTGATTACGCCTGTTCATTATCTGTTTGTCAAAATATTGGCTCCAGTGGCAATCCCTACCAAAGATATTATTCATGGTATAGCAATTAACGCATGATGTTCAGTACTGTCTTGCTGATATAGTCCCTCCGTATGATACCAGAGGCAGCTAAAGGATAAACATGGATGTATGTTTCATGTGAGTATTGAGCCTTTAATCGTATTTAGTAAACTTTATCTGTTCCAAATAAATTTCGACACTAATGAAATAAAGAATTGAAGCATGACCACTCCCCCCCTGTGGTTTTTCTTGAATGGGCAATATGTAAGGCAATGATTCACTTGTGAATGCCACTGGGCAGTCTAAGTATTGGATATACCATATCAGGTTCTCTCTGAGCTAAACCAAATAACATCGCTACTGCGGGTCGGCTTGTGCAATGACCGATCGGCTTGTGCAATGGCAGTCCATTTTGGGGGATACAAGATATCAAAAATGTTTTTAATGCGAAGTATTTTTTGGCAAACTTCGGCGACTTTGAGCATATCCATCTATCTATCTATCCGATTACGTTTGGGTGCTTTCGTGGTCACCCCCTTAACTTGGCATGAACCAAAATTAGCACGGGAGTGTGAGGTGGTTTGACGAATATGACACGCTGGTGAAGACATGAATAGTGTCACAATCCCGTTGCGTAGGTCATCAAACACTCTCCGTTAGACAGTGGCACATACCCAAGGGTGGGCATGTGCCGCTGGTGTGCGGGTATGTGCCACAGGTTATTGACATTTAGAATCTTCCCAGGAACGCTGAGAACACACATGGGCAATTTTAACGCGCGAGCGTTAAGAAATACCAGACATTGGTAGTGTCAACTCAACGAATGCAAAGAATAAATATCAGGGCCGCAGTTGGAATCAAACCCAAGCAATCTGCGTAGTAATAAAGCATTTTATCACAGAAATTTGACAAGTCTAAGAACTTCAAAATAAGCGCTAATCGTTGTGAAACATCAATAGTGGTTGCAGTGCTGCCTACTTAACTTTATAAACATTACATATGTGCTCCTTTGATACAGCCGTCACGTCCGCTTAACGTCAATTGTGGTTAGTTGCCATGCACTGAAGTTTATTTATGTAGCAGTGTCCAGGACCACGCTGCATCAACGTGACTATGAGCGCTTCATATCAGCTCCTTGTGTTGCTTATACGCATGTTCCAGTTGGCATCATTGCGCAAGGGCAAATAACTGGTTACATAAACATCTGCATCTCTTTAACAAATGTCTGTGCGTGAAACATGTGTACATATATTTAGCGTCTTATTGTGACGTGCGGCTCAATAAAAAAATTACATCACCTTCCCTCCGCATGCTTCGCATAATGTCGATTCCCAGGAACGTGGGATCTGCCGAACGTTTGTCCCCGATCAGATAGAATTTCATCGGATTCGGCATTCTGCGCGCTAAATGCCGGTGCTCGAGCCTTGACGGTGGCCGGTCGCTCAACAAGAATTGCTAAAAGAGGTTAGACAGGCAAAAAATACCTTATTCAACAATACCTAGGAATAGTTTATTAACACTGACCCTCCTACATTTTTGTGCCACATTGGTGAAGGTAATGGCGCTCTTTGGCCATCAAATGGCCCTTGCGCCAAAAAACACCATATATCATTGGTAAAGGTAATGAGGAGATACAGAAACTAAAAGTTCATGTTCGAATCCCACAGGAACGAATTAAAATCGCAGAGGTCTTCAGTCAATATTTTTAGACAGTAGTTTCTGAGTTAAATGAATACGAATATCAGGGTGCCAGGACAGAACCAGAAAAAAAAACACTAGTAATACCTCAAGACGGTGTCACTCCAACGCTTCTAAATCTGAGTATTACAATGTCTACTGGCTCAGGCGGTATTCCTAACGCATTTCTTAGACGCTATACTGAGCAAATTGCTGGATTTCTGACTAACATGCCTAAGCTATAGATAACCACAAGTGTCATCCCAAATTATTGGCGCATTGCACGTGTCACACTCAACCATGACAAAGGTGACCGGGTTTTGGTAAATAATTACCACCCTGTCTGAGTCACAAGCACGAGTTGCAAATTGTTGGAGCAGGCTGTCGCAAGTGACATTCAAGAATTTCCAACCGATTGTGGTGTATTGTCACCACATCAATGCGGCTTCATAAAACTAATGTCTGTAGTTACTCAGTTGTTTTCTGCTGTGCACGAGATATTGGCTGTACTTGATGTCTCTGGGGAGGTTGATATTCTATTTTTACATTTTTGAAAAGCCTTTCATAAAGTACCACATGGTAAACTACTGTATCAGTTAGAACACCTCGGCCTGCCTTGCTTTATTGTAAAATAGATCAGCCCATATCTTTTCAACAAAAACAATTTGTAGAAATAAAAAAAACTTCTCATTCTCAGTGATTCCTGTTACAGCAAAAGTGCCTCAAGGTAGTGTTTTAGGCTCTTTATATTTCTTATTTCTGGAAATAATCTTGTTCAAGTTGTTGCTTGTACTGTATTCATACAGTTGTTTGCTGATAATTGTGTTGTTTTCAAAAGCATCTCAACTACAAATGACCACACCTTATTACAAAACAGTGTATCTGCGATTGGAGAATGGTGTAATCGTTGGGGAATGGTGTCACTCAGACAAAACAGTGCTACTCTGTATAACTAAGAAAAAACCAGTAGGTATTTTTGTATATTTAATTATTAACAGTCGGGTAACAGACGTTGACTGGTTTAAATACTTCGGCGTTACACTAACAAGTAAGTTCACGTAGTCAGAACATATATCTAATTTTTGTGCAGCCTGTCTCCGGAAACTGGCTTCCTACAAAAAAACTTAAGAATGCGCTCAGTAGCATGAAACTTCCAACTTATTAAAGTGCCTGCATAAGGTCTAAATTGAGGTACGCATAAATTGTGCTGGATCCGCAATATTATTACCATATTTTGCAACAAGAAAATGTTCCACGTAAAGCAGTGCGAGTAATATTAGGAAATTACCATTGTCTAGAATCTCCTACACTACTCGATAAAACTGCAATAACATACCAACGCTTGGAGCCCGGATAAAAGTTAACTGCCTTTCATTCCTTGGCAATTGCCTTGCAGATAAAACAAACTTATCTCTCCTAGCATCTGTTAAGCGTCTTGGTACAAGAACAACACTGCCTAATCACAAACATTCGCTACCATTACCCCCAATTTTCGCTCCCACAAAAGCATTTCAAAACAGTATCTTTCTTCGTACAGTCACGGATTTAAATTCGTTGCGAAATAGTATGTTGAATATGACTTCGTTAGCAATATTGAAGCTCATGTTTCGAAGGTCCAGCACTCTTCTCTGTTAGCGTTTGTACTTGCTCCTACCACATGTTTTGATGGCCCTATCTACAATGATTGTCGTACTAGTTTTATCGCTTGATTTTGTTTCTTGTGTTCGCCCATTGTGTTGTTTGTATTGTAAGAACACTTTTAGACGCCCAGGTAAGGCAACTGTTTATTGTGCCGACCAGCAGCAACAAGACAGCAGCCAGTGGTTTCAGCAGGAGCAGCCCTAGCCTCCACCTCAACAAACGTTTTCTTCATCGTTGCTATAGCCGTGCTTGAATTTGTCTATACAGTATATTTAGTTTTGCGTTGTACGTAAAGCCGAGCCTGATTGAGCCAAAATGTTGGCTTGTCTTATTTCAAATAAATAAATAAAAAAATAAAATATATAGGTAGAGCGTACTACAATCGTTTCTAGGTATACACTATAATGTAAGCCACAGTAGTCAAAATCCCCCAAGTGTCAAATGATCATGTAAATGAAAGCGTGTCAATGCACTCGCAAGAATAACAGTATTTGTGGAAGGATTCACTTTCCTAATACGCAACCTTAAAACTTCTTCAGTTAACTATACTTCTAACTTTTTCAGTTAACTATACATAAAGCGGCTACGCATGCAATTGCTAGGTATTGTGATTATTTAATTACCCGTGCTTCTATTAAGGTTATAGTTAGCGCAGATACGCGAGTGCATCCTCCCGTACTAATGACAGTTGTATTGTGCGGCTATTTAGCAGCGGTTATATATATGCGAGGCTGTCGCTGCCACGCTACACTAAAAAAAGAGAATGTTAGTTCGACACGCAGATCGAGCCTCACGCGCCATACACGTCTGTTTCAATAAGTTTTTCTCCTCTTTCCCAAACATTTCAAATGCTGTTATTCGAGCATCTCTCTCTTCAGCATGTAGACCCACCTTTGAGCCTGTCAAAGTTAGTGCACATTTCCCGGTTTAGCTGCGAGATAAACCAGCGAAAACTCACGAGAATGACGATCAAGATACAACCAATCACACACCGTCACCGGTAGCTTTCGTACGTTTTTCTCGCACCTAAACATAAACAATTTGGCCCAGCTCTTCAAGCATCTACCCCGGTAGAATCATTCGTACAGTGTGCTGGCATACTTGCCCTAACTACGATAGCAAGGTCGCTCAACCACGGCACACGATTGTATGACTGGCGGGTGGCTGGGCTCAGGTTTTCAAACCAAAACCAATACGCCTGAAAAGGGTGGTATACTTATGATGGTACTGCAGTATTGTTCGCGCAAGTGGTCAATTTCTTAAGAGAACACGGCTACGTAATATGTTTAATTTGACACTTATTGCAGTTCTGTCGCTGCAATCTTAAAAAAATGATGTATCTTTCTTAGTATTTATTGAAAATGAAACGACCGATCAGCTATAGCATTTTTATGGCATTATTTGCAAACTAGAGTAAATTTTAAATGTGTGTCGGACTACGTTAATGACCACTGAGGAATCTCGCCATGGTTGAGTTAGCACCCTGTGTGAGAAGTCCAATAGTGTTTTTGAATTACACTGCTACCGAAGTTCAGTCCTCGAAGCATAAAATTTACATTTCACAGCAAAACACACTAACCAGTGTAATATGTGGCGTATTGAACAAAGTAGATAGCGCCACAAGGTCATTGTTTGAAAAGCGGCACGAAGGTACACTTACTATTTGAAGGGTTTGCAAGGTGCAGCCACCGACCCCGTTCCTTCGATCATCGCTTGTAAGGAGTTTGAACGAACGTCAGGAACCGCATGCAGATGTATTCCTGCCCGTTGTTGCTCTTACGTGATCAACAAAGGCTTGACTGGCATCTGTCAGCTCGTGACGTCCATACAAGTGTGAATCGCGTCCATTGTTGTCGCTGGCCTACAATCTTTCAAATTCAAACCAAGTCGTTTAACAGTGCCGTACACCAACTGAACCACGTGTACTGCGTGCGTCGACATATTTAAAGTATTTGCGTTTTATACTCGTTTATCCAGTGCTAGGAAAGAAACTGCACTAACAAGGGTAGCCTGGGCTTGTTGGTTTTGTATGATTCAGGGTGAGTACGAGCGCTGTGGACACATGTGCACGCAGTGCTCTTGTGTGTCAAGCCTGTTCTCTGTCTTCGTTTTTTGCACTGGCAACCTGCGCATTAACAAGTGAGAATAATATTTTTGCTGCAGTACGGTTGTTTTTCTGTAAAACTTTGGGATGTATTTGACAATCCTGTCAGATCAATGCAACGAATGTGTACCAGTACTGTAACTAAAACGAACACAATTTCGTTTTCCTCGTTGATGAAAATATTTTGACCTATACGTACAGAAAGTTGCCTCACAAATTACCATGTTTGCTTTTATACCTAGGGGGTCTGCGTTTTCCCTCTCTGTGAATTCATACATATTTTTATTTATTTCTTGTTGGTACCTCAAGGGTCCCCAGGGACATTACATGAGGGGTGGGTATGATAAGTAAAGAGAAAACGATAAACATTATAACAACAAACATCAATAATACTAAAATACAAAATGTAGATACAAAGGGTGCCAACAAAAATAAGTCAATTCATTTCACAAAGGCAAGTCCAAAGGCATCAATTCATGTATGTTCGATAGTATATCGGAAGCGCGTTGCATCACGGACAAGTGCAACATCTTTTGGAAGGCCATTCCAGTCTCGGGCAGTTCTGACGAAGAATGACTGATGAAATGTAGTGGTGCGGGTACGGGGTTGAATCACTGCGTTCAGGTGGCTTGTTCGGGATGTACAATGAGTCAGTTGAATTAACCGACTGTCACGAGGCATGGTGTGAAATAAGCTGTGGTAGAGGCAAAGGCATGAGATTTGGCAACGAGAGGCAAGGGGCACCAGCTCCAGCTTAGACGTTAGAGACGAAACGCTTGTGTGATACGAGTACTCAGAAAGGATAAATCTGGCGGAACGGTTCTGGACTGATTTGAGAGCTTTAGTGAGATTAGATTGGTGGGGGTCAAGATAGCAGAAGCATATTCAAGTTTAGGTCGCACGAGCGTTATGTATGCAAGTAATCTTACATATGACTGAGCCATGAAAAGGTTTCGACGAAGGTAACCAAGCATTTTGTTCGCTGAATTGATAATGTGGGTTATATGATCCGTCAAAGATAAGTCTTGAGACAGGTGAAGTCCTCGGTACTTGAAAGAATGCACATTAGCTATAATGCTGGTATTAATCTTATTCACGGAGGGTGCATAGTTGGGTCGACGATGGAATGGAATGTTCACGGTCTTACTGGTGTTCAGTGACATGATCCATGTGGTACATCAGTCTTGAATACGAAGTAGGTCTTTCTGAAAAGTACAAACGTCGGAGGAGTTATGGATAGGGCGATACACGACGCAATCATCGGCAAAAAGACGTATTTCAGAGGTTACAGTAGATGGCAGGTCGTTGATGTAGATTAGGAAGAGAAGCGGCCCTAGAACAGTGCTTGAGGCGCGCCAGACAGAACGGGTGAAGTGGATGATGTGTAGTTGTTGGCGTATACGAACTGTTTTCGGTTGGTTAAGAAACACTCAATCCAATTGCGAACAAGGGGATGAATGTTTAAGCGCGACAATTTAAACAAAAGACGAGAATGAGGAACCTTATCGAAGGCTTTTTCAAAATCTAGGAATAGAGCATCGGTTGGAATGTTACTGTCCAAATTTAAATAAATGTCATGAGTGAATAGAGCAAGTTGACATTCGCATGAGTGACCCTTCCTGAAACCATGTTGATTTGGATGAAAGAAGTTCACCGAGCTTAGGAAATGAGCAACTTGAGAGTGGATGACGTGTTCCATGATCTTGGAGCATATCCTGGTGAAAGAAATGGGACGGTAGTTTCCAGGGGAAAACCAGTCACTTTTTTTGAAGACTGGAATGACCTTTTCTGTCTTCCAATCATCTGGCACTGTACCTGTGTCAAGTGAGTGCTGAAAGATAATACAAAGAATCGCACCGCACGCATATTTTGTACTTTTTAGTACTTTCGCGTTGACCGTCAATACCGCAGGATGAAGAGCACTTCAGGGAGTCAATGACCTTGACAATGCCCTCTGCCCTGAATTCAATACCCTCCAGTGGTGGAAAATTGAAATATGGAAAGTGTGGTAATGCGTCTGTACTTTCTTTTGCGAACACTGAACAGAACGCTAGATTCAGTGCGTCGGGAACTTCGAAATCAGCAATGGGTGTCCCCGAGTTATCACATAGTGAAATGCCACTTTCATCATCAGGCTTAATCGCTTTCCAGAAACGCCGCGGGTTAGACTGCAGCATATTTGGTATGTTAGTGGAATAGTAGTCACGCTTGGTGCGTGCTTTTAATAAGTTGTACTCTTTAACGACGTCATTACGCTTTTGCCAGGCAAGTCGGAATCATCGCTTTTTTATTATTAAGGCCTTCTAAATACTTGTTAAACTAGGGGGAACGCGCTGTTTCATTTATAGTGATAGTTGGGATGTAAAGATTCATTAAACGCAGCATTTCGGCTTTGATTAGTATCGAAATGCTCTCAGTTAAATGCCACCGGTATGTTAGGGCAAGTTTCTCGCGAAAAACAGAAAGTTCACGGTTGATGCTAGGACTAATCAGCTTTGTCGTCTAGCATGAGTACTTTTTAGATTTCTTGCTTTTTAAGATGTTCCAAGGAACTGTTGCATGAATGACGTTGTGGTCACTAAAACCACGAATATACGTAGGGGGGGGGGGACATTATCGGGGTGTGACGTGAAATGGAGGTCCAAGACTGTTGACGAGTGTTGGGTTACTCGGGTAGGTTTATTGACCAGCTGTGAGAGGCCAAAAAGCAAACATATGTTTACAAATTCTGTAGCCATGTTATTTTGTGCAAGACATGACGCAACAACACTCCAATTTATTGAAAAAAATTGAAATCACCGAATGATAAGACGGGAGTGTTGGGATACGTCGTTGTAAGTTCTAACAATGTTTCGTGAAAAGACGAAAGAAAGGAGCTATCGGCGCTTGGTGGACGATAGCAACAGCCGATTAACATGCGCGGTGAAGTGGCGTGGCGGCACGTCCAAATCATTTCCAGAGAAGTTTTTGCATATACAGCAGAGCACTTAAGCAAACGATGTTTGGCAATGGCCACACCACCCCCACGGTTGTCATCAAAGCGGTCCTTGCGAAAGATGTCAAAATCTGGTAGATCACGAAGAATCTCGGAATCAAGTACGTTAGAGGTTAGCCACGTTTTCGTCAACAGAATGACGGTGCTACAAGAAGAGATCAAGGCGAATAACGGATCACATTTTGGCATCAAGCTGCAAATGTTAGTGTAAAGCAGCGAGAGATCATGCTTGACACTCTGAATCGGCCTTCGTGGCTTTTGCGCTTGTTGCTAGGCCTGACGTTCGACAACCAACTGCCTAGCCTGATCAAAAACGTATGTTTTACTGCCGCAGATGAGCTTGTCATAACACACGGGGTATCAAAGATTTTCCTGTGTAAATATCAAAAAACATACTAAAAACTGTATCACACAACTTTCACCAAAATACGAGCAATTGCTTACGACAGAAAAGTGGGACACATGTATCCCATTTACCCACAATGGACTTTAAAAAAAAGAACATAACCACTGTCGCATTTCCTTATCGCGCACAAAGTTGCAATCCTTTCGCCAAATTTTTTGGGCAAAGAAATTCGAAGTCAATTGTAGAGAAGGGCACTCATAACCTGGGCAAAAAACAAAAAATCTGATGCCACTCACTTCCGAATGTGATACTCAAACGGCGCCTGTGCCTGTTGTGATGTGCCAGCGGCTTTGTCGGAATAGTTCATACACCAGCCATTTTAGCTCCTTCCTGTTTCTTCTGTCATAGGATATAAGATCAAGCACCTGAGTTCTTCCTGAATTTACACCCATGAATAAAATTGCGGCTCCAGCATCATTTGTGGTATCAACTCATGCATTGAATTCCGCCATTACATTCACGAACTCTACCCACGCCTAAGATATTGATTTGTCTAGTACATATAGTATATTCGTCTTCCCTTTCACTCCCGAAGTGTCTAAATCATACGTCTGGCCATTATTGACTCTTTATTTTGATATTGACTCTATAGTAAAACAGATATTGATTATTTATCATGATATTGACATTATTGACTTTTTATATTTACTATCAATTAATGAATAAACATACTCGCTTTTCATCTCGTTGCCGCTCGTAGGGCCGTCATAAAAAAGACCACCAGGGCATTCTTTGTCAGAAGGCGCGTCTTGCGACATAATAAAGTCTTTAACCTTTACAAAATTGTTTAGTAACGATAAGTAGACTGTCTCAAGATGATTGTTACTAGAACCCTACGAAGAATAAAAAAAGTTGCTAGCAGCTTTCTTTAGACTACTTTACCAAATATCTGTCAGCCCTCTGGCTGTAGTTGGCCACCAACTTTGAACAGAATGTTCTTCATAGGTTGTCTCTTCACCACGTAGTGACGTCTTGTCAACAATGTTCAAAAGACTTTATGCGAAATCGCTTGGACGTCTGGCAACAGTGAGCCGGGTGCCATCTATTTTCTGGAAGAAGTTGCGGCATTCTCATAAATTGCATGTGTGGCTGTAGTGCATTGCAGTCTCTTCACGTTGAATTTCGTGTCTAGGCGCTCTAACTCAGCCGCTCATGATTGTCGTGCCATCAAAATAGCAAAATCACTACGCTTTCTAATTGCCCGTCACGTAATAATAAAAACGATTTTGACTTCCTGCTGCACGTCAGCGAATATGCTTCATCCAGCCTGTGCACATCAGTGTCGTCTCAACAGTTGACGAAGCCGCGTAAACCTTAGCTATCAAGGCTGCGTCGGTATAGCTGCGAACACCTTTGATTTGAGGTACTATTGGCATCAAGTGAAACGCGAACGGCGGCGTGCGCAAAAATAGAGTTTAGTAGTAATACACATACACGCGCCTGTCAATGAAGATGACTGGACAGCGTGCATTATTGCAGTGCGAATGCTTCCCGCTGTTCACGTTTTGTTTGCTGCGTGACATGAACAATGGCAGCCGCACACCTTAGGGCCACACTGCCGGTCTAGTGAGGTGTCCCTTCACACTTGTTCTGTCTAAACACGTTCGGAACACGATAAAGAAAGGAAACGTAAACATATTGAGAATATTTAAAACTACACCCTTCATTCGTATGAATAATGAACAGCGATTCTTTTATGCCTAGGAGGAGGAACGAAAAGGAACGGAAAGGCATGGGTGTTAATCAGTCTGGAGCGACCGGTATGCTACCCTACACTGGGGATAGGAATGAGAGAGTTTGAAAGGTGGAAAAAAGGAGAAAGAGGAGAGCTCGCACACACGTTGGGTTCAAAAATGCTGATGACGTGGAGCATGTTGACGCACACTAACTGAAGAAAGTCCTAAAAGACGCGGTTTTAGTCCACTGGAGTTGCACTTAACGATGAATGCTTCTTTGACTTCTTAGAAGTGATGGCAATCGTTAGCTATACTTCTACTCGAGCGATTGAAGTACTGGGCCCAAGGCGTCCAGTACTTTGAGAGCACTTCGAGCACACGCTGTCCTCATGTCCAACAAGACCTCCCAGATGGCATCCATGAGAGAACGAGGCATAGTTATGAATTTGTCATCTCTCTTAAGTGTGTCATCATCGGTAAGTGAAGACCCCTGAGTGGGCGTGGTCTTTTGACGTTCTATGGTTAGCAGATAACTTGAAACTATAGGTGATTCTTCTGCAAAGATAGTCCTCTCCGCAGTCTTCTTTGAATTTGTCGGTCCTGTAGCGGCTTGACTTAATGGTGCAGTAGTAGAGGTGGCGCTGTCGTTTCGAGCTTGCCCAATCTTTGAGGTCGAACGATCGCACCGACGCCACTGCCGACGCCGGACTGTCTCGGCAGCATTCCTGTGGGTCGAATCCTGTGACCCTTTGCTTAAGTTCACGCACTCCTTCTTAATTAGAGGGCCTTCTTTCGATAAGGCAGTGTGTGAGCCTTTACGGTTACCGCATTTCAGAAATGGGAATTGACACGCATCTTCCGAACGAGGTTCTGCGCACCAGGGGCACCGTATCGAGTGACCTAGTTTAAAGCACTTGTAACACTGTAGTTGTTTTTGCTCAAAAGGCCAAACAGAATGTTAAAAATAGCCGACTTTGACATGGCATGGTGTGAAGTCGCCAAAGCAACTTGGCATTCAACAAACTATCAGTAACGCTCTTAGAGACGGGATTTAAATCAAATCGAGAACGTGAACAAGAGTCATACCTTATCCACCGATTTAACACCCTCGATAGAGAAATAAATGAGAATCCTGTATACTTGCAGCAATTAAAGCATTAGAAAACAATAACGGCAATAATGAAAATAGTAACTGAGTTAACGGCACTGCAGCTGCGAAAGGACTGGACAACTCAAAACAATGCCAAGTGTGACTACTCTTACTATGTGCAGCTGTCATCTGTTTTCTGTTTTTACTTTACTACCCAATCAATTGCGCCAAGCATGACATGCCCAACAGCAACCCTGTACACGGTAGGGAGGCCCCTACTGCACGCGTAGTCCAGAAGCGGGCAAGGAATTCGCATTGTGCCCGCTTGCCAGCCTCTGCGGCAATACGCGGCACCCCTCTTTCTACGACGAAATGTCGACGGCCGCTGAGTAGTTAAAGGCTCAAACTTCCTTAAAAAGCTCTTTTTGCCTTACACTGAACCGCCAGAGCCAGGAGGCGCCGTCTGGTCGGGAAGAAAGCGTCAGTGAAAGGAAGCATACACAGAACGCAGAGAGCAGAAAGGTGAAAAGGAGAAAGGGGAGAGAGATGGAGGGGAAGTGGAAGGAAGAGTGCAAAGGGGCGCCCAGGGGGGAGTCCACCTTATACTCTTTTTATCCTTTCTTCCTTCTTTGCGTTTGTTACATCATTCTCATCCCTACATGATCCCGATCACCATCATCCGCTTCTGTCTTTGTCCTCATGGCCACTCCGTGTCATCATCTTCGTCATTGTCTGTGTACTGGCTCTGCCCGTTCGTTTCACGGGGTCTTTTCTCAAATAAACGCTTACGCAACCAAGACTTCGAAGACTTAATACGTGGTGGAGGTGGATTTTCGGTTCTCTGATCTACCGCACCATGCTCTACCTCCTGGAGCTTCGTTCAGACCACCGCTTGCGTCCATTGTCAGGCAGCATGTCCCAGACCAAGCCTGCCGGTGCTGATGTCACCAACCACGCACCGCCGCAAGCTGCCCCTCCTACTTACACACATGGACATCAGCGGGAACCCCCACTTTTCGATAGTCTTCGTGGAGAAGACGTAGAAGACGGGCTCGATTACGACGACCATGTAAGTGCCACTAATAGGTGGGACGAAGCCGCCAAACTGCGTTAAGTCCAGTTTTATCTGACCGTAGTCGCGAAGACATGGTAATTCAACCACGTCGTTGACTTACCCGACTGGGCTTCCTTCCAGCAGCAGCTGCGACACGTTTTTGGGACACCGGACATTCTATCCGCCGTCGCGAAGAGGACACTCGATACTCGCCGACAACATCTCGGCGAATCGTACACTTCATACATTGAGGATGTCCTCACACTAGGCCGGCTTGTCAATGAATCCATGCCGGAATCGGACTAAGTGCGCTATTAACTGAAAGGTATTGGGCCTGTTTCCTTTAATGCCCTCGCTGTGAGAAACCCAGCTACCATCGCTGATGTCATGACGACATGCCAGCGCTTTGATGCGCATGACTTCGTTCGTCTCCAACCAGACACTGGTGACCACCACTCCACCTCTCATGGCCACCTGCGTGACCTCATCCGGGACATTATACGCGAAGAATTGCGGTCTATGGGCTTCACAACTCCTACACCACATCCTACACAGTTTTCGGGAGTGCCCTTGCGTGACATCATCAGGGAGGAACTTACATACCTTACCAGCTTTGCGCCCGTGCAGCCACCTGCTTCTCGCCCTATATCCACCTACTCTCAAGTTGCTCCCGTGCCGCTCAGCGACGCACACGTGACATTGCCGCTGCCATCCTACGCGTTGGTTGCTGCCGCTACTCCGGCGAACAACCATTCTATGCCCCCTGACCCTTCTTCGGCCCAACTGAGCACGCTATCTCTAGGTCTCCGAACGCCTTCGACACACCACCGTGGCGCTCGTCTTGCCCTGTCTGCTACTGCTGTGGCTATCGCGGCCACATATCTCGTTTCTGCCGAAAGCGCCAGCAAGATGAGCTTCGGAATGACACGAGTGAACGGGATTTTTACACTGGGGTCGCTTATCAAGGTCGGCGTTATTCGTCTCCCCTGCACCGGTCTCCATCTTCTCCAGCATCGAATGCACCGCGGAACAGCCGAAACACGAGATGCCGCTCGCCATCGCCCTCCCGCCATTCCACTTTTCTACTTTGGCCCGCCTCATTCTCCTCTGATATTCCTTCGGAAAACTAAATAATGCAGTTTGCGGAGGAAGAACTGCATTCAGAATTACAACTGAAATTTCTCCATCAGGCCCGTGTAACATTGTTTCTGTGGAAGTGGAAGGAGTGCGAGTCGATGCTTCGGCGGACACAGGTGCGACATTCTCTGCAATACGTGCTGATTTCTGTGAACTATAAAGGAAAGTAATGACGCCTTACGATGGTCCCACGTTAGTTGCTGCTCAGGGGAACCTCATTCGCCCTTCCCCGATTTGTACTGTGCGTGTTCTCATTGACGACATCCGCCATCATGTCCAGCTTGCTGTCCTGTCCTGCTGCTCTCAACAACTAATTTTAGGGTAGGATTTTCTATCACCTGCTTCCGCGGTGATTTGTTGTGGACAACGCGTCGTTCACCTTACTAACACCGACTACATGCTGGACGACAACAATCAAAAGCCACTTCGTTTGGTCGCAGCGTAAGACATCAAATTGCCGCCACTACAAGAACAAATTGTCAGCATTACGTCCAACGACATCTTTGACGGTGATGTATTGGTCTCTCCGTCACAACTTTGCGTTCTTAAAAGCATAGTTCTTCCATACGGTGTCGTTCGTTTTTGCAATGGCTCTGAACTTGTCACCGCTGTAAACTCTACACCGGAGAACATCTTATGCCCCAAGGCACTACTGTGGCCCGTGTTGCCGACTTCGATCTTGTATTTGTCATGTCACCGCAGCCCATTGCATCCAAAGACCCTTCCCTTGGTGAGCATGTTTCATCCTCCGCCTTTACCACCGCTATCAGCAACTACTTCACAAATTCACAGAGGCAAAAGCTGCTCAAGTTCTTACAGAAACACGCAAATTCTTTCGATAACTGCTCGTCCAAGCTGGACCGCAATAATACTACAGTACATCGAATTCAAACAGTTGGGACATCTATCGTACACCGCCTACCCTACCACGTGTCTCTAGCTGAAATAAAAGTTATAGAAAATGTTGCTGACATGCTTAAACAGGAAGTCGTCCGTCCCTCATCTGGTCCTTGTTTTGGTACGTAATAAAGATGGCTCTGTGAGGTTTTGCGTGGACTACTGGGCGCTGAATAAGATCACACGCAAAGACGTGTACTCTATGCCACGCATGGACGACGCCCTTGATTCGCTACAAGGCGTGGAATTCTTTTCAAGTATCGACTTGCGTTCTGGGTACTGGCAGATTCCCATGCATGAAGACGATAAGGAGAAAACGGCGTTCGCAACCCCCGACGGGCTATATGAATTCAACGTGATGATTTTCGGGCTCTGCAACGCACCCGCAACTTTTGAGCGCATGATAGATACCGTACCATGCAACCTGAAATGTAAAAGTTGCCTTTGCCACCTGAACGACATTACTATCTTCTGGTCCACGTTTCCTGAGCACCTAGAACAATTGAATCAAGTTCTTACGTGCCTTGCTGGCGCCAGGCTCCAAATAAACCCTAAGAAATGCTCTTTCGCTAGCAAATCTATCAAGGTCTTAGGACAGGTCGTCAGAAAAGATGGCATCCGGCCCGACCCTGACAAAATATCTGCAGTCCTTCACTTTCCACGTCCCGAAAGACCAAAGGAGCTTTACAGTTTCCTTGGTCTCGCCTCATATTTTGCCGGTTTATCCAGAACTTCGCTTCTATTGCTGCTCAATTACACCAGCTACTTGCTTCCAACGTCCCCTTTCTGTGGTATAAATAATGTCAAACGGTCAATCGACCTGTTGGAATGGGCCCTCCCGTCTGAACCTCTGCTCTGCCACTTTGACGAAGCCACACCGACTATCCTCCATACCAACGCTAGCGGCCTTGGTGTAGGAGCCGTTCTTCAACAACGCGACAAGTCTTCCCTAGAGAAAAATGTTGCATATGCCAGTCGCGTTCTCACCCCTGCCGAAAAGAAGTACACTATAACGGAGCAAAAGTGTTTGGCTGTGGTTTGGTGGGTGCAAAAGTTTCGTCCCTATCTTTACGGCCATCACTTCACAATCCCTACGGATCATTACGCCTTATGCTGACGTTCTACACAGAAGAACTTGTCCGGACGCTTGGGTCAGTGGGTACTACGCTTGGAGGGGTACGACTTTGACATAACTTACAAGTCAGGTAGAAAACATCAAGACGCCGACGCTTTATCTCGTTGCCCGCTTCCAACAACCCATATCAGCGTTAGTGAGAACTGAACCGCCACATCTATCAAAGTTCATACGCTGTCATCAATAAGGCGAGCCTTTTCGGACGACGAGCCAACAATTATCTCCCACCAGTGGTCCAATTCATATTGCAGACGCATGATGGACCACCTTTCAGGAGTTTCTCATCCACCAAACACGCGACTTCGTCGTCTACTTCTGCACTTTAAGCTGGTAAATGGGGTTCTCTACCGCTACGTCTACCACTCTGACGGTCAGCGCTGGGTTCCTGTACTGCCACGCTCTCTTCGACTTCAGGTGCTCGAAGCCTTCCACGATGACTTGACTCCTGGTCATCTTGGTTTTAAAAAAACTCTTGACTGCTGTTGCGACTCCGGGTCCTGCGGGTCTCGGTTCGGTAGCGGGCCCCCGTCCTAAGACCCATCGTCAAACAAGTCAGATGAGGCGCTCGTAAAAACGACAACAATTTATTTACATGGTTAGTAACTGAGAATTAGAAAGGAAATTATCAAGTGATCCGAACTGTATAAGAGAGCTTTTGAACTGTAGAGCCTAAAATACACGAAATCCTTCGGCTTATATAGCGCCTCGTGGCCAACCCTGGGCACATTGTCCGCGGCTTCCGCCAATAGGGCGCTCCATGGTCTAGGTGCTCCACCCTCAAAGGAGAGGAAAGACACCACACAATGCATGCGAAGAGGGCACAGTCTACACGATGCCCAAATATAATCACAAACGCACTGCACCGACATTTTCGCACATATCACCAAGTTTCGCGCATGTCCGATGATATTGGCTTCCAAGATTCTTCGGGCAGCTGGGTGAGGTTCGAAAAACCGGCTGCCAGTACACGTGTCAAACTTGCCTGACTGTTTGAGTAGGACAATGTAGTGGTGGGCCAGCATATCGTCAAAATACGCCACCCCATTCAGCCGATCCTACGGAGAAAGGGGGAAGGAGGAGTAGTCAACTAATCCCTCATCGTCCAGGTGGGCTCCCGCAAGGGCTGCAACAGATAGTGCCTTTTCCTTCCCGTCAACCCCCCCCTTCCTTTCCTCGTTGTTTGCTAGAAGATGTGGCTTAGCTGCGCATATCCGGGGCTCCGCTTGTCCTCGCAAGATGCAGCCACAACCAATTTGGCTTTAGCTTGCAGCCTGAACTGCAAATATCATGCTGGTTCCGAGATTTCCAGATCCTCGGTGACCTCGAAAATGGCCCAGCTGCCTCCTTGTCTGCCTCGAAAGCCTTGCTCGCAGCAAACACAATGACCTTTCTTGAGTCGAGCTCACAATGGCCTCTCTTGGCTCATGCGCTTTCTTTGCGCGAACCAGTCCGGAACCCATCGTTCAGGTTTTGCCGAGATGAAATCAACCGTCTTGATGGCACACCCTTGCTTGGAATGCATCGAAATATTTTCATCCCTTTCACAAAGACTGAAAAACTTCAATATTGGTGATGATCGTAACAGTCTCTCGTGTAGTGGGGTGAAGATTGAGATGGGCTGAGGTTTGCAGCCACAGTTCGGAGAGATCAGTGCTGACGTCTGGTCTGGTGAAGACTGTCCTTGATTAAGTAGTGATCACCTGCTTCATTTTGGCTCAGCAGACATCACATACGCATATGAAACACAACCACTCACCTATTGAGCGACAGACAATTCTGTCAAACCCCACCAGGCATATTTACCCTTTTACAGCTAATTAAAGGAGGTACACTAGTTATTCTAAATTCCTCTTCTACATTTGAGTGAAACAGAATAACAGCACTGGAAGCACACCGAACCTGAAACCTTGGATGGCGGTGTCTTCAATGTATTCACCATGAGTTCAACAAACTCTCAAAAGCACAAAACAAAAAAAAACTAATCAATGACCCTTGTCTAGGTCAGGAAAAAAACTATTGCTGAACTCTCGAGAATGGCGTTCGCGTCAGGGACAGTGACTTAAACACTCAGCATTGCCATGGGGTATCCCTCTTTTGAAACGTATGTCAAACGTATACTGTTGCAAAACGAAGCTTCAACGCAGAAGGCGGCCATTCTTAGAGAACAGAAGCAGTAGCTCCGAGAAAAGACCATGCTCCACCTCTATAAAACTCACTTGGCAGTCTAGTAGCTAGTTTTCCGAGCTGCCTACACTAGGCTTTTCCACCACCTAAACGGGACACTTGCAAAACAACGAAAAGATCAAAACAAAGAATTCGCGCATAAGTTCTGTTTACGCACCACAAAGAACTTAGGTCTTCGCGCCAGCTCTCTGCGGATGCTATAACCCAAGATCACACGTTCCCGTTTTTCACGTCTTTAGTAGGACACACCTTGACAGACTCAAATCTTTCAGATTTGATTTGGCTTCATCTTATAACTATCAAAATTGTCGCTCCTACCTCGAATTTAAGCAACACGTAACGCTCCGCCTAAACTATCAAACGATACTTAAGCATTCTGTCGGAGCTAACACGGGAAAGATCCAGCCCTGACAGCGTTCAGTTTTCGAACTGATTTTTTTTATTATCGCGCTGCACCCAGCGCAGCCAAAATGCCAACTTCTTCCTCCTTGGCGAGCAGCGCATTGAGGCGCTACAGGGCTCCCCCCTCGTAGAGCGAGAGCCGAAGGAATTACCAGAGGAGTCACCCAGTGGACATGCTTGGATGTTGGCATCCAGACTTTAGATTGAAACCCCGCGGCCGCGAGAGCAGCGATATACGCAGGTTTCAGTCGATCAGCAGCCACGACGTCTTCCCCCCGGCCACTGATGTCCAGCGTGAACGTCTTAGGCGTACTATGGAGTACGCGGAATGGGCCATTATAGGCTGGTGTTAATGGTGGCCGTATTTGGTCACGCCGAACGAAGACGTGACTGCAGTCATGCAGATCCTGACTGACGAAGACAGACTGGGGGTGTCGGTCAGCAGGAATCACAGGAGCAAGGTCCCGAAACGTGGAGCGCAGCTCTCGAATGTACGTGAAGGCGTCGTGAGTGGAAGGTAGCGATGATGGCTCGAAGAATTCTCCTGGGAGACGCAGGGAAACGCCATAGACTAGTTCGGCTGATGAGCAGCCGAGATCCACTTTCAATGCCGATCGGATGCCCTGAAGTACGAAGGGGAGGTGGTCGAGCCAACGTTCCATTGGCTGGTGAGCAGTGAGGGCAGCTTTCAGTTGTCGATGAAGCCGTTCGACCATGCCATTGGCGGAAGGGTCGTAGGCAGTTGTGTGGATGTGTCGAATGCCCGGGATATTGGCAAGTGCGGTTAAAAGGGCCGATTGAAACTGACGACCGCGATCAGCGGTGACGACAGAAGGGCATCCAAAGCGCGACACCCAGCCATTTGTGAAAGTCTCGTTATCTGTTCGGTGCTGTAATGTCGGAAATGGGAAACGCTTCCGGCCATCTGGTGAAGCGATCCACACATGTGTCACAGAACGAGCGCTAAAAATGAGCGCGCCGCCAAATTCTTGCGACAACGGGCGGGAGAAACGCCGCGAGATCAAAAGAAAAAAAAGAAGAAAAGCATCCAGGGCTCCCCGGGCACGCGACGCCTCTCCTCTCGGAAGCGGCGACGCGATGAACCTCCTCACCCCACAGCGGCGGCCGGGCAAGCGCTAGAAATTTCCAGAACGAAAGGGGCGTGGTCATACCGAGTTGACTCACCGGCCGGAGAGGGCATTCCAACCGTCTCGCCCTCTTCCCAGCCTTCGCTGCGCGTCGCGCCGACGAAATGAGGAGAACGTTCTGGAAGGTGGCGCGGAAAGTATTTAATCGAGCGGCCGAGACGAGAAATCAGGAGGAGACGGAAGTTAACGCCAGAGCACGTAGGGATTCCGCCGTGTAGTCGGCGAAGGTTTTTGGTCCGTAGGGACGAGGCCGGAGATGAAGCGGATTTACACCTGAGGGGTGACGACTCGGGCTACCGACAAGAGCGTGGGTTTACCGCTATCGAGCGAAGACGCGGGCAACAGCTGCGTGTGTGAAGCCGACGGATTTCCGGCGAAGAAGTTTGAAGCTTGGAGAGTGGCCATTTGAAGACGGGAGGTTTCCTGGAAGAGAAACTTCGAGGGCTGCGGAACGACAACAACGCTGGACTTTGAGTGAGTGATTCTCGGAAGAGTATCATCTAGACTTTGGTTCCAAGAACTTTGGACTGGATAGGTTTTCTATCTCTTTAGTCTTTAAGTGTCTTGGTTGTTCAATGCATGCGACTGCATTGTAGTGCGTATCGTTGTCTGTGTCGGTAGTTTTGAGTGTGGCTGATTGTACCGTGTAGTACGTTGTTTGATTGGTGACGTATTGTATGTAACTATTGTGGAGTGTGCATTCTTATGTATTGTTTTCGATCTGCCATTATTGAGAATATAATTTGTTTGTTTATCAACTCTCGGCTCTGACTTGTTCTTTGGGCCACGACCGGCGTCCGCTGGCGCACCAAAAAGGACCACTTCAAAAGTGTCCACGCTTTCGTGGTGCGGTTCGGGGGGCCGATACTTCGGCTCTTGGAATTAGCCCGGCGATTGCCTCCCTAATTAACGGGACAGGTGTGACAATTAATCTGGCGTCCGCGACAGGACCTTTTGGTGCACAGTGTGTCCAAAGTAGTGAGAAAGAGCCTCGTGTTGTTGATAGTGCTATCGGAAGGATTTTGTGTGTTGTTCAGTGTTCTCGTTAACGAGTGCAGGGGAGTGTTCCGATAGACTGATTTAGGCAGATACTTTTTGCACGCGGCAAGGTTTTATTTGCGAGTTGCGAGACACAATGGATCTCGAAAAGTTAGTTGCGCTTTGTGAGAAGATGGGTCTTTCCGGCGCCGAACTACGAAAATGGGTAAGCCAGAAGGAGAAAGAGGCGGTGGAGAGAGAAAGGTTGGCAGCTGAGAGAGCCAAGGAAGAAAAAGCAGCTGAGTTGGAACGAGAGAGGTTGGCAGCTGAGAGAGCGAAGGAAGAAAGAGAGCAACAATTGAAGTTGGAGCTGGAGCGAGAGAGGTTGGCAGCTGAAAGGGCGAAAGAAGAAAGAGAGGAAAGGGAACGGCAGCGTCAGCACGAGATGGAACTCGAGCGGCTCCGTTTGCAACAGCGAAGTGAAACTCCCGTCCAAGCTAGAGTTGAAAGCAGCGAACGGGAAGATCACGGCTTCCGCTTGAACCCAAGCAAGCTGCTCGTAGCGTTTGATGAAAGGAAGGACGACCTAGACGCGTACCTCCACAGATTTGAGACGATTGCGAGGAGCCAGAATTGGCCGGAACAGCAATGGGCAACTGCTTTGAGTACCTGCTTGAGTGGTGAAGCGCTCAGTGTGTATGGTAGGCTGACGCCGACCGATGCAGCCAACTACGCAAAGGTGAAAGCGGCTTTGTTGAAGCGATTTAGATTCACTGTGGAAGGATTCCGGGACAGATTTCGGACGGGAAAGCCAGCTGATGGTGAGACGGCTACGCAGTATGCCGCCCGACTTTGCCATTATTTCGACAGATGGATTGAACTTTCAGGGATAGCACAGGAGTACGAGGAGCTTAGAGAGCTCCTAATTAGAGAACAATTTCTTGCTAGTTGCCACCCAAGCCTGTCACTGTACTTAAAGAGAGGAAGGCTGACTCACTTGAAGACATGTTTGAATTGGCTGATCAATTCTTGGAAGCACAAGGTGGCACTAATTTGGCCAAGGTCAAGAAGGAGTGTCCCGATGATTCGAAGAAATTGGCTCCCGAAGAAAAGAAGCGTGCACCAGAGAGCATTCCGCGATGTTTTCTGTGCAACCGAGTGGGTCATCGCGCGAAAAACTGTCGAACGATCTTTACGAGCCCTACGACAGTAAAATGTTTCAAGTGTGGTCAGACTGGGCAAAAAGCAGATGCTTGTCGAAACGGAGCGAGTCAAACTCACCAGGTATCATGTGTGCAAGCAGCACCGAAATCCGATAATAATGCCGTCACCGACGGATTCGTAGAATTGAAAAATGGGGAGAAAATTCCTATTGTTGGTGCTGTAATGTCAAAACAGCCAACCGGTGTTAAGAAGGGAATGCCAGCGCGGCCTGGAAAAGTTGCGGGCAAAAAGGTTACGGTGTTAAGAGATACCGGCAGTTCCACTGTTATCGTGCGGAGAAATTTGGTACGGGAAAGTGAGCTGACAGGCAGAACGAAACCGGTTTGCCTAATTGACCGTACAGTTCGAATACTTCCCGAAGCAGAGATTGAGGTGGAAACCCCGTACTTCAGCGGGAAAGTTACTGCATTATGTATGACGACCCCCCTTTACGACCTTGTCATCGGAAACATCGAGGGGGCGCGAGGGCCGAATGATCCCGAATGTTTGGGAGAAGACCCGAAGATAGAGCCCTCGCCAACACAGCGGCCGCGAGATACAAGGGAGGAGCATCTCGTGACGGATCTCATTAGAGCCCAAGGTGAAGCTGCGGCGCAAGAGACAGCGAAGGAGAAGACGATCGTGTCGAATAAGTTCACGGGCCGAGCAACCGGACCTACGTCGGCACGACCTCAACCGACAGACAGTGTAAAGGAGACGGTGTTGGCCAGCCGGGCAAAATGTAGAGGCATTATCAAGCGGGTAAATAAACAGACAGGACCCGTCGAATGTAATGACGCACTTACAGTGTCGGAAGAGACAACGATGGCTGAGACGACGCCTCAGATATCGTCCTTGGAAAGGGCTCACCGAAAAAGAGCGTGGAAACACAAGAGGAGATCGAGCGAGCACCGAAAAAAGGGGCGTAAGCGCTGCTCGAAGTACTCAGGATAAGTGCTGAGGTCGAATCAGAATGTGTTGGGCAGTGCTGAGTGCCATACGTTGTGTTAATGTTGTGTTATCCCGTGTCACAAGTGTCGAAGTGTTGTGCTGTGATGTGATGTATAGTATTGTACCATTGTTGTAATGAGAGAACTTTGAACATTTGTATTATTGGGAATGTGTGGTGGAGTGTTGTACTCATGTGCTTGTGGTTGTGTTTTCACGTGTTGTGTAATTGAATTACAATGTACAATTGTATTAAGTGATCTATTGTGAATGTGACGAGTCATGAGCGACGGACTATGTTACAGTCTGTGAGGGTGTGTGGTGACTGTTCGCGCTCGTTTGTGTGGTTTTGAATATTATGAGATAATATTCTTAAAGTGGGGGGCAGTGTCACAGAACGAGCGCTAAAAATGAGCGCGCCGCCAAATTCTTGCGACAACGGGCGGGAGAAACGCCGCGAGGTCAAAAGAAAAAAAAAGAAGAAAAGCATCCAGGGCTCCCCGGGCGCGCGACGCCTCTCCTCTCGGAAGCGGCGACGCGATGAACCTCCTCACCCCACAGCGGCGGCCGGGCAAGCGCTAGAAATTTCCAGAACGAAAGGGGCGTGGTCATACCGAGTTGACTCACCGGCCGGAGAGGGCATTCCAACCGTCTCGCCCTCTTCCCAGCCTTCGCTGCGCGTCGCGCCGACGAAATGAGGAGAACGTTCTTGAAGGTGGCGCGGAAAGTATTTAATCGAGCGGCCGAGACGAGAAATCAGGAGGAGACGGAAGTTAACGCCAGACCGCGTAGGGATTCCGCCGTGTAGTCGGCGAAGGTTTTTGGTCCGTAGGGACGAGGCCTGGAGATGAAGAGGATTTACACCTGAGGGGTGACGACTCGGGCTACCGACAAGAGCGTGGGTTTACCGCTATCGAGCGAAGACGCGGGCAACAGCTGCGTGTGTGAAGCCGACGGATTTCCGGCGAAGAAGTTTGAAGCTTGGAGAGTGGCCATTTGAAGACGGGAGGTTTCCTGGAAGAGAAACTTCGAGGGCTGCGGAACGACACCAACGCTGGACTTTGAGTGAGTGATTCTCGGAAGAGTATCATCTAGACTTTGGTTCCAAGAACTTTGGACTGGATAGGTTTTCTATCTCTTTAGTCTTTAAGTGTCTTGGTTGTTCAATGCATGCGACTGCATTGTAGTGCGTATTGTTGTCTGTGTCGGTAGTTTTGAGTGTGGCTGATTGTACCGTGTAGTACGTTGTTTGATTGGTGACGTATTGTATGTAACTATTGTGGAGTGTGCATTCTTATGTATTGTTTTCGATCTGCCATTATTGAGAATATAATTTGTTTGTTTATCAACTCTCGGCTCTGACTTGTTCTTTGGGCCACGACCGGCGTCCGCTGGCGCACCAAAAAGGACCACTTCAAAATTGTCCACTGCTTTCGTAGTGCGGTTCGGGGGGCCGATATTCGGCTCTTGGAATTAGCCCGGCGATTGCCTCCCTAATTAACGGGACAGGTGTGACACATGTCAGCAGGTAACAGGCTCCTTGCGATGACGGAAGAGAACCGACGATGTCGAGATGGACGTGAGAAAACCTTGAGTCTGGAGGCCGAAACTGGGATGTTGCCGTGACAGTGAGACGGTGAACTTTAACGCGCTGGCACTCAAGGCAGGTTCGCGCCCAGCGTCGGATATCAGCATTGATGCTTGGCCAAAGGAAACGAGCTGTGACTAGTTTCTGGGTCGCACGAATACCAGGATGGCTCATGTTGTGCAATTGATCAAAAATTGCACGACTAAAAGCTGAAGGCACGAAGGGCCGAGGGACACCAGTAGACGTTTCGCACGTTTTTAATGAGGTAGAAAACGGAAGCGGGCACTCCGTGAACGATAGAGACGTGGATGAAGAGCGAAGACGATGCAGCTCAGGATCGTTGCTTTGGGCAGCTGCTAGCTCTTCCATGTCTAGTGGTGGCTGGGTCGACAAGGCATCGATGCGGGATAGTGTATCAGCAGCAGCATTTTCCGGCCTGGGTACGTGTCTGAGATCCACAGTGAACTCGGAAATAAAGCATAGTTGACGGATCTCCCGCGCAGTATAATTGCTGTGATTGCGATGGAAGGCAAACGTCAGGGGCTTGTAGTCTATGACGACGTAAAAGTCCCGGTCCTCCAATAAATGGCGAAAATGTTTGATGGCGAGGTATACCGCGAGGAGTTCTCGGGCAAGTGTACTGTATTTTGTCTCTGGTAGCTTCAGTTTTTGCGAAAAAAACCCAAGGGGCTGCCAACCGGATATGTGCTGCTCGAGAACAGCGCCAACTGCCACGCTTGATGCATCGGTGACGAGACGAATTGGGGCGTCAGGGACGGGATGTATGAGCATGGTAGCGTCTGCCAGAGCTTTCTTGGCAGTGTAGAAGGCAGATGCAGCGTCCTTGGGCCACTCCAGTGGCGCAGCCGAGTTTTTCTTTTTAGCCAATAGGTCGGTCAAGGGCTTTAGGAATGTGACGCACTTTGGAAGAAAGCGGCGATGGAAGTTTAGTAGGCCCAGAATTTCTCGGAGTCTCTTCAGTGAGGTCGGGGGTGAAAAGTCTTGAATAGCCTTCACTTTGCTGGCGAGTGGTTGGATACCCTTTGGAGCGACAAGGTGGCCCAGGAACTCTATTGTAGCGACGCCGAAGAGGCACTTATTGGGAATAATTACGAAGTCGTAATCATCCAGGTGGTGGAACAGGGTGCGCAGGTGGGCTTCACGCTCAGGGCCGGATGAGCTTGCTACAAGGAGGTCATCAACGTAGGCAAATACTAAATCGAGACCTCGCGTGACCTCGTTGATAGTGCGCTGAAAGGTGTGTGCAGAGTTGCGCAATCGAAAAGGCATCCTCACATATTAAACAGACCGAATGGGGTGGTGATGACCATCTTCGGAATGTCGGCGGGTTCTACAGGAATCTGATGGTAAGCCTTCATTAAGTCAATCTTAGAGAAGATTGTGCACCCAGCCAAATTTGATGTGAAATCCTGTATGCGAGGAAATGGATAGCGGTCTGGTAAGGTGTGGGCATTGAGAGCGCGGTAATCCCCACATGGTCTCCAGTCGCCAGGATCTTTCTTCGGCACCATGTGGAGTGGCAACGCCCAGTTGCTGGAGGAAGGCCGCAAAACGCCGAGTTCAAGCATGTGCTCAAACTCACGGCGGGCGATGGCGAGGCGTTCTCCAGATAGTCGACGGGGTCGTGTAAAAACGGGAGGTCCAGTGGTCACAATGTGGTGAGTGATAGAATGCTTCACCGGTGACTCTCTGGTGTGCGGCTTCGTGATGCTGGGAAAAGTCATCGAGTATTTTTGCATACGGCGAAGCAGGTGTGAGAGCTCGCAGTCCCGTTGGCGAAGAAGTACAGAGTACACCGTTAAAGGAGAGGCGGGTGTTGAGATCAATGAGGCGATGAGCATGCATCTCCACAGCAAGGTTAAAAAAACTGAGGAAGTCAGCTCCAAGAACAGCTTGCGAGACGTCAGCGAGGATGAAAATCCAGCGGAACGTAGGGCGTAGTCCAAGGTCAAGTGTAAGAGAGCGTTGGCCGTATGTGCGAATGGCGGAATTGTTGATCGCTTAGAGTGGGCCGGTCTGTTCGTTGCGACGGCGATCTGCACGCGAGGCTGAGATGACGCTAACCTGGGCTCCTGTGTCGACTAGGAAGCAAGCGCCAGTGATCTTATCAGAAACATAGAAAAGGCGGCATGACTTTCGACCAGTACCACTTGCCGCCGTCAGTGGCCGGTCGTCGCATTTCCCGACCAGGAGCACGGGCGAATGCACTTGCGAGCTGAGGCACCGAATCGGTGGTGGTACCAGCACACGGTTGAGGATAAAACGTCCCGCGGCGCGTCGGGTGGCCGAAGTTCCGGAGAACGTGGGGGCGTCGAGGAGCGACTGTGTATCTTGAACCTGGACGACGGTCGACGATGCGCAGGTACAAAGTCATCGAGGCGCCTGACAAGGACGTCCAAACGGTTCTCGATGCTCGCGAGCGCCGGGTCTGCAGCGGTGGCCGGTGGCGGTGTGGTAACGGCGTTGAGGCTATGTGCCCGCGAGTAGTCCGCCACTCGGTCAGCCATTTCAGCGAGTGTGTCTAGTGGGACATCTCCTGCAGCCACGAGGACCGGGACATTGCTCTGCGGTAAGCGCTGGAGGAACAACTCACGTAACAGCTTCTCCTTTTCATGGGCGGAGGGTCCGCCAAGGAGCTGGCGCATGCGTCGCAGGAGCTGTGATGGGCAACGGTCACCGAGCTCTGTAGCCGTGATGAGCTGTTGGAGTCTGCTGTGTTCGGACTCAGACTTGCGGGAAATGATAGCTGCCTTCAACGTGTCGTAGAGATGGCTCGGGTGCGGCGACGCTAAAATATCAGCTAAGTCATCGGCTACGTCCGCAGGTAAGCAGGATACCAGATGCCAGTGCCTGGTCTGTTGGCTGGCGATTTGCCGTCGACGGGAGTGCGCCTCGACCTGCAGAAACCATGTGCTGGGGCTGTTGGGCCAAAATGGTGGCAGGTTGACTTGTTCAATCGCAGCGGACTACAGCACCGCTAGGTCTGGAGTCTTCTTGGGCGTCAGGACCGGTAGGAATGGTGGCAGAGCCGGCGGGATCCTTGGGGAATGATCGGGGCTGTGTGTTCTTTATCGGGTCACCATTAACTGTCGGAGCTAACACGGGAAAGATCCAGCCCTGCAGCGTTAAGTTTTCGAACTAATTTTTTTATTATCGCGCTGCACCCACCGCGCGGCCCAAATGTTAACTTCTTTCTTGACGAACAGCGCATTGAGGCGCTACAATTCTATCCAAACCAAAGTGACGGAACTAAACCTTGCGTAATCGTCTTGTTTGGTTAATGTTATATTATCATGCCAGCCACTTGGATAAAGAGCGCACTGGGTTCTTTCAGGTGCTTTAGCTCTACTCCCACTTATAGAGCGCTGTAACTCTACCGACCAAACGTACGCTTACATACCATCTAAAAATCTTTTAACGCCGAGTTTGTTTGTAAATGTTTACAAGTACAACAACATACCTCGTTTGGCACGAACCATTTGAAACCATTCTGTTTTCTTATAAAACCTTACATACAGAAAAAAAACTTTACTTCAAATGTTCAAAAGTACAAAAATATTGAGAAAACTCCTTTCCACAAACTGTGGGTTTCATTCTGCGAAAAGCTTGCAGCTGACTTTTATGCTTTTAGTCTTGCACGTGGCGGTCGTGTTCTCTGCCGTTTTCGCGATCGCCATTGGCCACAATTCACGCGAGCTCTTAGCCCAACTTTGCTATCTCGCCTCATTCGTGATTTTGAGCAGCTTTCTTCGTAACATCGAAGATTCCCGAAAGGCGGGTGAAAGACTCGCCTCTGTCCTTGGCTATTGGTTCCTCCCTGAGTTTAGGACTAAAAGCCTTTCTTTTAAGAACCTGTCAACCTTGTTGTCTATGCGAACCTGTTCCTTTCAACCGCGCCTTCTTTCTTGAGGACGCGTGTCCCTTTTCGCTACTCCTCTCTCGCCAATTTTGCCTGACCCTACGCGTCAAAGGACATTTTGTTGAATTGCCCGATGGCCAACCTTTCCGTTTTCGCTGCGGCCTGCCCTCTGCCTCCACCTTTTGTGGTGACACACGTCCCCGCTTCCTTCTTTTGTGGTCACGCTTACGTACAACCTTTCTTTGATTGTTACAAACTTCTCTGGTTGCGTCATCGGCAACCCTACAGTTCAAGTGTACCTGCACACCACCCTTTCCACAGCCTTTGCCCTTCGGTTTCCCCGCTTTATTGCTCACACGGGCTAATTTATCTGCGCTACCCCTCACAAAACCAGACTCTAGGCCCTCCACAGATCTTAACTCTTGGAAAGTAGCGTCCTGCTTGATTTCCGGGTAGTTTTTACCGTCCGGCTGATCGTCTACGTGCCGCTGCACGAGGCATGTCTCTAACAACCCACAATTTCTGTTCATTCTGCTGGGATGAGACATTTTCTCGAAACAATTCTCCACCAAACTTGTGCCTGTTTGTACACCTACGACAGCCTCGCAATGTATCTTCTCACCCTCTGAAACATTTCCCGCTCTATCTGTAGAAAATTGTAGGAAATTGTTTCAACAGTAGGTCGCCCTCGCTGGCAGTACTGTCGAGCTGGTTTCAGTAGCGTTTTGTCTTCGCTACATTCAGGACTACCTTCGTTGTCCTCTCTTTTAACATCCGAAAGGTCATTCCCTTGCTGGGGCTCGAGCGTGGTCTCCAGCTCATCCTTCTGTTCAATGACCCCACCAGGGTGACTGGAACCAGCCTTGGTCTCACATGGAACACCTTTTGGACTTGCTACAGTTTGCATACCATCCCCCGTCCCGCTCTCTACATGCGCTACCTGCGCACCATCGGAGAGTCGCGTACCTTCCCTAGGCGCGATTTCACTAAGAATGACCTGTTGGTCTTTTTTTCACCGAAGGATCACTTTGCATGTCGCACTGATAGAGACGCATATCTTTCTCGGGTGGTACCTCGCAAACAGCGGCTTTCTCGGTGACTTCACACTGCACCGTACTCGCCACTACATTGCACCTTTCGGGCTCTACACATACTGAACATATACACGACTAAAAACGCTTCCGATGCTGTGCCCTAGTTATACAAGTTATCCTTGCAATGTCTTCGTCTAAAGCTCGTATTTTAGCCTCGTGTATACGTATCCATTCGGCTTCTTGTGCTTCATCTCTCTGGACCTCTGCCTTTCTTCTCTGGGCTTCTGCCTCTTTTCTCTGCGCTGCTGCCTCTTCTCTCCGGGCTTCTGCCTCTTTTCTCCGGGCTTCTTCCTGTTGAATACTCTCGACATACTCTGAGAGGTCCTCATCGCTTGTCCCTGTCCCGACAATCCACTCAATCAGTTCTATTTTGTTTGGGGAGTCCGACACATCGAGTTTCAACTCCTCTGCGATCGCTAGCAATACGGGTTTTCGCAGGGCTTTCAGATTCATGACTGCTTCCAATACCGTTAGTTCTCTGTTCCAGAAAAGATTCCTGTTTTGCAGCTAATTAACCCTGACAACAACGACAGCCCTAGTTGTTTACCTTGCCTCAAGTTACCTGTTAACTTAGTCAGCAAAAGCTTCCTTAAGCTCTTACACGAAATCCTGTTCTGTCACTGTTAACCTTGCCGTCACCCACAGAATATAGCTTAAACAAGCTATCTCACAATTATCTTTCTGACGCAAGTTATCTGTTAACCTGATGACTAAAATAGCTCTGTCACTGTTAACCTTGCCGTCACCCACAGACTATAGGTTAATCAAGATATCTCACAATCTGCCTGACGCAAGTTACACAATGGCCAAAAAAACTATTCTACCTACCACCGTTTGCTAGCACATTAGTAAATGCCTGGTAAACTTTAACAGAGAAAGTCGGCACTCACCCGGCTCGCAGTCGTATCTCCAGCGTCGCGCATCTCAGCAGTACCTTCCGCTTGCTTCTCGCCTTCGATGACCTCGTGTCATCTTAGAACTGTCGTTGGACTGCCTCTCAAGTCGATGGGCTCGGATCATCCGACCGTTGTCGTCCAATCGCCTCTCGAAGTCGATGTGGTCGTAGCATCTGACGGCTGTCGTCGAGTCGTTGCTATCTGGGTTGACGCCATCTCTCCACTGAATCCAGTAGTTGCGACCTGGGTTACGCGATCCCATCGCTGTCATGCAGTTGTTACGACTCTGGGTCCTGCGGGTCTCAGTTCGGTAGCAGGCCCCCGTCCTAAGACCCATCGTCGAACCAGTCAGACGAGGCGCTCGTAAAAACGACAACAATTTATTTGCATGGTTAGTAACTGAGAATTGCAAAGGAGGTGATCAAGTTATCAGAACTGTACATGATAGCTTTTGAACTATAGAGCCTCAAATGCACAAACGTCTTCGGCTTATATAGCGCCTCGTTGCCAACCCTGGGCACATTGTCCGCGGCTTCCGCCAATAGGGCGCTCCAAGGTCTAGGTGCTCCACCCACGAAGGACAGGAAAGACACCACACAATGCATGCGGCGAGGGCACAGTCTACACGATGCCCAAATATGGTCACAAACGCACTGCACGGACGTTTTCGCACACGTCACCAAGTTTCGCGCACGTCCGATGATATTGCCTTCCAAGATTTTTCGGGCAGCTGGGCGAGGTTCAAAAAACCGGATGCCAGTACACATGTCAAACTTGCCTGACTGTTTGGGTACGACAATGTAGTGGTGGGCCAGCATATTGTCAAAATATGCCACCTCATTCAACTGATCCTATGGAGAAAGAGGGAAGGAGGAGCAGTTAACTAATTCCTCGTCGTCCAGGCAGGCTCCCGCAAGGGCTGCAGCAGATAGTGCCTTTTTCTTCCCTTCAACCCCACATTCCATTCCTCGTTGTTTGCTAGAAGCTGTGGCTTAGCTGCGCATATCCGGGGCTCCACTTGTCCTCGCAAGATGCAGCCACAACCAATTTGGCTTTAGCTTGCAGCCTGAACTGCGAATACCATGCTGGTTCCGAGATTTCCAGATCCTCGGTGACCTCGAAAATGAGCCAGCTGCCTCCTTGTCTGCCTCGAAAGCCTTGCTCGCAGCAAACACAATGGCATTTCTTGAGTCAAGCTCACAATGACCTCTCTTGTCTCGTGCGTTTTCTATACGCGAACCAGTCCCGAACCCATCATTCAGGTTTAGCCGAGAAGAAATCAACCGTCTTGACGGCACACTCTTGCTCGGAATGCGTCGAAATATTTTCGTCCCTTTCACAAAGGCCAAAAACCTTCAATAATGATGATGGTCGTAACACTGCATTCGGTATCATTATTACTGGCCTTGCCTTTCTTCTAGCGTAGCGCGGTACGTCGGTTCCTGCTACCAATGCCAGCGTCGTAAACTCCCGACGTCTGCACCTGCTGGGCCTCTACAGCGTGCCCTTCAATGCCATTTGAGGTTGTAGGTTTAGACCTTTACCGGCCTCTCTCAATCACATCTGCTGGAAAACGATGGATAGTGACCGCCGTGGACCACCTGACACGCTACGCTCAGAGTTCCTCTGTTATTACAAGCTCAACAGTGGAAGTTGCAGACTTTATTCTTCACGACATAATCCTGCGTCCTGAGGCTCCTCGTGTACTGCTGAGTGACTGTGACGAACTGTTCCGGTCACAAATGGTAAATAAAGTACTGCGCGCTTCTGGAACAACTTTCAAGACAGCTTCAAGCTACCACCTTCAGAGAAATGGTCTCACAGAAAGATTTCACCGAACCCTTGCTGACATGATAGTCATTTACGTCCAACCCGACCACAAAAACTGGCATACTCTTTCACCATTACTGACCTTCGCCTACAACATCGCCGTTCAGCGAACCACTTGCTACTCACCGTTTTACTTCGTGTATGGACGCTCCCCGACTACCTTTCTCGACGTCTCCTTCTTTAACAGCCATGGAAATTCATGTCAGTCTTTTAGCGAATATATTTCCCGCCTGGCCCAGTCTCGCCATCAGGCTCGCATCAATACTGAAGCGAGAAAGCACGAGCGGAAGATCATCTATGACGCATCCCATCGAGTTGTGTCTTTCCAACCAGGTGACGAGTTGCTGCTTTTGACACCTATTCGCACTCCTGGTCTCTGTGACAATTTACAACTGCGCTTCATCGGGCCATACGTTGTTTTAGAACAGAATTTGTCGGTCCATTATTGTGTGACACCACTCGTCACCCCAAAAGACAACCATTACCATAGCACAGAGTGTCCACGTTTGTCGCATGAAACATTTCACACGACGTTCCCCGTCACTTTGACTTACGGCGGCCAAGGCATCCTCTTTCAAGCGGGGGGAATTAGTGTGGGCGTTGGTTATTTACATCGTTCTCATCCCTGCATGAACACGATCACCATAACCCACTTCTCCCTTTGTCCTCATGGCCACTCTGTGTCATCATCATCGTCATCGTCTGTGTACTCGCTCTGCCCATTTGTTTTGCGAGGTCTTTTCTCAAATGAACGCTGACGCAACCAAGACTACACCAAGACTTCATTATATATATACATACATACATACATACATATATATATATATATATATATATATATATATATATATATATGATAATATATATATGATAATATATATGATATATATGATATATATATATATCATATATATGATAATATATATATGATAATATTTATAATATATATTTATTTATTTATATATATATATATATATATATATATATATATAGTAAAGAAGAAGATGTGCCTGCAGCGAGCAGCATCGCCAATGCCCGGCTCTCTCGGCTCGTGCTTCGGTTGGTTGCTATGCCTATCTCTGGACGGTTCTTCATGCTGTCTCGCCAGTGTTTTAACGACTCATGAACCACTTAACATTTGGTGGAGGGTGCTATTTATCCCCGTCGCAACATCCTGGAGCTGCGAAGTCACACGCTACCGTCCGTCATGACTGACAACGCCAACCCATCGGCGCCTTCGTCGTAGTTCAACTGCCCTGGCCATCCTAGGCTACGGGACCCGAAGGTCTTGAGTGGTGTGGATGGGACAGATGTGGGAGACTGGCTCGAGCACTACGAGCTGGTGAGCGCAAATAATAAGTGGTATGAGACCGACAAGGTGGGCCACGTCATATTTTATCTCACTGGCTTCGCCGAATTCCGGTTTAACAACTACAAACACAACATCTACACATGAACCGTCTTCAAGACGTCATGTGCTGATGTGTTCGGTCAGCCAGCTGTCCGCAAGCAGCGGGCAGAACAGCTTTTGGGAGTCCGCTCTCAGCAGATTGGTGAAAATTTTACCAGCTATATTGAGGACGTCGTCGACCTTTGTCGACGCGCGCATGACACCATACCCGAGTCGTACAAGGTCAAACACATCCTGAAGGACATCGACCATGGCGCATTTAAATGCTCTCGGCTAGGAATTCGAGTGCCGTTTCCGAAGTTGTCAGCTTGTGTCAGAGCTACGACGAGTTGAAGAAGCAACGCACTCTGACTCGGCAGCCTCAGCGCGGTGGTGAATCGCTGTAAAGTTTTGACACCATGCCTGACAATTCACCGTTGCTTCAGCAAGTGCAAGCCTTCGTCCGCGAGGAAGTGGTGCGCCAACTTTCCCTTGTGCGGTTTACTCGCGAGACCACCAGCCATCTACCTGCCCCGCTTCGTACTGCTACTTTGGCAGACGTTGCCCATGCTGTTCACCTTGCGCACTACGAGCCACCCCTATCTAGCCGTGTTCACTGACCACGTGTCGCACAGCTGGTAGGCGCTCCTGTCGCCTATACGCCAGCCGTTCAGCCAGTGGCCGCAATCCTAACGTATGCAGCGCAGCCTGTGGCTCCTCCTGTCACCTGCTCACACGAGATGCAGTTCGTAGCAGCGCTGCTCACATATGCAGACGCTGTGCGTAGGCTTCCGCAACCGCCCATGCGACGCGCTTACAGTCTGCAAAGCCGGCTGCGTATACGACCCCTTAGGCGGCACCACCAGTAGCCAATCCTTGGAGGACGCCCGATAATTGACCGATTTGCTACGCTTGCTTCACTCCCGGACACGTTGCCCGCTACTGCCACCGTCAACCGTAGACTTTCGGCAACTATGCCCGGTCGTCGCAACCCTGCAGCCAACCCTTCGCCCAATACAGGCCGGTCTCGTCACCTCGCTATGCCCCTGCTGACCACCTTGACTTCTACCCGCACCAGGCTCTTTCCTCGTCGGCGATCGCCCTCCCCCATGCGTCGCCGGCCCGGACCCTTCGACCAGGAAAACTAAGCAGCGCAGTTCAAGAGGCAAGAACTGCGCCATTTTCGAGCTGTCAAAGCCCTCGCTCCTCTCCTGCTAACGTGGTCGCAGTAACTGTTGAAGATTATTGTATTTTCGCCCTTGTGGACACCGGCGCCGCTGTTTCTGTTATTGCCGATATTATCTGCCGTTTATTACGCAAAGTCACGACGCCACTTTCGGGACTGTCGCTCCACGCCGCAAGCGCACAGCAAGTATCGCCTCTCGCAGCCAGCACTGTAAGTGTGTCCATCGAAGGCATTCTTTACATCACGGAGTTTGTTGTCCTCGCTGTCTGTTCGCATGACGTCATCCTCGTGTGCGACTTCCTATCCTGCAATAACGTCGTCATCGACTGCGCACGCGCCGGAGTTGAGTTTTTCACCCTTGTGTGATGTCCCATTACTTGACCCTCTTCACCAGCCACCGAAGTTGCTGTTCACGAAGATACTGACATTCCACCTGGAAATTTTGCACTTGTTCCCATTTCATGCAACGCCTACACTGACGCTACTGTCTCTTTTATGCGTTCCGATATCTTCACGAGTTGCCGAGCTCTGCCACTGCCTTTCGCAACAATGGACTTTGCCGCTGGAAGAAGCAATATGTTCGTAAGCAATCCGCTTTCCACAACTGTCTCTTTGCTTGCGGAGAAATGTCTCGGCCGCGTGCAGGATCTCGACACTTCCTCTTTGGTAGATGTTCCGGATGACTACTGCGACTACTCAAAAGCCATGTCGGCACTCGGGGAGTTGTCTAATGATACGTTTTCCTGCGCCATCGCCGACACACTCACTCCCACCGAACATGCCAACCTGCTGGATCTTCGGCATGAGTTCAGGAGTTCTTTGAATGTGTCGCAACCTCAACTGGGCCGCACGTCACAAGTCAAACATCATGTTGACACCAGCCTACACCAGCCACTGCGTCAAAGACCATACCGTGTCTCCGCTGAAGAGCGCTGGTTTCTCAACAATCAAGTCGAAGATGTGATTCGTAGAGACGTCACTTGACCATCTCACAGTCCCTGGGCGTCTCCAGACGTCCTGGTGCGTGAGGAATATGGATCTATCTGATTTTGCGTGGGCTATCGTCGTTTGATTGAGATAACACGCAAGGACGTCTACCCTTTGCCGCGCATTGATGATGTCATTGACACCTTCTACGGAGCGGAATTATTTTCGTCGCTAGATTTGCGGTCTGGCTACTGGCAAGTCCCAATGGCTGAAGCCGATCGCCAAAAAACTGCATTTATTACACCAGACGGGCTATACGAGTTTAACATCAAGCCCCTTTGGCTTTGTAACGCACCTCCCACGTTTGAACGTCGGATGGATAATACGCTACGTGGCCTTATGTGAAATATGTGCCCCTGTTACCTCGACAATGTCGTGATTTTCTCCCATGACTTTCCTACGCACGTCCTTCACCTCAGCCACGTTTGGACTTGTCTGACCATTGCTGGCCTGCAGCTTAACCTGAAAAAGTGCCGCTTCGCTGCACGCGAGCTCGTCATCCTAGGCCACATCTTGTTCAAGAACGGCGTATTACTTGACCCAGCAAAACTTCGAGCCGTCGCAGAATTTCTCATTGATTGATTTGTGGTGTTTAACGTCCCAAAACCACCATATGATTATGAGAGACGCCGTAGTGGAGGCCTCCGGAAATTTCGACCACCTGGGGTTCTTTAACGTGCACCCAAATCTGAGCACACGGGCCTACAACATTTCCGCCTCCATCGGAAATGCAGCTGCCGCAGCTGGGATTTGAACCCGCGACCTGCGGATCAGCAGCCGAGTACCTTCGCCACTAGACCACCGCGGCGGGGCGCAGATTATCTCAAGCCGATAATCATGAAAGAACTTCGCAGTTTTGTAGGCCTATGCTTTGTTCGCAATTTGCATTTATCATGTTACCATTAACGCAGCTTCGTTGTGGTAACGTGAACCTCTCCTCCTGGTCCCCTGCATGTGACGTCCCCTTCACTACTCTGCACCGTCTGCTCACCTCCCCACCTATTCTTTGCCACTTCGAACCCGACGGCTCCAACCGAAGTGCACACCGACGCAAGCGGCGTCGGGCTAGGCGCTGCCCTCGCTCAACGAAAGCCCGACTATTCAGAATACGTTGTAGCCTACGCTAGCCGCACTCTGACGAAAGCCGATACTAATTACAGCGTGAAAAAAAAGAGTGTTGAGCTCTGGTGTGGGCGCTTGGAAAGTTCCGGCCGTACTTATACGGCCGCCCGTTTGATCTAGTGATCACCACGCGCTTTGTCTCTCCACGTTGAAAGACCCTTCTGGCCACCTTGCACGATGGGAACTCCACATCCAGGCGTACGGCCTTCACGTCATATACCGCTGCGGACGCAAACACTCTGACGCTGGCGCCCTATCCCTCTCACCTTGACCACCAGATCTGACGTGTGGAAACACTTGCCTCCAGACATTGTTATCGCGAAATTTTGACTTGATTATCACCGAACAACGTCGTGACCCGTGGATCGCATCTCTTCTCAAATATCTATCTGGCACGCCCAACCTTCCAGTATCTCGATCCCTCTGACGTCAAGCTTTCAAATTCGCCATCCGCGATCAACTTCTTCATCGACGCAACTACGCTTCCGATGGCCGCCGGTGGCTATTGGTCATTTCACGCACTCTAAGATCGCAAGTATGTGCCTCTCTTCACGACGATCCGCAATGTGGCCACGCTGGGGTGTTCAAAACATATGAACGCTTTCGCCATCGCTATTACTGGCGCCGCATGTACAATGTTATACTGCAAATCCGTGCAGTGCTGTTCTGACTTTCAAAGACGCAAATCAACACCGCCACGTGTGACTGACGCATTGGAGCCATTTCCATGCCCTGCCAAGCCATTTGATCGCGTCGGCGTTGACCTCTATGGCCCCCTTCTATTGACACCAGATGGTAATTGGTGGATTATAGTGGCAGTTGACCACCTTAGACGCTGCGCCGAAACAGCCACTTTGCCGAGTACTACAGCTCAGGATGTCACCTCTTTCAATTTACGTCGCTTTATCCTTCGACATGGCCCACCTCGAGACCTCCTTGTTGACAGAGGCCGTGCTTTCCTCTCCGAGGTGGTCGAAACTCTGCTTTCGGAATGAGTGCCGCCAGCTCACTCGTACGTCCACCTCGGAAGAGCAGCAACGCCAGAAAGAACACCGTAGCATCACCCTTTCAGATCTAGGCTATGCCTCAGGATCTCTTGTGTGGCTCGTCATCCCATACCACACTCCGGGACTCTCCTCGAAACTTGTCCCCGGTACGAGGGGCCTTACACCATTTTGGAGAAAACCTCTCCGGTTAACTTCTTAATTGAGCCAGTTTCCCGATCGGACGACATGCGGTGGCGTGCACGTGACATCGTCCATATTTCCCGACTGAAACCGTACCATGAGCCTCCGCCTGAAACTTCTTAGGTCGCCAAGATAGCTCTTTTTTTCAGCGGGGGCGATTGTGAAGAAGATGTGCCTGCAGCGAGCAGAATCGCCAACACCCGGCTCTCTCGGCTCGTGCTTCGGCTCGCTGCTGTGCCAGTGTCTGCTGGACGGTTTTTTACACTGTTTTGCCGTTGCCGTTAACGACTAATAAGCATCTTCACAATATATATACATATATATATATATATATATATATATATATATATATATATATATATATATATATAGTTATAAACTTCGAGAGTAGTGCAGTATAGGAAACAAAACAATAAAATATTTATTTAATCCTAACAGTTTCGGCTGGTGGACCAGCCTTCTTCGGAGGATGTAAGTGAAATGATACAAGTTCCCGTAGCAGAGGGTCACCCTCACAGTTTAAAGACCCTCCAAAAAAAAGAGAGAGAGAGAAAAAGACAAGCGGGCGAACGAGGTAGCAACGGATTTTTAGAAGCAGAAGAAGGAGAGGAACTAGAAAGGAGCGACGGAGAGCCGCCGGAAACGAGCGGGGAATTCTGGCATTGTTACATATATATATATATATATATATATATATATATATATATATATATATATATATATATATATACAGTGCAATGAATGATGTGATTGACGCGGCGCTAGGGAATGGGCGTGCTCGGCTAGCTTGTAGAAGAAAGTAAAAAACGCAATGTTCGATGCATTAACAATAGCAGTGTGCACGCGTGTGTTGTAACTGCATTTTGTATTGTACTTCACTATCAATAATAAAATTAAAAATAGTAATATTGCCACATACATTCCTCCATTCCTCGAGTTTCTTATCACCCTGCTACGCTGTACGCAACTCTTAGCACAAATTGCGCCTACAGTGATCGAGAAGCTTCAGAACTGCAGTAGATCACTTTGTTAAGATTACGCCCTTCATGAAAATTTTAGATTATTCTCGAACCTACGTCACCACTAGCGATAACGCTAGATTATTCGATGGCAGGTCTATAAATGCTCACGTGGTTAACCACTATTCATCTGATCCACGGCCAATGCTCTGTTCGCAGCTATCAATGCAAGTCTGCTATAACCCAACAGCCGGCTTTCTATTTACCGGGCATAGGTTCGCTCAAACATACAGTTTGAACTGACCATCTAGTTCTCTACCTTCAGCCGCGTCATGACCCCGAGACATCTAGGGGAGGTGCTGCTTTTTTGATGTACCAGACGCCCTAGACAAGCTGTGAGCATACACCCACACCACAAAGACACCGACGTAATCCACGACCAGCGAGTTAGTGGTAGGAAACAATTGAGGGCTGTCACCAGAGTACGGGTTTCTACCCGACAAGACTTGGAATACAAAATCTTTGGTGTCGACCATGGTGACAATGACAGCGCCTGGTCCCCGGCACCAATCCTGCTCCTGCAACCAAAGCAGCCACGAACATTTCGCGGTTGGCCACTCGAATATCCGGAAAGCTGTCTCGAAAGGTTCGACTGAGTCTCCCTTTTCAATGACTGGACCGAAGATGACAAGCTGCGACGTGTCTATTTTGCCTTGAAAGACGCCGCCAGGACGTGGTTCAAGAACCAAAAGTCAACCCTAACAACCTGGGACATTTTCTGCTCCAGGTTTTTGGTCACTTCAGTAGCGTTGTCCGCAAACAGATGGCTGAAACTCTGCTTGAAACCCGCATCCAGCTACCCAACTAAAACGTCATGCTCATCACAGAAGAAATGACTAAACTCTTCTGTCACGCAGACCGCGAAATGCCAGAGGACAAGAAAGTTCGGTTTCTCATGCTAGGAGTTAAAAAGGAGCTTTTTACGAGACTGATGAGGAATCCACCGAACAGCGTACAAGAACTTGTATCGGAGGCAACCACTATTCAAAGGCCTTGGATATGCGCACCAGACAGTATCATCGTCACCTGACTCCAGGCTGCGCAGCTGCTCAAGCTCTTAACTCTGAAGACCTGCGTGAAACGATCTGACATATCATGCGGGGGGAGCTACGAAAGCTTCTGCCTTTATCGCAGCCCCGAGTGGACTTGATTTTCGACATTGTCCGCGAGGAAATTCAGCAATTGCTTGGAGTTTCCGAAGCACCGAAGCCTCAGCCGCAATCCATGAGTGACGCTGCTGCTGGAAGACGCTACATTCCACCCCCAAGCCAAAGTACAGAGACCGAGCCGCCGAATTTCCGTCGCCAGACACCGCCGCCGCCACCACTGACGCCATACAGTCCACCCCGCCGGCCAACGCAATGCGCCGAGGAAAACCGACGTGTGGCGCAACCCCGACCACCAGCCACGCCTAGCGCCACTGCCAGTACCGCCAAATGGGACTGCGTGGTTTCGCCGTCAATGGGCCGCGTCCACAGCGGCTTGAAAGACAACGTGACATGGCCGACAACTTCGCAGCAACACAGTGGACGCCCCGAGAATCGTCGCATTGAAAACAAAGTTTTCAATGCGACGATTGCTACGTGAAAGCTACGTGAAAACAAAGTTTATAATACTTAATTCAAAGTTTATAAACAACAAAGCTACGTGAAAACAAAGTTTAAAATACTATCAACAGAAAACGAACTACCGCTACGCACGCCATGGGGAAGCAGTGCTCTGAATGCGCTGTAAGACGAAGTCACCATTCCTCCTCGCTCAAGCGTCCTAATTTCGGTCGGTACTCCACTACCACAAGACTTCAGATGCGTCGTGTGAGGCAAGCAGCACCCATTGGTCAACCGCGATAGTTGTGTTGCAAGAGGATTTGCTGAGCTGCGGGGAAGAAAAGTCCCAGTTATGCTCACGAATTTTAGCAACGAATACAAACACGTGAACAAAGGTAGAACAGTCGCCTACATCGGCGAAATTATGGAAGCTACCAATGATTTCGCCCTCGATTATTCTGCAGAACCTACTACGTACAACGAAGCTCTTCAACTAGCTTTCGACGTCCATTCGAGCCTTCAGAAGCATACGTAAGAACAGTTCAAGGCCCTGCTCCTACAATACAAATACTCTTTTTCATTGTCGTCGAAAATTCGCCAGATTCCAGTCGCAAAACATCGCATAATGCCAGAGGGAAACGCCAGATCACTACGGTAGTGCCCCTACAGAGTTTTTATGCGAGGACACGAGCCCGTACAAGGACAAGTTGACGAGATGCCACACGACAGCATCATGTAAAAGTCTGTGGGCGTCATCCATGCTGTTAGTGAAGAAGAAGGACGAAACACTACGTTTCTTTGTCAAATTTCCTCACCTCAACATAATCACAAAAAAATGTTAATCCTGTCCCATAGTAGACGATGCCTTGGATCAACTATACAACATGAAGTATTTTTCATTGATGGACCTCAAGACTGGCTATTGGTGAATCTAAGTCGACTAGAGAGATTGAGAAAGGACAGCGTTTATAACACCAGACAACCTTTTCGAGTTCAAGATCATGCCCTTCATTTTTTGTTTCGGCACATGCGACTTTTCAACGCAATATAGACACAGTGCTAGCAGGATTGAAGTGGCAGGTTTGTCTCGTTCTCCTAGACAACGTTGTCATTTTTCCTAGAGCTTCGATGAGCATCTTCGGCGCCTTGAAGCTGTGCTTCAAGCCATAAAGACTTCCGGAGTCACCCCGAAGCCAAAAAAGTACCGCTTTACATGCGACAAACTTTTATCCTTGGGCCATGTGAGAATCAAGTCCAGAGTAAGACCTGATGCGCAGAAGGCCGCCGCCATCGCTTCATTTCGGTCGCCCGCCGACAAGAAAGCCATGCGTCAATTTTTCAGCCTGTGCGCCTATTGCAGGCGCTTCGTCAGAAACTTGGCCCGAATTGCTGAGCGACTCACGAACCTTACGAGGATCGACCTCGAGTTCAAGTGGGAAACGCCAAAGGAGAAAGCATTGAGAAAACTAAAACAACGCATGCAGATGCCTCCGGTTATTCGCCCATTTTGATGCAAACGCTGAAACAAAAGTGCACATTGACGCAAGCAGCGTAAGACTCGGCACCGTCCTTGTGCAGAGAACGGACGGAGTGGAAAGGAGTATTGTGCAACCAGCTGCTATCTAAGGCAGAAAGCAATTATTCCACACAAAAAGGTGCACCTTGCGATCATGTATAGGCGACGTCAAAGTTTCGTCCTTACCTCTACAGCAGGCTCTTCAAAGTTGTGAGCGACCACCACGCCTCGTGTTGTCTAGATAACTTGAAACAACCTTCAGGTCGCCTTGCGCGACGGAGCCTGACACTTCAAGAACACGACATAACCGTAATTTAGAAGTCCGGCAGAAAACACTCCGACGCTGACTGCTTGTTGCGAGCCCCCGTAGACCCTCCACAACCCGAAGACCTGAATCACGATTACATCTAGGGAGTGATAACTGCCGACGACTTCACTGAACGACAGCGGGCTGACCCGAAACATACAGGCCTAATCGAATACCTTGAGGGCGGGACCTCCGTTGTTCCGAAGGTATTCAAACGGACACTTACGCCATTTTCGCTGCTTAACGGCCTTCTCCAAAACAACTTCTCGTCGATTCGAGCCAAGTTCCTTCTTGTGATGACTTCAGCCCTGCAGCCAGAACTCCTCCAGGTGCTGCACATTGATCCAATGGCAGGACATCTTGGTTTTTCTTGCATGCTCGCGATTATAGAAGAAAGGTACTACTGGCCACGCCTTACCGCAAACGTCACTTGTTACGTAAGGAGACGCCGAGGCTTTCAGCGACGCAAGACACTGCCAAAAAGGCCAGCAGGCTTTCTTCTGCTGATCAAACCACCTCGCCTACCATCTAAGCAATTTGGTATGGACCTACTGGGGCTGTTTCCGACGTTGAATTTGAGAAATAAATGCATCGTCGTAGCTACTGACTACCTCACCCGCTATGCCGAAACAAAGGCCCTACCCAAAGGTATTGCCGAAGAGGTAGTCAAGGTATGCGCTGAGAACATCATCCTTCGTCATGACGCCCCAGAGGTTGTCATTACTGATAGAGGTGTGACGAGATCGCCTTTACTCAGGCGATCTTGAGGCGTAGCCTGACAAGCCACTGCCGCACCAGCGCCTACAATTCAAAGACAAATGGCCTCGCCGAGCGGCTAAACAAGACGATTGCCTACATGCTGCTAATGCACGTCGACGTCGATCACAAGATGTGGGGCGCCATCCTTCCGTACGGGACCTCCGCATGCAACGCGGCCGTTCAAGAGACGACTTAGATGCCACCGTACAAGCTGGTCTACGGAAGGAGCCTGGCAACGACGCCCGACGCAATACTGCCCAACGTCACTGACAAAGAAAACCTCCACGTCACCCTCTATCTTAGGCGCGCTAAGAAGCTCGTCAACTCGCCCGCCTGCATATCACGAATAAGCAGACGACCGAGCGCCGCCGTTACAACCTTCTGCCACGCTTCGTGGAACACCAGCCCGGTGAACGTGTTTGGGTATGGACGCCGACTTGGACTCAGTAAAAAACTTCTGCAACAGTACTTGGGACCATACAGGGTAGTAAGACGTCTCCGCCCACTCGACTAGGATGTTGTCCCCGACGGCATTACTAACTTTCACATGCGCCGATCACAACCTGAAGTCGTCCATGTGGCGCGCCTCAAGGCATTTTATGCCCCACCGCGGTAGTATAGTGGCTAAGGTACTCGGCTGCTGTCCCTCAGGTCGTGGGATCAAATCCCGGCTGCGGCGGCTGCATTTCCGATGAAGGCGGAAATGTTGTAGGCCCTTGTGTTCAGATTTGGGTGCACGTTAAAGAACTTAAGGTTGTCGAAATATCCGGAGCCCTCCACTATGGCGTCTGTCATAATAATATGGTGATTTTGGGACGTTAAATCCCAGATATCAATCAATCAATCAATATCGGCCGTTTCGCGAGCTTCACCTACACCAAATTAGGTATCACGTGACGTATTAGACGATGAAAGCAAATGACACGTCCAAACATTATAATTATAATATGCGTGTTATGTAAACAAGACTACATGCTAAACTCATACCGTGCTCGCAGCCGTTTCACTAGTCCCACATATACCAAGTTTGGTTTTACGTGATTTGAATGGACGACGGTTGTAAATGACATGTGCAAGTATGATCATTATGATACGCGTATCATGTAACACATTACTACAAGCTACGCTCATAGCACCTCGCGGTCGTTTTGCTAGCTCCACATGTACCAAGTTTTGTATCAGGTGACGCGAATAGACCACGAAGGTAAATAAAACGTGCAAGCATGATAATCATGACAAGGAAGTCATGTACGCCATAATTTACCTCCGCCTCGCAACGTTGCGCTATTCATAAAGTGATGTATCAACCTTCCTGATCCGAGCTTTCCATATCATCGATTCCCATTGTACATGTGCTCTGCAATTTGCTTTATTCGAGTGTGGTCTCGCGACTTGGAACAATGGTTAATCACCGCGCAGTCAATGATCCGTCATCATCGGTTCACCTGGCAGTTGATCAAGTATGACTCGCAGCGCTTCCGCCTCATACGGCTCTTGTAGCTCGCGATGTTGTACTCCTCTTGCAGCCGATGATCATCTAACACTGTTGTCATGTGGTCATTGCTGATTGCGATCGGTCCTGACAACAACACTGTGCACAATCAGGAGGCCCCTACAGTAGCGTAATCCAGGAGTGGGCCAAAATTGACATTGCATTCGCTAGCCAGCTTCTGCGGCGATGCGCGGTGCCCCTCTTTCAACGACGAGACGTCCATCTGGCACTGAGTAGTTACAGGCTTAATTTCTCAAAGAAGCTCTTTTTTTTCTCCACACCGTACCGCCAGAGCCATGCAGCGTCTTCTGGTCGGGAACAATACGTCAGTGGAATGAAGAAAATGCAGACCACGGATATGTTAAAGATGATCGTTGGAAGAAGGGTAAAGGCAACAAAAGAAGGCAAAAAAAAATGCGGAAATGGGTGCCTAGGGGAGGAGGTGGAAGGGGTCTACCTCATATTCTCATTGTTCTTTTCCTTTTGCTTATCTCTCGCGTGCTCTCTTTCTTTAAGATGGTACAAAGCTGAGCACCAACCAACTAAACCCTCATTCCGCATGAAGGCCGGACACTGGCTGGAACGTCAAAAGCAATAAACTGCGTTGTGACTTCTCATGGAGGTTCTACTTCATTACTTGCAACGCTACGAGCACTACACCATCATGCATGTCTATATATATATATATATATATATATATATATATATATATATATATATATATATATATATACATATATATATATATATATATATATATATATATATATATATATATATATATATTCACAATAATTTCGGGCTGCAGTGGGTTGAAACAAAAAATAGAGAAAAAATGTATACAGAGCAATAAATATTAGCACATACAAGGAGTGTGAACAAAGAATATGAACAATATGCAGTAAACAAGGTACATATAAACTGCAAACTGAAATATAATAAGTGTACGTGTTGAAGGGGTAGCTTACGGAATACTAATGATACTTTTTCTTTAACCATTTTAAATCATCGATCGCTTTTAACTCCGGTGTTCCCCAAGGAAGTGTCCTTGGGCCTTTGCTTTTTCTTATTTATATTATTGATATCACAACATGTGCTAAACAAGGTGTAGAAATCCGCTTATTTGCCGATGCTTGTATTTTATTCTCTTCAATCAACTCTTTAAATGATCAGATAACACTGCACCAATCTGTCGAAGCCATATCTGGGTGGTGTGACCGCTGGGGAATGAATGTAAACCCTGATAAATCTATGTTCATGCGCATCACTAACAGGAAACAGCCGTTTATTTACCCGTACAATATAAAAGAGACCCCAATTTTAATAACAGAAAGTTACAAATATCTTGGTGTAACAATCACTAACAAACTAAGTTGGTCTTCCCACATTGAAAAGATTTGTTTATTGGCACGTAGGAAATTAGGCATGTTAAGGCATAGACTCAGTAGTGCTCCCCTCAGTACTAAACTTCTAGCTTATAATACAATAATCAGGTCTGGTTTGGAATATGGATGTGAGGTGTGGGATCCGCATACTAAAACAGATATTAACAATCTAAATAAAATCCAAAGGTTAGCCATCCGCTTTATTTTCAAACGATTTCACCGATCTGATTCCCCAACTGAACTAATGCATAATAACAAAATTCAAACTTGAGAACGTCGCAGGAAAATTGCAAGACTAAAACTTCTTTTCTATCTATCCAGCAAAAAAGTGTACTTGAGCTATCAAATATTCTTTCTTCGTTATCTTCTCGTCCAACTAGACGATATTATTCACAAAAATTCACTCCTATCTTTGCTGGAACTAACAATTTCAAATACTCTATCTTTCCTCGCAATTTAAGAGAATGGAATGAACTGCCACATCACATTTTTGAATCTGGAAACGTGTTAAGGTGTATTGAAAAATTTTTTTGAAGTAACTTAGATCTTGTACCATAATGTGTTGTATATTTACCTGTTAGTTTGTGCCTCCTGTATTGTTGCTTTTTTGGTCATATCCTCATACTGTACCACCCCCACTCCTGCCTGGGCTATTCTTAGCCTGCAGTATTTTCTAAATGAATAAATAAATGAATTCACCGAAGTTGAGTAGTTTACAACATCAACAGGCAGTGCATTCCGATGGGAAATGGTGTGTGGAATGAAAGAATATTTGAAAGTGTTATATGACATGGTTGCCGGAGTATTGCTTTATTATGATTCGACTGAGTTCAGTGCCTAAATGGCATACGAATGTATGTCGCTTGGGGTATTCAATAAGATCCCCAATAAAGGAGGTATAAAATTTTTAGTCTAGAAACCAGTCTGCGTTGTACAAGTGGTTGGATATCAGCCCTGACCCTCAAGTTAGTTATGAATGTTTGTCGTGAATACCTTGAATATATTAACCGCAATGCGAATTTTGGTATTCGTTCTAATTTATCACTTAAATATTTGTGATGTGGAGCCTATACTATGTCTGAATACTCTGAAGCTGCCCTAATGAGGGTTTATATTCATTTAGATCAACGCTGGAAGGTGTATTTTTTAGTTTTCTTCTGAAAAATGCAGTTGGCTTAGAGCCTTTTGACGTACATTATTTAAATTACATTCCCAGTTTAAACTTTTCGTAAAAGTGACACTGAGATATTTGACTTTGTCGCAGTACATCAAGTACGGAATATATATATATATATATGTATATATATATATATATATATATATATATATATATATATATATATATAGCCCTCAATTTGTTGGCATCCTTCAGTGACATCATCAGGCTCAAGAATAAGAGCGCACTAAATTTTTTTTCGTCAGCAGGAATGGAAATAAACCGGTTAATCTGTTCACTTCTGCTCATTCAAAATTTGTAAAGCGTGCGGTGATCAATTCCTCTTTTCGAAATTCACTGATCAAGACGTGCCACCACAAGCTTGATGCAACCTTGTGGGCTCAAGCGAAAATGTTGATGGACTCTGGTTGTCCCATGTGCCTGTTAACCACCGTCGCAGCAAATATAGGCATGAAAGGTAGGGCATATGCCAGGGATCAGGCAGCCGCCAAAAAGCAGCCAAGGTTGCTGTAGTCACGTACATGCATGCCATTTCCCACAACTTGTGATGGAGAGGGAGAAAGGCTGGTGTGGATGTAGTAATATTTTCTCCTGAACGGTTACTAGGAATGGGCAAAAAGGTTAATGCCTGCAGAAGCGGAGAATGGGATTGATTGATGATTGATTGATTGATTGATTGATATGTGGGGTTTAACGTCCCAAAAACACCATTTGATTATGAGAGACGCCGTAGTGGAGGGTCCGGAAATTTTGATCACCTGGGGCTCTTTAACGTGCACCCAAATCTGAATACACGGGCCTACAACATTTCCGCCTCCATCGGAAATGCAGCCGCCACAGCCGGGATTCGAACCCGCGACCTGCGGGTCAGCAGCCGAGTACCTTAGCCACTAGACCACCGTGGCGGGGCAAGCGGAGAATGGGATTGTAAGATGAAGCACAAGGTAAAGTTTCTGAATTTTTGTCGTAGTGCTGTATATTCGAATACTGTGATTTGTGATCCCGTGTAAATAGGCCAATCTGGAAGGTGTGTGAACGAAAGACTTAGGGAACACCAGCACAACGTAGAAAAGACTGTATCTGGTCATTTGGCCCTTCACTGTCAAAGGTGTGGTGGCGTCTTTGTGTTTCAAAATACCCGTGTTCTCTATAGGGCCCGTGACAGAACTACGCGTGAAATCATTGAAGGCTATAAAATTGACAAAATAAAGAAAAATGTCCGAGTGTGGCTTGTTTAGTCTTGCGAGCTAAAGAAAAGAGGTATCTAGAACCTTCGTTTTGACGTCGAGTTCAGATTGTCGCAATCGGTGATGACACGTGTATGAGCTGTGCTGTATTTTAACATGATGGTTTCTAGTTTTTGGTTTTATCAGTGTACTGGTATTATGTGATGGCAAATAAAACATTAGTTGCCACTTAGCGCTGCGTGCGTGCGTGCGTGCGTGTGCGTGTGCGTGTGCGTGTGTGTGTGTGTGTGTGTGTGTGTGTGTGCGTGTGCGTGTGCGTGTGCGTGTGCGTGTGTGTGTGTGTGTGTGTGTGTGTGTGTGTGTGTGTGTGTGTGTGTGTACGGCTGTGCCGAGTAATAATGCAGGTAATTTCTGAAGCGAAGTGCGGCTAGAAAAATAATGTCGTTTTAAAATCACCGCAACCAAGAAACTACATTCCCGTTGCATGATTACGCTGAAAAGTTGTTCAGACGCGCTAAAGAGCATAAGATTAATACGTCACGCGAGGGCAGGGGCACTTTACCTGCTGCTAACCCAGGCCTAAATCTAAATTTTTCTGTTTTAATACAAAGAAATGAAAAAATATGTAAATGCTAAAAATCATCGACCGCGTACTGCAATCAATGGACCCGTTGTCGGATACATCGGTACATGCATGTGTTTTTTGCTACCAGAGGTGTCACAGGTCCTTTTTGGCAAAATTCTATGAAAATTGAACATATAAATCCAGCTCTCAGAAAAAAAGGGTTGGTTCGAGTCAATGCAATGGACAATCTTTTCATCAGTGAAGTCATGTCATTTTATCATAGGTCGGAAAACTTGTGGAACTCACTCAGACTCCCTCTCGAAATAGATTTCTTGTCTGGGGCTCACTCATACTCATACTCACCCCAGATGTTCTAGAGTTGAACTCATTCACACTCACACTCACACAATGTTTGTTCAACCAAACCCATTCCGACTCAAACTCATGGCTTTATCTGAGTTTGCGCGAGTACGAGTGAGTCGATCCATCAGTTCGTTAGCCTAGAACTAGCGTCTGATCCTGGTGTCAATGCTCTTTACCATCAACACCTCACGTAATCGGTGCTCTTCTTGTCGCCTTTTGATATACTACATTCGAATACAAGTTACGAACCCCGTAAACCAGTCAAGTAATTTTTATACATATCAATGGCAACTTAAGATTTATTTATCAAGAAATTTGTATGATAGTCGGACGGGGAGAGGGGAGATAAGGGCACCCTCCCATGTTATCGCACCTCTGAGCGATAAAAAAATTGAGGGTTTAAATTTTTAATGCGATAGCGATGTCCTGGACCCAGTGCATTCTTGAGCCATTTAGTGCATACTTTTTAGTTCGTCATGCTGCTCGAGAAGTTTAATTATTTTTATTACTACAACGTAGTGAAAGAAGTTGCAAGGGGCCAGTGTCAGTGAAGCATTCGCATATATGGCTGTGTTCTGTGTGATGGATAACATGCTTTGTACCAAGAGTATTCGTGCGTCTAAAATGTTTTGAAACTTGCTATGCGCACACTACGGGTGGCCTTAAAAAGCGCACTATCGTGTGTGCCTTTTGTATTGGGTGACCGGCTTTAAAGCACGTTATGATAACATGTTCTTACGCCCGATGGCAATGTAAGCTTGTACCACGCAATATTACTACTATAATTCATGTTGTATTACGACGCCTGCATACAAGACGCGTGTGTTCCAAGAAGATGAAATTATTTTCCCTGTATTCAAAGCAATAAAGGGCTTGTTATTAGGATCAAGAAGGAAATGAAGGCATTTTTATGACAGAACGCTGTATGGTGGGAAGATGGGAATTATTTAAGCAAAGGATAAAAATGATGGCAATAAAGAGGGGCTGCCACATGCAATATCAAGCAAGAAAACAGAAACGCAACTTGCAGTTGGTGCAAAACGATTTGTTGAAAATCGAAACAAGGCATGGAAGTATTGACAAATGAGCTGCAGGCAGTAGAAAGCAAACTTGAAAGCCTACGAGAGGAGAAATGTAGAGGGGCAATTTTTCGTGCAAGAGCCGAAAAATGCCTTGTGGGCAAAGCGCCTACTAGGCGAGCTTTGTCAGATGGAGAGGCGTATGCCCGATATAAGGTATTATTAGATAGAAAAATAATGGTACTATAGTGACAGATCAAAATGTTCTTATGAAAGATTTTGAATGTTACTACCAAGAATTGTTTTCATATTGTAAGGCGGACCATACAGATGAGCTCTTCAAAGAAATGCCGAAACTTATTGCCGAGGCAATAGAACCATTAGAAATTACTATTGCTGCAGAAACCAGTAAGAGGGCTACAGATGATCTCGGCACGGGCAGATCACTGAGTCCAGATGGGAATAACGCCTTTTTAAATGAAGCGTTCAAGTCGCATGTGGCTGCAGCATTTTGCGGTGTATCTTCAGAGCCTTTCATCGGAGGAGTTTGCCTACATCGTTCATTCATGCACACACTGTATTGATTCCTTAAAAGAAAAGAGAAACATGTATTACGTATAGTAACGGGACAAAGGTCAATCGCGTTGACGAATGTGAATTACACGGTATTATTGAATGTTCTGGCAGAGAAGTTGCAAAGAGCTATACACAAGTTGATTGTGCCGCATCAGACGTGCGGCATTAAGGGCAAAAGTACATTCACAAATATTCCCGTCGCCAGACACATTATGAAATATTGTGATGCTGCAATATTTGAAGTGGCTATACTGCAAATAGATCTAGCCAAAGTGCTTCATACGGTGCTGCAGAATATTTTGCTAAGGGTAATTGAATACGTTGGTCTTATTCGTTTTGTCATGTGTGAAGGTATTTTGGAAGCACACTGTAAGAGAGTTATCAGCAATCTGAAAAAAGAGGTGAGGTGACAGGATGTGAAGTGCGTGTTTTGGCATACACCGACGATACTGACTTTTTGCTGTTTATCCAAATTGTCAATTCGTTGTAGTGTCCCTATTGAAAAAACCAGCGCCGCTGGGTACCAGCGTCCAGCGTCATGCCTGATTATGAGCCCAGTATGGCGCTGGTACCAGCGTCTCCCAGCGCAGGTACTGGGACGCTGGAGCGGCAGCGTCCCAATAATATGCGCGAAATGGCTTCACAGGGTTAAAACGGGGATGTCTAGTCCCCATAAATAAATAAGTAAGATAACGCGCATTCAAAATAAATATAAAAATAAACGTAAAAAATAAAACATTGCTTAACGGGATTTTAACTCGCTACTTCCTGATCTCTAACCGAGTACGCCACCAACTACGACACGCCAAAATATGCATGTGGGGTTGTAAAATGACTATTTATCCGAAAAACACGCCGTTCAACTTCATGTTTACAAGTCGCACAGTAAAGACTGACACGATATTCATTTTCAAATCACAATCACGTGATTAGTGATTCGCCCGGAAGCCATTCGTCACTGCCATTCGGCAGTGACGAATGGCTTCCGGGCACTAAATAACAATCGGATATTAGCAAGAGCGCAAAGTTTTTTGAAGCATCTACATCTTAACTCTGAAAAATCTCAAATTGACTGGCAGGAGCAGCCACAGATTGTCAGCTGTTGATGCCAATACTTATTGTTTTTCATTGATAGTCCTTTCTAGCACTTGCTACTGCTGAACAAATACAGATGATTTAAATGTCTTGTTTGGTAGCTATCCACGCACAAGAGTGTATATTGAGTATATTTTTTTTCGCGCAAGCGACGATGTTGCAGTACACATCCGGCGTGCCAGATTACATATTTGAAGTTATATTGATACCTGTAACTAAGAAACCGCCGAAGAAATGACTATTGCAATCCGCTGAAAAAATATGCCAGTATGTTTGTTCAATAACGCGTACCAAATTAACACCTCAATATTGCGTGTTCTTACATACAAAACAGAAAAGACAGGCTCCTGCGCTGCTGAAAGTAAAGCCTACGTTGCTGAAAGCATGACACATCTATCGTTGCTGATCCTTGTGCGGGCACCGCACACGTGGATAAATGGTTGATTTAGGCTTAGGAATGCCTTAACTGTACTTTAAAGTCATTATCACAATTTAGAATTGTACTTCTTAAAGTAAAAAGCGTCAGCAGCAGGTACACCGACGTGGCCGGCCCGACAGGCCTCGCTGGGACGGGGCACTGGGTAAGGCTGCTTTCGAAGTAGCTGAGTTGCGATGCTTGAAGATTGTGCATTTCAGCTTTGCAATATTTCTAACTCTTACCTAAACTATACCAGAAGTAAGTGGAAGGTTAATCGATGCCAAAAATGCATTTACGGAGTGGCGATGGCTAGCGACAGCCGTTTTTCTTGCCTCCGCTGGCAGTATATATAGCGGGCGTGCCAGTGTACAGATATATGCAGTTATATCAATACCAACACTTCAACAAAACACCCATAGAAATACCAATGCAATCCGCTGAAAACATGCCAGGGAGTCAGTTCGCGAAGGCGTATCAAATTACAAACTGAAAATTGCGTGTTGTTACATATCAGTCGGAGAAGTACCGGCTAAGTGCGGTCGGCAGCTTTCGGTGACAGCCTGCGTAGCTGAAAGCGCGACGTTCGATCGTATAAGCGCTCCTTGTGCGAACATCGACACAAGACAAATTAGTTGCTTTAGGTTCATGAATGTATAAACTATACTTTACAGTTATTCTCACACTTCAAAGTTGTGTGTACACGAAACAAAAAGCGCCGGTAACATATATACCAACGTGGCTGGCACGATAGGCTTAATGCTTGCAGGGCCGGGCGCTGGGTAAGACCGCTCTCGACGCGGTGAGTTGGTATTTGTTGAAGTATCTGCTTTTGAGCTTCGGAACATTTCTAACTCTTACCTGGAGTAAGTAAAAAGATAAGCATGGCCAGACATACATTCATTCGGTGTAGTGGAATCGAACGACAGCTTTTTTTTTCTTGCCTCTGCTGAGAAACCTTGCGAAGCGATTGAGAGAGCTCATTTACGTTTCGTCAACTTTTCGGCGAAAACAATTTCTTGTTTCTGTTAAAAGTGGCGTTCAGCTCCAGGCTTACAAGCACTGCTACTTGGAATCGTTACAGCAAAACACGGATGATGCGAATATGGCCGGTTTACGCGGGGGCATATGCGAAAAAGGTGCATTAGAGTTGTTGCGATACGTACGTGCACCGCAAAAATTCCGTATGCTTGGTATTTGTTAGGGTACCATCTCTCCCTGCCGTCGAATCAAGCGTTTTATATTCAACGACACCGAAACAAACCATGGCACAAGCTATAATAACATGCACGCTGCAGCTGCGCTGGTAGAAACAGTGCGTGCTCCAGTATTCACCAGCGCTTCCAGCGCTTCGCGGTGCGCGCCAGCATCACAGCAGTTGAGCCAGCGCCCCTACCAGCGCGACACAGCTTTTTCCTAGTGCGCCCAGCGAAGGGCCAGTGATCGCAAGCATGTACCAGTGTCTTCAGCGTGTACCAGTGCCAAAAAACGTACTGGAATCACGCTGTTTTTGCAATAGGGGTATCACTGAACGGTTTTTCGAGGCAGTTTGATGGATAAGGACAAAACCGTGGGTTTCTGGCACGACTGTTAGGATATTGTGTCTGCTTCTTTTGAAATTACTCAGTCGCTCACGACACCTAGCCATTATCTCGGGGAACGACTGGACAGATATAACGATAGCAAGTTGCTTTGGCTTGAGAAGACAGAGGAACTGCGGGAGAAAGCTGAAAAATAAGGTGGCCGAGAATCATAAAGTAATTTTTTCTCAGTCCTCATTAAGTAATGATTTTAGGTTTTCGAAGGTACCGACAACTGATTTTTTTCGACCCAGTTTTTTTCGGAGTGACCAAAAGCTTAGCCATCGCAGTGTTCACCGCTGCAGTAGTTACTCCCAAAAGAAAGTACTTATTTTAGAGCCAGTATTCGATTTGCTCTGAACACTGAAGTGCCTTTTTGTCCAGCAACGCTGAGAATTGACAGCGATGACGGTAGCCTTACTAGCGACTTCTACATGCTGCTATTGTTCTGCTTTCGCAGAAGTTCCTATAATTACGCTTAACCACGCTTACCCTGAGCTTTACAATTGCTTTTTCAAATAACAAGCTATTGCAATGAGCCGATGTGGCATTTTAGAGCTTTCCTGTTTTTGTAGCGCATTGCGTGCACCTGCGCCCACGGTTGATGCACTGTGTCGTGGGTGGCTTGTCTCGTCATCGTTACTCTCGACACACGAGCCAAGTCAAGTCACCGAAAACGTTAGTGCGCGTTATTTCTGAGACGAAGTGTTGGTAAAAAACCACGTCACTCCAAAACCTTAGCGACCTAGAAACTGCGCGTACGATTTCATGGACACGTACAAAAGCGCGGAATCATTACGTCATGCGAAGGCAGCGCCACTTTATAGCGCACTACTAACGCGGGCCTATAAGTACATTTTCATGGAGTAATATTTTGACTCTGAAGAAGCTGACACTATTGCAATACTAATGGGAAAATTGTTAACCGCATACAATAATCTACACTCACGTGGCAGGGCTGCTCGGATAATTGTCTTTTGTGCCACCAGGTGGCGCCACAGACTATTCTCCTTATTTTCAATGAAGAAATAAAGTGCAACTCCACTTCTCACAAGAGAGAAGGGTTGGTTTGAGTCACTAAGGGTGACATTATTTCCGTCTTTGCCGTCATCTCATTTAATGTTCTGGGCAGTTGTCGGTCCATTTAAAACTATGTACCTTTTGCAAGCACTCTGTTGTACGCGCACAATCATTCAGAAAATTCAGATGGTAGTTTCTACGTTCATCAGGACCTCTACACGGGAGTGTAAATCAAAGAGCGAATTTGTTTCGAAGGGTCAAGAAAGGAGAGCTTTGTTTGTGTCATCTTATTTTGAACCAAGAAGTATTAGGTTTTATGCTTTCAAGAGACCAGAGAAATGCTTTTTTATGGTGTTTGTGGTAAACAGTGTTATTCCCTCACATTCCAAAACTTTTTTGTATCATTAGAGAAAAAGGAACGATACTCTTTGTCGCCGTTCTTCCGCGAATTTGTGTAATATTCATTCCGAAGAGCAAGGCTTTCTATTGATTACTTATCTAGCGTCAAAAGTGACATAAAAAGACCTTATTGACAGAGTATTTCATGTACCGCTTCACAACCTAACGTTTAACAAACACTTGACTAAGGTGCTTTCACATGATCGAGTTAATAACTTCTGGATCCTACCCAACGTAGATACTTTTTTTTGCCTGGAAATTTGCTAGTAAAAACGCCGCTGAAAAACAGAAGAATTTATTTACCGCGGGTACATACGTATTTTCTTTCCAACAAGTCAGGAACTAAAAAAAACATGTACGCATTGATTGTGGAAACGCCAGATTCTTCTGGGACATATTCCAAAGAACCTTAAATATTGAGTACCTCTTAATCCACACGGCGTATTATTTTTGCGCTTTGAAAATTGTGTTTAGAATTTGCATGTATTCTTTTCACTTGGTCTATATTCGATATGGGGCAGCATGCTAGCTTATAGACACTGTAACGAAGAGTACCATCTGTTCATGAGTGTCTCGTACAAACCTTCAAAGTGCGTGATATTTATAGGACGACTGACAGTGATGAAAGTGTGATATCTTTGTTTCATGTATCAACGCGTATGAATCAGGCATGATGTATGATTGTAAGACTACCTTGACAAGAAAGAAAGCAATAAATAAAGGATGCGTTGCGGTAGAACACCTGTGTGTGTGTGTGTGTGTGTGTGTGTGTGTGTGTGTGTGTGTGTGTGTGTGTGTGTGTGTGTGTGTGTGTGTGTGTGTGTGTGTGTGTGTGTGTGTGTGTGTGTGTGTGTGTGTGTGTGGTGTGTGTGTGTGTGTGTGTGTGTGTGTGTGTGTGTGTGTGTGTGTGTGTGTGTGTGTGTGTGTGTGTGTGTGTGTGTGTGTGTGTGTGTGTGTGTGTGTGTGTGTGTGTGTGTGTGTGTGTGTGTGTGTGTGTGTGTGTGTGTGTGTGTGTGTGTGTGTGTGTGTGTGTGTGTGTGTGTGTGTGTGTGTGTGTGTGTGTGGGTGTGTGTGTGTGTGTGTGTGTGTGTGTGTGTGTGTGTGTGTGTGTGTGTGTGTGTGTGTGTGTGTGTGTGTGTGGTGTGTGTGTGTGTGTGTGTGTGTGTGTGTGTGTGTGTGTGTGTGTGTGTGTGTGTGTGTGTGGTGTGTGTGTGTGTGTGTGTGTGTGTGTGTGTGTGTGTGTGTGTGTGTGTGTGTGTGGTGTGTGTGTGTGTGTGTGTGTGTGTGTGTGTGGTGTGTGTGTGTGTGTGTGTGTGTGTGTGTGTGTGTGTGTGTGTGTGTGTGTGTGTGTGTGTGTGTGTGTGTGTGGAGCTTGCGTTAAAACACGTGAACGCTCTTCAAGAGTGGAAGTGATTCGAGTTTTTTGTCACTGTGAAAGATTCTAGTGCTTTGACTGATGATGCCGGATTGTGCGCTTTGTGAACATGAACTTGCCCAACTGAATGTGGATACCGTTCCTTAAGACGCTGTGAACGTGGTCTTTTCAGGCGCATGCATGCTGCGGTGCCGGCATGCATTGCCCTGCCTTTGCACTCTTCTAAAAAATAATAAAGAGACTGTTGTGCCGTCCAAGGGCTTGAAGACAACGGCGTACTGTAGTCATATTTGCTAGAATGAAGGCCGGTCCACTGACAGCAATGCCAGTTATTCAATTATCTCCTGATTTTGTTTGCCAGCCGTGCGTATTTTTTCTTACAAATACTTTTTTTTCGGGTTCAGCGAGAACAGCTCTTTCTGTGCTGTTATTGCGAGTGTTTTCGCACACCCACGAAGGAAAGTCTCTAGACGTCTCAGGATGGCATGGCAATTGCACTTTTCAGCGTCTCTGTTAAGCTGGCGAAATCGACGAATGTCGTCCCTCACTGAATTACGAGCAGTCATTTTAATTAAATATCTAATAGGTTCTTGCTTAGAATGCTATCGTCTGACTCACGACCACCGGCATTCTGTGTTTAGGCCGCCGCCATGGTGTTATGCCATGGACCCAAAATACGGTGTTTCATCGTGGCTGCGACAATCACCCTTCAATTCAGAAGAAATGCTGTAGGCCTACTCTGGTAGCACCACATGTTTAGACAAGGTTGCAGGAACATTTAGAAATTTTATTCAACGTTGCTGTAGCCCCGCCGCGGTGGTCTACAGGCTGAGGTACTGGGCTGCTGACCCGCATGTCACGGGATCGAATCTCGGCTGCGGCAGCTGCCTTTCCGATGGAGGTGAAAACGCTGCAGGCCTGTGCGCTCAGATTTTGGTGCACGTTAAAGAACCACAGGTGGTCAAAATTTCCGGAGCACTCCACTACGGCGTCTCTCATTATCATATCCTGGTTTTGGGACGTTAAACTCCACATGTCAATCAATCAATCAGTTCAACGTTGCTGTGACGTTGCGTGCAACCAAGATAGATTTTATTCATGTTAAAAACACTTGATGATCGAAAATTCTGTGGCTGAAATATCGTGGTTTCGGCACATAGGGCTCCAGTGAATAATATTGTCCCCTGCATTATTAATACTAAAAATTGTCGGGGTTTTCCATCTAAAAAGTAAGTTATTGTGATGAACACCGTAGTGGATCTGATGGCACTGGAAATCTTGGCATGTTCTTATCTCGGTACGAAGGTCTGTAGCATTTTGCCTTCATTGGGATCCTGCCCCCGTGGCTGGGATGCAATACCGGTGCCTCTAGATCAGATGTGAAACACCATATACCCTAGAACACCAGGGCATGCTCTTCTACATATGGTTTTCCTGCACATGGAATTCCAGACTTCGAAAAATAGTTGCATCTTTTCGCTTAGACAGCATTGTTAGTTCTACACTAGGTAACGTAATCACCTAATTTCAGTTGTTACTTCACTTTTGTGCTTGAGACTGTTTCTGGAAATGTGTGCTCTTTTTTTCTAGCAGTGTATATTTAATTCACCCTAATTAGTATATACTTGTTTTTGCAGTTGTGGTTGTCAGAAAATTAAAAACTGGCTGTATAACCTGTTAACTTTGTTTTCACTGAGTTTCCTATTTTTTCGTTCTTCCTGGCTGGTGTACGAACCGCAGTGTATACTAAATAATATAAATTAAATTTTCCATGCCAACTTTTTGTAAGAGAAACGACAGATAACAACTTTTTTTAAATATTTCCACTACTATACCGCAATTTTGAAATTCCGATGCTTCTCGCGAGCGGACGATTGGTTCGTCAGTAAACGCACAAAAATAAAATGCGGATGGCGAGGCCCCACTAAGATTTTTGTGACAAACATCACGAAGTCATAGATCTTGACGGCCTTTGCTAGCTCTTACATAGTTCTTAAACAGGAAAAATGACCATTTTGGTCTGAAAGATATACAAAATTTCAAAAAACAAAATTTCAAGAAAATTTTGTCAAGTCAACGTTGCAAAAACAAAAAAACACGCTTGAAACCCGCGACTTCATGAGCGGCAATTTCGGCGAGAATTAAAAAAAATAAGCTTTGACCTTCATTCTCTCTCCTTATGATAGTTGTCCTGACCAAATTAGAGTTTTCAGTTTTGCTATAAGTCATAATGAAGTGAAGAGATAGGCAGTGCTCCAACATATAGAAAGGACGAGTTGAAGATAGGACACGCGCTGTAAGCTCACAACTGAAGTTTTCATTTAAGAAACGGATCTTCATTGTGAAGCCAAACGAACCCACCCGTACATTATGTATGGTAAGCCGATTTAAACCAATTTGTTCCAATACTTGCCTTTAAGACAGCCTGGCTGCCTGGTGATCGGCAGGATATGAACGTTTTTATTGTAGCCATGTTCGGCTCGTCATCGTAGCAGTTCGCGATTTCATCACCACCATGTTGGCACAGTTCAATTGTTTTCTTAGTGGCCTTATCGCTAAGGCAGAATACTGGTATGAGCAAGTTGACAAAAAAGTTTTACACCTTGTGCTCGCGCCAAAGTATTACCTGTACTTGAAAGCATATCTGTGGCAGCGCACTCCCGAGGTGTCTTGGAGGAAGGCACCAAGCTGGAATGATGTCATATATGTTTAACATATTCCGCGGGGTGAATGTCGACATCCGTCTCCTACTTACGAAAAAAAAAATGCAAACGTTTAGCATGATTCGTCTTACTCGTGCGTGAAAGACTTGCTAATAAAGTGATAGGCAATGAACCAAGCTTCAAGCACAAAGTTATGGCGCTGCTGCAGAGTAAATAAGTCATGTCCCAACATCCCACGAAAAAAAAATAATGCAACCTTGTTTATTATGCTTTGTGTGATTTGCGTGTGATGCGAGTTCAATGAAGCAAGCGCAGCCGTACAGTAACTCCAGTTCAACGGCGAATGAGAAAACACTCGCTGACGGATGAAAAACGTGGTCGGGTCGAGAATAATTTATGTTACTCTGTCGCAAATCACACACATTGTGTCGTGCGAAGCCTGTATTTGACCACTTATTAGAGGCGACTTTAAATTCAACGTCCTTTTGCTTAAGCAACAGTAGTACACGCAGGCATACAAGATGAAATCATGTATGCCTGCGCCGTAAACTGCTGGTAGCAACAGGCACTCTAATACAAGTACGTAAGGAACCAAGCCGGCGTTCGAGACATAAACGCGAGACATCTCACCGTCAGCGGAAGCAGTCACGCAACCTAGAAGCAGTCTTCCCTCCGTGCACAGCGAGTCGAGAGGAACGCGGTGTTCCGAAACCGTCCCTGCCGGCATGATACACGGAACGCACACACCGCAATGGGTTACAGCCGCAACGGCTGCCTGTTAGGACTGAGCACATGCACGCACTCGCCAACCGGCACACGCTGGCGCGACCACCGGTGGTGAAGTGGCGCTCGAACCATCCGTGCAGACGTGTATTACTGCCGGTATGAGAACGGCGCAGGCGGGCGCGGACGACGAAACGAGGAGAAAGAGTCGGTCGATCTCGCCTACCTATTTTTTTTCCCTAGCATAGGGATGACTGGCTGAGGTTCAGAAAGAGAGTGATAGGCTCAGTCATGCTCTTTTCGGGAAAGAGGTCGAGCCAAAAATCAGACCCGTGAGCCATCTGGTAGACGCTCTTTTAAGGTAACAACCTCCTTCAGCTAATGTGCTGGTTGAGAAACATCCGGACATCATAAATTCAAGGTTCACATGTCATCAAGAATGAGCTTCTTCGCTCAATTTTTCCACTATAAATAATAGGTAATGCAGGCCTAATTTTAGCACGACAAACAGCACACATTTTTCCGGCGAAACAGATTAATAGTGGCCTAAGTTTTGGGAAAGTGCAAATAGCGGGCGCCACCTCGATTTTCACGATGAAATTCCGTGCTACATAAAGAGTGTACGGTATGGCTCTTCGCATCAAGCACTTGGCCACGAAGAAGGCGCATCTGGTGCGATCGATACGTAACCAAGTGCGCCTGCGCATTACCAAAAAAACAACAGAATAAAGAGGGTGAGCGCAGCACCACAAGCCAAAAGGCTTCCGCAGTGCGCTTAATTTGAACAGTCCCAAGAACCATTGTTTTAGCTGGGTGAGTATAATACTAACTGTGGCCACTCTTCAGAAAACGTTTAGGTACGCTTCTTCAGAATATGCTTAGTGTAACGTAAGGAGCCGAACAACGCTGCATCCGTTTCTAAAAAAAGGCAAATTACTTTGTTGTTCACAACGTCTAACATTGCGTATGTTTGAACATGGTCACCGTTTTTCTTTCCATATTAAGACGTATCAAATACTGTAGAAAAAATTTATTTTGTGTTCCATTTTCTTTCTTTATTGTAGTTTGTTGTTTGAATGATTGCACGTACTTTTCTTTGATGTTATCTTAGTGTATTTAGTAGGAAATTCTATACATTTTTTTTCTGTTATAACAAATCATAGGCAGCCTTTCACAAATTTGCTGCGTTCCAACGTTTGTTTTGCAATGAAATGTATATATTTTGCTTAATAAGCTTTCCCACTATTGGAAGTTGTAAATGACAAGATATTAAAGACATAGTGTAGGGGCTTTACTTACCCTAATTCTTTACACTCAACGAGATAGCACATCACACCCGGGAAAGTGTAATTGAAATAGCTCCTCTGGTGCAAGTGCAAGTCCTCGCCCCGGACAAGACCAACGCTTGCAACTAAAGTTATTTTGGTGCGAGAATCGCCCGCAAGTGCCACTGATATCACCACCTTTAGGCCCAATTAGGTGGTACAAGGGCTAACCAGAACAGCTACTACTGCGCGCGCTCAGTATGAGCTACAACATGCGAGCGCGTGGCCGAGCGTGCTGGAAGGTTTTACGGTAGTGCTGATCGTGGCATATATATTCGAATAATTGGGAGAATAGTTACCTGATCCTGTGAAAGTGCATCACCATCGTATGCTTGCTTTCACCCTCGCTCTTCTTTATTTCCAAAAACCTTTTGATGTCCTTTCACTCGCTGAGTCTGTCTTTACTAAAGAAAATTACGAGCAGAATACAGTGACTTTCCCAGCCACCAGGCACGTCCTGCAGTTCTTGTGAAAAAAAATTAGAATTAAGTTCGTGAAAGAATAAATATGCAAGAGCCAGTTTAGGTAAATTGGGTAGTTTCAGATTTCATCGTGTTTATAGAGAAAATGAAGAGCTGGTGACGACGCGAGCCGTGTAATATATTCTGTAAAAGCTTTTAACAGAACTGTGCTGCCCATTCCCAGCACGTTGCCGTTGATACCGTTTCGGTCATTGTAAGGAGAATTTCTTCTCTGGGCGCGGAAGCTGTTACTTCGCTTGTTTACAACATCTACGCCGATAATACGTTTCAATGGCACTCGTGATTTACATACACCACTTTCCAGTCAGCTCGCCAAAGAAAAAGCCGCAGCACAGCCACAGCGAAAGCTAGATGTGCAGCCTTTCAGGGCCTTTTCAAAACACTCATTGGGTAACTACTGTAAGCACACTTGCTTGATACCCACTAGGGCATTAATAATAAACTTTCGGATAGTAGGCCGACATTCGCTATGATATTTTTCGTCATTCTTCTGAGAAGCGTGGTATCCGCTAAACACTTGCAAGAAAGCGCGTGCCAATTGTTCGCACAGTGGCTACGACCATGAGAAATTATGGTTGAAGTGAGTGGGTATGCGCCACAGTTAATAGCGGAACAAGAGCAAGCTTTTGTAATGGGTTGGAACATTGGACGACCCACTCGTTACGCTATTCGCATTGTGCGACGATTGTTTTTTTTTTGTTTTTTCGCCGTTTGAAAACGCTTTAAAAGTCGTATTACCGCAAATACTTTCCCGACATCAGGCCTGCCTAAGGCAAGTTTGCCAACAAGTCTCAAGCACCAGCGTAGCTCAGTCGGCGTATTGACCTTTTTTCTGGTGATATAGAGATTGCTACTTCGTTATTAGGAATCACTGAACGGTTTTGGGATACTAGTGGAAGCTCAATGAGCAAAGAAAAAAGCGTTGGTTCATGGCGTGGTAATGGGGACCTCATACCCGGTTCTTTTGGAAATATTCAGTAGCTCACAACACCTAGTCGTTACCTAGGGGTACCATTGCACAGGTACGAAGACAGTGAAGCGTTTTGGCTTGAAAAGACGAAGAAACATCGTGCGACAGCCGAAGGATGGGGCGCTAGTGACATCAATTTTCGCTCGGTCAGCTTTATGTAACGTGTTTTGGCTGCTAAAATTAGGTACCTTTTACAAGCACTTAGTTGCACAGATAAAAGTGTTCATAAGATCGACAGGATATTTGCCACGTTCATCTGGAGCTCTACAATGGAACAAACATCTCTAATGAACTTGCTTTAGCGTGTTAGGCAAGAAGGGCTGTCTTTATGCTATTCGTTTCTCAACCAAGTAATCTCACGTTTCATGCTGATAAGAGACAAGAGAGACGCTTTTTAGTGTTCTTTATTTCAAACAACACTAGTACACCACACGCCTGACTTCTGTGTATCTTCAGCGAGGGGAGGACGTTGTACCTTGTCACCGTTGTTGCGCGAAATCGTGTTCTGATATCGTTTCTTAAGGAGAAGGTTTTCGACGGATTACCTGACTAAGCTGAAAAGAAAGTGACTTATGAAAGGCCTAATAGAGAAAATTTTTCCTGTGCCCCTTTAGCGTCCAATGTATGAAAAGTTATAAGCACAAGAAGTACTGAGTGGAAAACATGTGGACACCACCCAATGTTCAAACTTTCTTTTTCAAGCTTCAAACGGGAACCTCATCATTGAAAACGTGGCTTGAAGAGCGAGGGCTATATGTACCATAGAGAAGCAGCTGTTTCCTGTGTAACAAACTTGAGACCATTGAACATGTATTTATTGATTGCAAGAATGTTATTTTCTTTTGCAAAATTTTACAGAAGACTTTAAAAAAGATTCACCTCTTATTCCACATGTGATTCGTTTTTGCCTTGTGATAGTTCTGGGCAACATTTGGACGTTGTTTTCTTCCTTGGTCTTCATTCAGCTTGGCGCAGTATGTGATCATACAGACACTGGGGTTTAATAGTCCTGTTTGTTTCGTGGAAGCTGTTATGAAAGTGCGAGATGTGTATAAGACTGCCGACTTTGTTGAAGATGTGATATCTTTATTTGATGCGTTAACACACATAAAACATGTGTGATGTTTTATTGCCAGATTAACTTCACCTGTAGTCAAGAAGGCAATAAATAAAAAGCAGCGTAGTTCAGTTGTATTTACTGGGCTGGCACACAGCGAACCCGGGTTCTAGCCCCACTTTTTCTTTGGTGTTAGGTTTGCCAAAAAGGCATAAGCACCAGCGTAGCTCAGTGGTAGAATACTGGGCTGGCACCCCGAAGACTTAGGTTTCGAGCCTCATTGTGTCTTTGGTGCTAGTTTTTTTTTTTCTAAATTCGTGCGATGTAGTTACGGACACCGGTGGCGGCGAACAACTGCGCATGACCCGAGTTGTGATCTCATAACAACTTTCGCTGTAAAAGGGGGGCAGGTTTCCAAGGATGCGTATGCGTGAGATCTTGTTCAGTGTTCTCGAATATTAAACCTACCTGGCTTGCCAAAAAAAACTGTGTTGACTTCGAAGGACAGCAAAACACTGCTAGATTATACAAAGTTACTGATATTTACGCGAAAACAAAGCCTGCGCTGCTTTTCCGTTTTTTGTCATTTTTGCCTAATATCTAATAAATTTCGCTTGAAATGAAGAAAAAAGGTCAGTTTTTCACAGTCATTAGTCAAAGAAAAAGAGCACGAGTGTTGTAATTTTTTGCTGGAATAAAAAGCAAGTTACATGATGAACAAGCCATACTAGAAATAATTATACCAATAATACTGCGAATAACGCATACTGACTTTCCTCAGGCAATTAAAAAAAGAAAAATTTTGCAGAAAAATAAAACTAATTCGGAATACACTAAGTACTAGAAAATCAGAAGCAACTATGCATAAAAATTCTTGTGATTTTTGCCAGGAATTTCGTTGATAGTGCCTGGCTGCGGGCCCAGGGCGCACCGGCTGCTGCTAAACTGATTTAGCTTCGGGCGCTAATATTATTAAGAAACGAGAATTTGAGTGAGGGGAATGATGGCAGATGAAGCGGTCGCCACGCCTCAGTAGCCGGTCATGACACCCTGCATTCCTCACGGTATTGACGCGTGCAGATAGTCAATGAAACTGCGTTCATTTTGGGGGCGCATTCATTCTTCGACAGTGCTTTATAACTCATCGGCGGATGAACTGTCTACCCCTCTTTTGAACAGCCTGACATTCATTCTGCCTCATATGACCTCAATAATGCCGAGGTCTGCCCTTTCGGGGACCCACCTAAGGCATCGCACCCCCCGCTTGTTGAAAAGCCACTCAACAACGTTTGCACTCTGGGTTGGTGGGAGGTACTGCTGCAAGAGGAAGTTCCTGTCAGAAAAAGGCCCATTCAACGTGTAAGGTATCGTGAAGTAATTCAGGATGTCGCAGTAATTGTCGACATCAGCGGTCCCTCTGTGTGGTGCGAAACGCCAGGCTCATCGCTGGACATAGTGCCCAAAATATCACCAGCCGTGTATCTGCTCGATGCAACTTTTGGCACGTAAAGACAGTCGTAGCGAGCATTGAGAGAGCGCCACAGACGCTGTGTGTTGCGAACGTCGATTCGCCAGAAAAAAAGTACTGTTTTCTCATCATCCGTGGTCCAAAAGAGCTGGGTGTTCAGTTGTCAAGATGGGCTGTCTTCTTTGACAATGATAGGCGTGGCTTCTGGACCGCAACGTGTCTTCTCAGTAAACAATCTGCTAATGGCTAAAGTACTCAGCTGCTCACCAGTAGGTCGCGGGATTAAATCTCGGCTGCTGCGGCTGCATTTTCGATGGAGGCGAAAGTGCTGTAGGCCATGTGCTCAGATTCTGGTGCATGTTAAAGAACCCCAGGTGGCCAAAATTTCCGGAGCCTCCACTACGGCGTCTCTCATATTTCTATTGTGGTTTTGAGACGTTAAATCCACACATCAATCAATCATTGCTACACAGCTAATAATCAGTATATTTTCGACGTGCTTACAGACACTCCAGCGACCACACCGATCTCTCCAGCAGTACTGAAGTGGTTTGCCTTCGTGGCGTTGAAGATATCGGCCTCGTGAGCAGCGGTCGTGGCACGAGGAAGCCATTTATAGAGAGCGTCTGTGATGCAGCCTTGGCTCTGCTAAGATTTCATGATGTGATTTACGGTCTTATAAGACCTCACCGTCATCCCTGCTGTTTGATGTACTGCTTTTGACAGTTCAACTATCCGCAGGCGCTCAATGTTATGCCATCGGGGCATTTTCATATGTGAAGAACATTTCATTGTTTCACAGTTTGCGCTGAACACAGCCAATTTCACGTAATACAGTAAGCGGCGCATCACTATAGAATTCTGAATTTAATAAAATGAAGCGAACAAAAACAGCAAGGCTCTACATATCAAATAATTTGTGAAGCTTGACTTGTAGAGCCCTAAGGATGGATGAATGCTATGAGCGTCCTTTTAATAATGGGGCGGTGACGTATGTACCACCAGTCTCACAAAAAAACGAAAAAAAAACTTTCTTTGCATGTTGCTGATTTAATCTACTTCGAGTAAATCGATCATATTATGAACGAGACAGTATAAATTTGTGTCTCATATCTCTGCCTCTTCCGGCAGAATGACCTCATCTTTCCATTATTTCTATACTTTATCTTTACTTTTCTGCAACCAGTACTCTGTTTCTTACCTGCTTCTACCGCGCGCGAGAGAAATAAACGTTTATTTAGAAACAGTGTTCCGAGCGAGGCCCAGTGTCACCCTAAGGTAGGAAGACTCCCTAGTCCAGGAACCTCTCTGGCTTCGACTGCCCTCTTGGCCCTGGCGACAAGTTGTCACTGGTCTTCCGGGTCCTCGAGGACGAGCTTGGCCTCCCACGTTTCCATTAGGTTGTCATCGTTTATTCTTGGGGCTCAATCCCGCTCCAGTTGCACGTCGTGTTTTCCATGGCACTGGCATTGCAGGAGCAAGTGTGCCGTGGTGTCTGGTACGCTGAAGAGCGGGCACATGTAGCCATGTGTCGTTGGGTAGAAGTGGGGCATTAATATGCCATGTATTTAGGTGTTGCTTTGTAGGCGTCTGAAAATCACGCTTTCTTCCTTAGTTAGTCTTGGATGTGGTGAACAGTACACCCGTAGCTCCAGTTTGTAGAGTGGAAGTAGCGATGAGTACGTGTTTTCCACTACCTCGATCTCTGCAGCCATGGATCGGGTATCTTTAGGTCCCAGGGCAGCCCGGCTGACGTGCTCGTGGGCAGCGGCATGAGCTGCTTCATTTCCCTGTAGACCCTTGTGTCCAGGAACCCAGATTACACAGGTATATGGAAGTGGAGAGCTTTGCCTTTGCAGGACGTTAATTGTGTTGGCTGAGGCGCGGCCCCTCACATAATTCCGGCAAGAGGCTTGCGAGTCAGTGAAAATCATCGTGACGTCTTTACATGTGGTGGTGGCGAGAGCGATTGCCGCTTTTTCCGCTGCGTCTGAGTTGCTTGTGCCTTGATTGTGGCCGACGCTAACTTTCGGCCTTGAGGGTCGACGACGCTGATAGCATAAGCGTTTATATGGGGGTACATGGCCGCGTCGGTATAGCGGGCGTTCGGGTCTTGCCTCAACTTTTGTTGAAAAGCTTCTGCTTTAGCCTTCGTCTACCTTTGTGGAATGTGGCGTGCATGTTGCGTGGGATAGGCGCGATGGATAGGGACTCTCGAACGTCCACCGGTATGCGCTTTTTCCGGTCTGCATCCGCATGTATGATTCGCTGTATTTGAGATACCGGAGTACCGACCTCCCAGTGGTCGTGAGCTTGAGTCGTTCCAGCTGGCTGTTCTTGTGAGCGAGTTGTTGCCACGTGTTGTAGACACAGGCCTAAGAAGTTGTGAGGTAGAAGCAAGTGTTCAGCTTTTTATGTTCGTCCCTGAAACCCAAAGACCCATGTAGGCTTGTACCCACACCTATACCTTGGTGGATATTGCCGCATTAAATCAGATTATGTTCCATCGTTTTCTTAACTACCCCCAACCCCTGCATGTACATTGTTTTTCGTCTTTTCTGCATCTTTCTTTATGACTACGCGTTCTCACGCAACGTGACCTCACTTCGAGCAGAAACGTGATCCCCCTTGATTCATCGTAAAACCTCTCCCACCTTATTTCTTTCTTGTTCTTTTGGTAGTTGCTGCGAGCTGGCTTCTTTTCCATCGCTGTCATTCAATAGATCCTCTCGGCCTCTCTGACTTTTCGCTTAACGTTTTTTGTTGCCACGTCACCCACACTTCCGATTTTATTTTTACTGGTGAGCCTCCTAGTTCTTTTTCTCCACTTTGTGCCCATGCTTTTCCTACACAAATACCTTGTAGCGCCATCATCATCATTTCTCAATCACCGCGCCGCGCCTCTCGCGCAGCTAATGCTAGCTCGAGCTGCGCGAAGAAGAGAACGAGCTGACACGCCTGGCGTGGCGGACGCTGGTAGCCGACGTGGCTCCGTTTCAGGCCTGGAATAAAGTGGCGAGATCGGCACGGCCCCATCGGCCGCCTTCGACGTCATCTCACGTCTCTCTTCTCTCGCCGCTACATTGGGGACCCGGAGAACACGCCCTTCGCCGAGCGGCCCGCTGCCATGTTCCCGCAACTCTGCCCGCCAGTTCCGCCGTTCCAATCGTCCTACCCCAAGGTATGGTTCATACAGCTCGATGCCGTTCTGGCGTTGAATGGCGTCACGGACCAGCCGCTGATGCACGCCATTCTTCAAGACGCCCTTCCGGTAGAGTTGCGTCATCTCTCTGGCACTTCAACCTCTAGCCAGCAGCCTTACGATGACCTCTGCTCGGCGGTGCTTGCCAGATATGGCCTCACCTACCAACCGCTGCCGTTCACCCGCGACTTACAGGTTTCGTCTGCGTCGCAGCGTGCGGTACCCTCTGGTCCGAAAGTCTTCACTGACCGCGACCTAACTTCCCCGACTACGTCTCCTACAACATCTCGTCCGGCCACTATCAACGCGAGTCCCACGTACGAATGCCCATTCGACGAGGTTCAGAACATTCGTGCTGCACGCGACCAGTCAGCCACGATATCCGACGAGCTTCTTCAATACGTTCCTGTAGCCAACGACCGGGCCACCACGAAGTGCGTTTTTTCGAAGTCCTCGGCCGATGGTCCTTCTGGCACGCCTGCTACCTGCATGTTTTCCACGAGGGCGATGGCACGCGACACCGTGGCCCCACCAGACTCTATGACGACCACCTTGCCGCCCGCATCGGAGTCTGGCACAGGTGACCTTTCGCCCGTTATTGACTTCCCGACCTCGAGGCTTTCGCCTTCAACGGCGTCCGATAAACGAGACTTAACCTCTCGTCTGGCCACTGGCGACGCGTGTCCTGCGCCCGACTGCCCATCCGCCAAGGTTCTCGACATTTGGGCTGAATGCGGCCAGTCAGCCACGGGGTTTGTGTTTTCATCGTCCTCGGCTGACGACGCTGCAGGCATGCTTACCACCGGCTCATCTCGGCCGACCTCCATGGCTCACGGCACGGCTGACACGTCAGGTTCTACGACGGCAACTTCGCCGAACGCCCTGGTGGCTACCACGACGATGGGCATTGTCACGCCTGCTATTCACCTCTCGGTTGCGGAGCCTTCACCCTCCCCGATGTCCGAAGGCGACTGTCGACCAGCCTCAGGGTTTTGCACGTCCTGACGGCAACGACCACCATCGTCCTCGCAGTTTCCCGCAGCTGAGGTTGAGGCCGCCAGCCATCAACCCCGGCCAGGCTTCCAAGACGCTGCGACTGTGACTGACGCGCTTGAGGACGACGTGCCCAGTCCGCTTCGGACGGGGCTCACCGGGCATGCAGCGCCTGCGGTGGGGCAGTCTGGGGGGTGTTGGCTGGAGGCGGCCATCAATTGTGCAGACCTGCACGCCGGCCCTCATGCACGGACTGTCGGAGGTCATTGCACGAGCACAGGTGTCCCGTCCAGTGCTCCGGGCGAGCCCACGCTGGCTGGGTTCCACCACCGCCATTCCCCGGAGCCTTTGCCTCCGGACGGCAACGGCTAGACGTGTGTCCACAACGCCAGCGCCTGTGTCACAACCGCGGCGGCGCTCATGCCTCATGCGTGTGTGCCACCCGTTGCTCTACGTCGGCGATGACGGCGTGCTTGGCGTCACACACTGCGGCAACTTTCGGGCCGCCCTGCTGCACGGCCACGGGTTGCGGTCACGGCCCTGAAGACGGCGCAGGCGCCTACTCGGCCTGTCCGACGCGGTGTCCCACCACTGGTCGTGTGCCCGACTGCCCACCGCGCACTTGGTGGTATTGTTGGGACACGTTCCTGTAGGCGTCGGCACGTCTGTCTATGCCGGCACGTCAGACGCCGCTCGACTTTGAGGTCTGTGTTGCGTCGACCCCAACGTCAGGGCTCGCACTGCCGGCCCTCTGCCGACGTTGGCAGCGTGACCTCGCGACACACGGTCCACTCTCGGCCCGTCCGGTCAAGTCACCGTGAGACCCGCTTGTCGGCTACCACAGCGACCCGGCACTTCCTCCTTCGTCCGCTGTGCCATTCCCAGTGTCGCCCGCCAGAGACCCGCTGCTTACCGATGGCCCATCAACGTTGACAACCTGGACTTTCCAAATGAACACTTTATGGATTGTCGTTCATGTATATAGCTTTTGTCACTATCTTTCTTTTTTTTCATATGCTTTCAAATCGCGCAAAGCGCTAGGGGGGGAGCCCTGTAGCGCCATCATCATTTCTCAATCACCGCGCCGCGCTTCTCGCGCAGCTAATGCTTGCTCGAGCTGCGCGAAGAAGAGAACGAGCTGACACGCCTGGCATGGCGGACGCTGGTAGCCGACGTGGCTCCGCTTCAGGCCTGGAATAAAGTGGCGAGATCGGCACGGCCCCGTCGGCCGCCTTCGACGTCATCTCACGTCTCTCTTCTCTCGTCGCTACAACCTGAACACCTTCCCTTGTTATTTAGTGTCCTTCATTTTTTAAGCCTCTCTTCAAATCTTATTTTGATCTGAGCTTCCCTTACTTCAAAACCTTCCATCCCTTATCCCCCTTTATGGCCTCTTTAGTCGTCTTTCCGTGAGCACCTTGCGCGAGCCGTCTGACAGTCCTGTGATTTACATCCATTCCTGATTACACCTCTGACTTTTTCATGCACATCACTGAGTTCCCAAATGTGAGCCCTGGAATTATTACACCTTCACACAGACCTCAAAGCACTTCGTATCTATTGTACCCCGATAACGCTCTGTGCTTCATTATTGCAGCATTCCTCTTTCTCTTTGCTGCCGATGTTTTTTTCCCGAACCTCCTTATATCTATCACTCTCATTTACCCTTACTCAGAGGTACTTGTACTCCCTTACTTTTGGTACTTCTTCACCTTGTATTGAGGCTACCAGGTCTTTGTTATCAGTGAATACCACCAACCGATACTTTTTGCACTAAATTTTAGTCCTATAGCCTCGCCTTTTGTTCTGCATTTGTCTACCAGCCGCTGATTGATATCTAGGGTTTTACGTCCCAAAACAACCATATGATTATGAGAGACGCCGTAGTGGAGGGCTTCGGAAATTTTGACCACCTGGGGTTCTTAAACGTGCGCCGAAATCTGAGCACACGGGCCTACAACGTTTCCGCCTTCATCGGAAACGCAGCCGCCGCATCTACCAGCTGCTGTATATCGTCTTGACTGTCCGCAAGTAAGACAATATCGTCAATATAAAATAGACCTGCTGCTCAACCATCGCACCAGCCTGTTTTTGTCACAGAATAAATGTAACGTTGCTACCTTTCAGTGCCTTTCTCATTCTCACCATGTACATCTTGAATAACAGCGGGGACAAAGACATCCCTGTCTCCGCCCTTTGTAATTTTCAACTCTGTCGTTGCTACTTAAACTTTATTTATTTTATTTGTTTATTTATTTGATACTGTCAACCCCGTGCTTGAAGATTTTACAGGGAGGGTGTCACAAAGTACATAACGTTCGCACAAAAAGAAAAATTCAAAAGCACATATAAAGACGAGATTAATAACCAATAAAAAATAAGAAACAAACAACAGTGACTATGCACATAAAAATCAACGAATAAATGCTGACAACAGAATTTAGCACCCATCACTACTAAGAAAACTGTCCAATCCATTTTCATAATCCACTGATGTTGTTTGTTGCACAACCACATTGGGTAAACTATTCTACATATCTATTGTATCTGGTAAAAGAAGAGGCGGAAAGCATTCGTGCGTGTGAAATATGGTTAAATTGCTCTACTATTATTAAGACGATCACTTCGCCTTCCAGGGGGCTGAATATAAAAATCATTATTTATCTTTGTTTCCCCGCTTATGATCTTAATAAGAAATTTGAAGCGATGTTTTCGCCTGCGATATTCCAAAGACTCAAGCTCACAGGAATTTAACAAAGCTGTGACTGAGTCCGTGCGTAGGTATCTACCGCATATGAAACGTACTGCTAATTTTTGTCTTCTTTCAATTTTTGTTCCCAACAACTTCTGGTGAACCGACCATACAATACTAGCGTACTCTAAAACAGGACGTATGAATGTTTTGTAAGCAGTTAGTTTTACATCTGGTGTGGCTTGTTCCAGTTTTTTTTTAGGAAATACAGTTTTTTTGCCTTAGAACTGATGTTACCGATATGCGAGTGCCACTTCCATGTGTGCATAGTACTAACTCCTAGGTATTTGAAACAATCGGCATTATTTAAAGGGTGACTTCTGATGAGATACATGAATGACGATTCCCGCCCACTAGAGGGAATATGCGTAAATGTCGTCTTGCTATAGTTTATTTTAATGTCCCATATCATACACCACTGATCTAATGCTTGTAAGCACCTGTTCAGATTATTTTGGTCACCTTCGCAAGTAACTGGGGAATAAATCAAGCAGTCATCTGCAAAAAGTTTCATTTTAATGGGAGCCTCAAGTATTGAGCATAGATCATTAACAAATATCAGAAAAACAATTGGTCCTAAAACAGATCCTTGGGGAACGCGCGAGTACACGGCCAGTGGTCTTGAAGTGCAATTTTAAATTTTTACAGCTCGTTGACGTGCGGATAAACAGGCCTCTATCCATTTTAGTATTTCTTCGCTTAGTCATGATTTTCAAGCTTGAAAAGTTATTTACGATGAGAGACCTTATCAAAGGCTTTCCTAAAATCGATACAAATTACGTCAGTCTTTCATGACTTCTTTGCGCAAACACGTACACGGACACAAGGAAAAGAGGCAAACAACATGGGCGCAACATTTTGCGCCCATGTTGTTTGCCTCTTTTCCTTGTGTCCGTATACGTGTTTGCGCAAAGAAGTCATGAATGAGTACCAACTCGCCCAGCTTTCAGTACTGTTGTTACATCAGTCTGCAGAAGGGCAACGCTGTTTTTATTGAAATCACGGAGCATTTCAGCTAATTGTGTCACAGTAGAAAGACAATGGCAAAACCCATGTTGTCTTGCGCAAAGTAACTGGTCAGAATCAAGAAGACTAAGAATGTGGTTTGCTTATATATGTTCCAAAACTTTACAGCAGACTTACTTCAAAGATACGGGCCGGTAATTGCTTAATAACGAGCGGTTACCGTTTTTAAAAATCGGAATTACAACTGCATTGCGCCAGTCTTGTGGAAGTGATCGCGTCTCAGCCGATTTCACAAATAATATTTCTAAATAAAATGAGACCCATTCTGCGTATCTCTTGAGAAACTCTGTTGGTAGGTTATCCGGACCACTTCGTTTCTTTGCATATAGCTCAAGCAGTAACTGAAGAACACCTTCGCGGTTGATAATAACAGGTTCCATACCGGTTGTTGAAGTGATACTGATGGATGCTCCTATCTTATCGGCCTTGTCTATTGTGAAAACAGACTGAAAGAAGCGATTAAAAGTATCTGCTAAGTCTTCAACTTTTGTCAGGATACAACCCTCATGTTCGATCTGCTGTATTCTTTCCTTTCTGTCACTGATGTAACGCCAGAATTCGGATGGCGAACTTTTAAGGAAGTTCATAAGCGTTTGGCCAAAGAACTTTTTTTTTGGAATTCACAAGGGCTTCTTTCAACTTGATTTTTAGAGGTGCAACTTTCGTCGCTCTTTTTTTACTTTTCCTTAATCTCTTAATTTGCCGTTTCATATGTATGAAGCTGCGTGTTATCCAGGGATTTTGTTTACGTGTTTTCTTAATACGAGTAGGGACAAAGCGATCTACGCAAGTTACGACGTTGGCCTTAAACCTCTGCCACAATTGCTCCACAGATTCGAAATGTGACGCTCGCTCGAAATCGTTAAAGTGCAGCTCGAGAAAATTTATGATGCAAGTGTCATCTGCCTTTTTAAAGTTCTTTACTTTTACCGGAAGGAGTGATTTCTCTAAACTGCATGCACTAGTTTTAATCACTAAAGACTACAATTTGTGGTCAAATATGCCATTTAAATTATTTAAAACCTAGTCTGTTAGGTCTTAGGACAAAAACACGAGGTTTAACAATGACTTCGACGAACCTGTAACCCTCGTTCGTACATGCACAATTTGTTCCAAGCCATGGCAGAATTTAAGTTCCAAAAGTTTTTCACATCTAGTTGTTTAAGACTCACCCGACAAAACATTTTGCCAATCAATGTGAGGCAAGTTGAAGTCTCCAGCCATTATCAACCTCGTGCTCCCGTTAACATGGTCACACAAAAAATCACTTGACAAATCCAGAAAATGAGGTTCACACGCAGGTGGTCTGTATACTGAGCCTATAATGTAAACTCTGTTGTTGAATGTAATCTTACACCATACAGTTTTGCGAACATCACATTGTATCATGCAAGTTGGGATGGAACTTTTAACAACGATAGCAGCACCGCCGCCTCGTGAATCTCTGTCCCACCTGAAAAGCTTGCACCCTGGAGGAACAATGCAATCACTGCGTATTTCATCGCGTAGCCATGTTTCTGTTAGTAATAATACATGGGGACTATGTGCCAATAAAAGATATCCTAATTCTGTAACTTTATTTACGATGCTACGAGCATTTTGGACAAGCATTCATAGCTATGATCGGGATTGATTTTTCGAACTACCAGCAGAGCTGTTCGAGTCAAAGGATTTATGTCGGTCATGTGCACTCGATACTGGCTTCGCTTGAACTCTGCTATCGTTCTTGTCACTCCGGTATTGAAAAAGACGGCGTTCATTTTTTTATCATCCCATACAAACAAGTGCCCGTTTATCTTCAGTTTATCATGCACCATTAAGACACTCGCTCCCTTAGCTCGGTCTGGCGCTGAACTTTCCTGTAGTTTCTTTCTTAGTTCGACTGTTTCTTTTGAGTAATCGTTACAAATACTGAAAGAAGGGCCCTTTAGTTTCTTTCAATTTCACATTAGCTTCTCTTTCTCACGGTAATCCATGAATGTCATAATTACTGGTCTTGCTTTGCCTTGTCTTTGTTTACCTAATCATTGAATTCTTTCTACCGATTTACCGTCTACCCCTAGCTTGCTTATGAAAATGTTATCAACAGCGGCATCGTGCAAATCGGCCTCGTCATCATTTCTGGCCTCGGAAACCCCAAAAACGAGTAGATTATTTCTTCGGCTTCTGTTTTTATAAGCCACTAGTCGTTGTGCTTCTTGCTGAACTATATTTTCAAACCTTTCGATTTTCGTTTGCATATCCTGCATGGCATTAAGATAGCTGTTCATTCTTTCTGACTTTTCATTAGGTTCAGCAACTTCTTTTATAATCGCGTTTATCTTCTCGTCAGTTTTTTTCTGGTTATCTAAAATTAGTCGCAAAAAATTCAGCAGTCTTGGGACCCAGATTTTCTTCTATATCCTCTAAAGTTAACAAAAGTAGTAATGACAACCAACACTCCACCGCAGTGGACCAACATCGCCGAGGGCACGGTACAACAATCAAAAATGTATTGTAACTTTTGCAACAAGCTGCACAAGGCTGTACACCAACCTGCAAAGGTAACAGAATCGCAAGTTGGGCAAGTTCGATATGCATGGTATAACTGTGAGTTCAAGTGCACGAATAATAAGGGCTTCTTTTCAGTTCAAGGGCACGATTAAGAATAACGGCTTCTTTTATATTTTCCGAAATTCGATACACATAGAAAGAATAAACAGGTTATCGTCTAACCACCTGTCGATGTGAAATCCATTTCGAAATTCTTTTAAAATATTTTTTTCTGACCGCGTTTCTGCTTTTATTTTACTGCCTGCATCGCCAATCTGTATAGCACAGATGTAATGGTTAGCGGTCTAAACAAGCTAATGTTAACCTTATCTCCCTTGCCTTTATGAATTAAGTTCATTTTACTTTCTGAGTGTCTTCCAAGTGCCAAGCGTCTGGTATTTCCTTGTCCTGTAAGCACTTTCTATGAATTTTAGAAGTGCTTCGTTAGTTCTATGCTCTAATTTGTTAATGAGGCGGATTGGAACCCCAACTAAGCCCGGACTTGGGCGCCTAGGAATTTTTCATTCGGCTTTTTTCCAATTGAATTTCTCAAGTACTACCTCTTCCTCGGTTGCTCTCTTCTTTATACTTTTACTCCCCAGGGAAGTCCCCTGTGTGGCCTTTTTTAAACGAATCTGCTGTTACTTTTTGGATATAACTTAGTAAATTGTACCCTTCAAATTTATTTCCTCTTTCATTCATTTACCGTAAGTTGTTTCATTGTGACAGAGTTCCTACCTAGCGCCTTTAGGTGGCTCCAAAATGTTCCAGGTGCAGCCTTTTTCTTCTCGTGAATCTCTGCCATCCAGCGTTAATTTTCACCTTTAACTTTTGCCTCGATCAATTTCTGCACAATGATTTTTTGTCTAGATATATCTCCCATATTTTGTTGACTTCGTCCTGTGGCCGCTTCTTCTATGTTTTCTGTCTGTGTTCTCGTGATGCCTGACGTCGCTTCTCGGTCACTTTCAGAATTTCTGTGTTCCACCAACTTCTTGGTTTTTTCTTTCTTTTACAGCAAGCAGTTCACTTCTTTTTCCATCCCCCTCGTCATTATATGTAACAGCTCACTATGCTCCCAGTCTTTCGCGGTAGTTTTCCTACTTTGTAGTCGACTCTTGAGGCTATAATTTTTATTTGTGTGCCAATTGAAGACGAGCTTCCAAACATTGATCCTACGATCGGATTTTCAATTTTATATCCCATTTGTAATGTTATGCGTTTATGATCACTAAACAAGCTGTTCATGCGTTTCTCGTCTATTCTCATCTCTCTGGCTTTGTGCTGGATTACCTCTGTCATAAGACATAAGGCAAAATTGGGACTATGCAGTGCCTCCTAAACTTTATCAAGGTCAGCCAGATCTACCCGAACAAGTCATTAACCAACCCCTTTTCCCGCGATTTTCTCCTCTCGCGCATCGCCTAGCTTTCGCGAGTGTTTCGCGGTCATGGGGGAGACAGCCAGCCCATCATGTAGCGAGTTACCACAGAAATGATATATAAAGTATTTTTTGTTCAGTTGTGTAAAGATCCGTGGGGTGGCGTCTTCATTCCTCGTGTTGATAATGTTGGCTGTCATGCTGGCTCAGTAAAAGATACGATGTTTTGAAATAGCATGTCACCGTTCGTGGTGCTATGCGGGCAAGTGGGGAAGCGTCACCAGAGGGTGCAAACTCCCTACAGTTCCCATGTATTCACTCCTGCATGCTGATACGCAGCGGCAGCACCGCTTTTACCACTGCCGATTGCCGGGAATCCTACTAGAAATAAATCACGAACAGAAAACTTCTTTCATGACGTCACTTGTGCTGTTACCAAATAGAGGAAAAGGATAAAAAATTGTTTAGAGAAGGGTTGCAGCGAACGCCTTCCTTTACGACTTCGCTTGCAATGCAGTGCGCTCGTGCTTTTTTTCAGGTCTGCTGGCCACTTGGACGATGCGGCCATTCGTAAAATTTTGTCAATCATCTTCTTATTTTTGTTCGGGTGTTCTGAAGTGGCGAAAGTCAGGCTGACTGATTCCTCGGTAAGACAAATTTCAATTGGCAAAAATAGACTAAGCTTTTTTTGCACGTTTTGTATTTAAAAACACAGACATGCGCGTAGTTTTAAAGCGGGAATCTATAAAAAGAGTTTTACTTACAGTTGAAATACGGACATAGTAGGCAAACACTGAACGCAGAATATCTTAATGCGAAAATTATCAACAATCGTGAGTAGGACACATCGTATTCACTCAATCACGTTCGTTTTGACGGTGAGCACATATTTCCTAAACAACGTGAGTACCAAACTACACTGAAGTTCTGAGGCACGCAGAAGCTTGAAGTGATCAGATGTTTTTCGAGAAAAGACGTCACTGCAGCGTTGCGGCAAGTTGACTTGTCCTCTTTAGAGCAGCAGCGTTGCCTTGAAAAAAAGTTCATTTGTCAGAACGTTAGCTCCAGTGACATGGTTGATTGATATGTGGGGTTTAACGTCCCAAAGCCACCACATGATTATGAAAGACGCCGTAGTAGGGGGCTCCGGAAGTTTCGACCATCTGGGGTTCTTGAACGTGCACCCAAATCTGAGCACACGGGCCTAAAGAATTTTCGTCTCCATCGAAAATGCAGCCGCGGCCACCAGGATTCGCTCCCGCGACCTGCGGGTCAGCAGCCGAGTACCTTAGCCACTAGACCACCACGGTTTGGCCGCTCCAGTAACGTTCTCCGTTTTAATTTTTGGAAGCATTTAATTATCATGTGTATTTGCGTGACAATATCAGAGGTAGCGACTCACGAATTTTCAAACAGCGGCTACAAGATTTTCATAAGCAGGAAGCAGCCTATAACTTCTTGACATCATTGACACTACACGCCTAAAATAAAAGAAGCTAAACCTATGTAGCGGAGCCAGCGTGAATTCAAGGGTTTCAATAAACGCATTTTCCCGACCGCAGCTCACTTGGCTGCCGCCTTCATCATTAGTGGAGTGAAACTCCATATTTTTCTGTCCATTTAGAATTGCAGAGAACTGGGTTGACTCATGTAATCATGCAAAATAATACCTGCACAAATAATGAGTCTAAGGTTTTGTACTCACCCCTTGCTTTTAGGAAACGCTGAGAAACCGTCACGGAGCCAGAAATGCCTTCGTTCGCACACCGAACAGCTATAGAAGACGTGTGTTGTCCAATTGAGCCATCTTCTGCGAATGCATGTATGACTTGTTCGGCATAGCTCACTGCGGCTTCCGTTCTCTGCCTGCCACAACTTGCTTTTTTTTTGTCTTTCATACAGTTCGCACGTCAACTGAGCGAGATAACTGATCGTGGTACATTGTCTAATATCACCGAGCAAGTGGCGAAAATAAAAGAAGCCAAGCACTATGAATTCAATTCAACCACTTCCCGCGCTTCAGCTGATTAAAAATTCACAAAGCAAACAACAATAAAAGACATTCAACAAAAGGGAAGTTTTCTACAAGAGTACAGAATATTTTTTATTTGTAGAAACTTGTGGAAGGCAATAAATTCAAATATTCACATCAACTACACTCCGCTCTACAGGATGTCCGTGCATGCTGATCGCTTTTCAGGGACCCTTCCGGGGCTTGGCGTCACTTAAACGCTATCAGCATGGACTTAAGGAGCGCTGTGATGCAGCGATGGCGTTGGTTGGAGCCACAAAAAAGGAGTCCGAAGGAACAAACCTTACAAATGCATGATAATGGAGTGGGAAACCCGTCTATCTCATCTTCAGGCGAAAGCAATCTGACGCACGTGTGATGCGAGCAGCGCACGTTCAGTAACTGTATATGCTACGGGAGCAGAGTAGCGCACAGGTCCGCCTTCGTGCCGCGTTAAAAGCCATAGTTTCGCGGTGAAGCCATGCTACGCTTTTGCAGGCCACTTGCTTAAGCCTGCTCTCCCCAATCGAAGCAGCCTGTCACCCATCACCGTAGCTGTGGTATAGCGTTTACGCGTTAGCTTCAGCTACAGGAGGTACTGGCTTCGAGACCCAGTGCTGGCCAGCCATCCACCGGTTTTCAAATGGTACAGGCGGGCTTCGCGACCGTGATGCCATGCCCGGTTGCGAAGCCTGCTCAGCCTGGAGGGCTCCCTAACCCATGGCGCCCCACCCGATGTCACGGGTTGCCAGTCGACATGCCTGGCGTGTCCACGACCGCCAAAAAAAAAGAAAGAGCAGCTGCTTTCGGTATTGTGCCAAGGCAGTTCATAGGCATTTTTTGTATGTCCGGTTACGCAAACGATGAATAATGGTCGTGCCAAATAACGTGCACTAACGCTGCCGCATGGTCATGTAGCACCAGCTATGAAAGATAAGCAACAACTCACAAGTGCAAACTATAAGTTCTCCTTGATCTAAGGAGTTCCCGCTGAGCCTACCCAATGATTATTTAGGTGTGTTTTTCGAAAATGATGCCGAATCTATGCACTTTGCTGTCGAAGCATAAGGGCATGAATATAAAGCAAATAAAAGCACCAGAACCTAGCTAACGAGCTACAGGGTGCACGACGGTCACTTTGTAGGTTACAGGTGAGCGATGACCACTTTCTGTGGTGCGGTTTGTGCACCAGCTTCTGAGCATGCATGGTTGCTAGCGAGGTTGTAAAACAAATTCGCTATTCTGCTACACAAAGTTAGCATATACAGTGACCCTATAGTCCACACGGGCAAGTCACGGCTTCCGGCGGCGATCCTTGTACCGACCTGCGCCATGCTCAAGTCAACCTATAGCTGATACAACGGCTGTGACGAGTGATCTTTCAGCTTGTCACGTCTTTTGTCAAGAGCAAAACATTATTTTTCTGCTCACTTATGGTTTAATGTAAATTTCAGGCTGCGCATCTATTATTATATTTTGTTCGCACATTTTCTGGAGGCTCTAATACCGAACGACCAAGTGTTCTGACGATGACTGGAAAAGTGTTGCAGGGCCCTTTTAAAAGTGAAAGCCCGTAATTTTTCAATGACGTTGCAAGTGCCCAAACATCGTCAAAATGTGAAATAATGTGCAATGCGTGCCTTCCGGTGATGAGACTTCTGTGTCCGGGGTTTATTTACTTTTACACCTTTTTTTACAACCCCAGTATTTCAGCGATGTCACAAGTATGTAATACGCAGCTGTATTTCACACAACTGAAAAAAAAACTATGACAGCCCCACCTTCGCTCAGGGGGGTCAGTGAGCCGCAATTCACAGGAAAGAAACCAGCAACGCTGGCAACAAGAACCACTTTCAATTCGCTACTCAAAGGAACCACAACAGACCTTCCAGACCGATGGAGGCGGAAATGTTGTAGGTCCGTGTGCTCAGATTTTGGTGCACGTAAAAGAACCCCTGGTGGTCGAAATTTCCGGAGCCCTCCACTACGGGGTCTCTCATAATCATATGGTGGTTTCGGGACGTTAAACACCACATATCAATCAAATCAACCTTCTAGACCAACACAACACAGCACTAACGCACACAAGACCACCCAAATCGTGGAATGAAAAATCCTCACAGACTGTTGATCAAGAGAACATACGGTGTGAAACATACACAAAAAACTCACACAAAACTTGCAGTGCAATGCGAGCCATCAACTTGCCTTAGCTGACGCCTCAAACCGGCATGGCCTCTGCTCTTCAGCACTCACGGAGGAAGTAAACCTCGTGCCTAGCGCGGCCATCCTCGATTTTATCGCCATGCCGCCCGAAAAGCCTGCGGGCGGGTCTCACTCCCCCTCTTTCGATTGGCTAGCTACATTTCCACCAATCTGGCTTTTTTTCAAAATTGACCCTCGTCACGCGCATGGGCAACGCGCATGTGTTTCCGCACCCTGCTTCCACCATGAGTGCCACAGGTAAGGTGTCATTGGCCCGACAACCTTCCTTCCACACACACAAGGATTGACACTTAAGTGAGGTTCATAGCCCCGGCTACCAAAAGCATTTACAAGCACCACAAAAAAAAATTGGCCCCATATCTGCATGTTTTACTGCAAATGTCATCGAAAGACGATAGTCTTGCGTGTGGAAATAGCGAACAAAACGTTTATTTCGTGTTCTGCGCGAGAAAATCAGTGAATTAAATTATGAAAGCGCTGTGTTAGACAGTCTCTATCCGTGAAGAGAAGGCGAACGAGCGCATTAAGGCACATTATAGGCACGAGTGCTATTTTGCAGTTATCTTCGAAAACGAAGGAAGACGTGCGCCGCCACGGAGGAAGATGCTCGCTTGTCTCGGAGGCGATAAGGTGTAGAACGCAAATCGACCAGCAGGTGCCATTACCGTGTCGTCTTAGCATTGATTGATTTGTGGGGTTTAACGTCCCAAAACCACCATATGATTATGAGAGACGCCGTAGTGGAAGGCTCCGGAAATTTCGACCAACTGGGGTTCTTTAACGTGCATCTAAATCTGAGCACACGGGCCTACAACATTTCCGCCTCCATCGGAAATGCAGCCGCCGCAGCCGGGATTTGAACCCGCGACCTGCGGGTCAGCAGCCGAGTACCTTAGCCACTAGACCACCACGGCGGGGCGTGTCGTCTTAGCAATAACGTTGAAAACACTTGCCTTTTCGAGCATCGCGTTGCACTGCCAGCGCTGCGTGATAATCGCTATGGTGCTTAAAATTACTTCTGTGTGCCTGCTCTAGTACGAAACTACACATACAAAATATTAACGTGTTGTTATGGTGCCTCAGATAAGCGCAATAGTTGCTGTTTAATTGACAAATGCACAAGAATGAACGCTAAAACTTGAGCAATAATGGTGGGTGCTGCGGATGGGGTTAGTCGTTTGGTGTATCGCTTCGTGCTGTTTGAGGTATGGTTACGGCGGACAAACAGACAGACCAAAGTTTGTGCGTTGAAGTACCCCAAGAAAGACCATCGTCTTCAAAAATAAGAAAGAGTAATCTGAAAAGTGTTCCCTGATTATTTTACACAGTTTGTCGGCCACCACCACACTTCATAATTAGTTGCATATCCTTGTCCACACACTTTATCAGGCACCACAACACATCATTATTCGTCCCATGCCTTGACCCGCCGGTCACACAGAATGGAACGTCCACGTGGTGTCCGTGATCCTTGACGGGTGTCAGCCTTGTGCATTGTCCCGGGCTAGTTGACACTTAAGTTGTTGCGGGGTGTTCTGTGAAAGGCAAGGTTACTAAAGTAGGATAACGGAATGAAAGCACGGCCTCCTGATTCACCAACACAGATGCAGGACAGTGATGTCGACGATAGTGGGGGAGCGTGTGTACGCATCTAGTGGGCGCTCATGGTAAGCTTGGAGGTTACACACGTCTACAGGGCCTGTTACTCAACTACCGCGTTTGTTTCATTGCGATAGCAATAATATAGACACTCTCGGCTCGATTTAGGTGTTGACGTCGGCGTCGCCATGACTCACCGTATATGTATACATATATATATAAATGAAAATGCAAGAAAGAAAAAAAACAAGAAAACACTCTGACGCGCGGAATCGAAAATGGGACCTGTGCGTCGTAAAAGCGAGGCACGCCCTTCACTGCTTAAACGGCAAGCTATTTATATCTACCACTTACCGCTGCTCACGAGCATTTCGTGGAAAATTTTATTTTCAACATTACCAGCAAGGTGCCGCAGTAAGCACGCGTCGCCACATCGTGTGGCAGCACCCGCTTTGATCTACTACGCGTACTTCGCCCGGCTTAGAGAAGGCTAGTGACGCTCCCTCACGCACCCATATCCTGGGGTTGTGAGTTACGACTTCACTGGCCTCGTGTTTTACCTGGAACGATTCTGCTGTAGTTACCGGGCGCACAAAGGTCACTGCAATTATTGCAGTCTCCGTTTGCGAAAAGCGCGTACTTTTTAGAACAGCGAAGTAACAAATGAGACGCTTATTTGCGTGCACCCGTACCTGTGAGTACGTATGTGTGAGTACGTGAGAAGTGCGGGGCACGTTTTGATCTGCTTTCCATTCTGCGCGTGACCTTTCAATTTGTTGCGTTCGCGTTCATTCTGTCACCTTTGCAGCAAAGCTGTTGCTTTTTTTTAGAAGGTATGCTAACCTGGAAATCTGCCTTGCAATTACGTAGGCGCTATGCCATCGTTGTGACAGGGAGGCACCAAACAGTTTCACTGCACCACTGAGCAGATGCGTGTGGCGGACCACCTCATCTCCAACCGCGAATTTTAGAGGTCGTCTGTCCTTGTTATATTGATTGCAATGTTCCAGGCGAACTAGTTCCGAGTTCTCGCCCTGCTTTCTCGCAAAGTGTTGCTTCAGCAACTGGAAAGATTTAGCGTGAACGTAGCGTAGTTCCAGCGCGGGGATTCGGGGTCATGGGTGCGTGCATGTGAGATGCGAAATTTGAGCTAGCGACCTATTAGAATGGCGGCCGGAGTAATGCCAAATGAACAATTCACTGTTCACTTGGCAAACCTTATTTCCTGTACGCCGGGACCTCAGGCCCTGTGCCGGTTAGTGAAAGCCAACAACATTTTTTAAGGTTTTGGTAGACGCACTCAGTAATGTTGGCATGAGGGTGCTAAGGTATTTTTCTTTTGTCGTGTACACCAAGAACTTTGCAGGTGCCTGCAAATATTCTGCCTGTGAAGTATGTGGCATCATCTGTTATTAGCTGCTTTGGTAGACTGAAGCGAGTGAATGCCTGCAGCAGACCATCCCAGATGTTTTTCATTCAGGTGGTAAAACGGCTACAGCTCTACTCATTTCGAAAGCTGATCAGTGAGTACTAACAATATCGACACCCATTTACTCATGTAAAGTACGGGCTCATTGCGTCACAGGAAACAATTTCTTATGGGTACTTGTTTTCCACAGATTGCATGAGGCCCGGTAGCTCGCTTCTCCTCGGTTTTGGGGTCTGGCAGCTAGGGCAAATGTGAACGTATGTTATGACTTCCTTTCTCACGTGCGGCCAAGTGGCAATGCGACACTACTTTTCAGAAGTTCTCTTGCCATCACTGTGACCAGCGAGGTTTGTGTCATGAAAGTACGCCATGAAAACTTTGCGTAGAGTCCGGTGAATGAAAACGCGAAACGGGAACTCGTAACCCTTAATCTCAACTGAGGGTATGTAACACAGGAGGCGTCATCGGCTTGCAAGTAGCTGTCATGGGTGTTTGCGGACCGTGTGTTCCCAGTGGGGCTGGTCGCGCCCAGGCCACTGCATATCTGCTTGCACTGGTCGTCGCTTCTCTGAACGTCAAGAATCGGCGGTCATGAGACTATTGATCCACAGGCATCTTCAGGCACTGTCAAAACCAGGATCTCGGCGGCTGGTTCACCTTCCCCGCGCAGTGGCACTTGGGAAAGCGCGTAATCCACTTTGTTGCTGGTGCCTTTTTTGTAGTTCGCACTGTATTTATACTTCCGAAGATAACAAAACCCACTGGGCCAGACGACCAGATGTGTTTTGCAGTTTTCACAGCCATGACAGCGCCTGGTGGTCGATTTGAACAGTAAATGCCGCTCCATTCAGATACATGTCGAATCTCTCCTACACAAACACAATTGCAAGGCACTCTATCTCTGTTACGCTGTAGTTCCTTTCTGCGCGGGAGAGCGCGTGGCTCCGAAGTGCTAGCAGGTAAAGCATCCCTGGATTTTCTTGAAGCAAAACTGCACCTAGGCCATATTCACTTACGTCACTCTGCACAGTGAAGGGTAAGTTTAGGTCAGAGAGACGCAACCATGCTATATCAGCGATACCCTGCGACAGAGCCTAGAATGCTGCCTGCTCCATGTTAGTCGAATACCAATGGGCCCCCTTGCGCATAAACTGTTGAAGTGATCATGCCTGATCGGCGCAGTGGGTAATGAAGTGGCGGCAGAAAGCCACCATTACAGGCTCTAAACGCCCGTTGCTAGTGGAAAATGCAGGATGGCCTACAGTTTCTGCTCATCTGGCCGTATTATGGTTTGCTTGGCAAATAAATCTAAGAGGTGGATTTTGTTTGAGACCAACTGACCATTCCGAGGGTCGATGCTCAAGACGGATTCCTGCATTCACATTAATACAGTGGTTAGGAGAATCATGTGCTCATCGAAGGCTTGCTAAAATACTACCACGTCATTCATGTAGGCCATGGCAAAGCTGAATTCGGCATCTGGAAGCACAATGTTCACGAAGCGCTAAAATGTGGTTGGTCAAATGCACAATCCGAAAGGTAGCCCCGAAATCTCGAAAAATTCCCTGTGGCAAGTATTTGTCGTTTTAACAGCATCACACTCCGCTAACAGAATTTGCAGGAAGCCTCTGCTGCAGTCAAGGGTACACTGTCCACGAAAATAAGCTGAGATGAGAGTAATCAACTTGTTCGCTAGCGCATGCCCCGATGGGTGGTTTAGGAACACCATCCGCAGAGAATAAAAAAATTACTCTCCCACAGGAGAAATTTTTTGGCTGTAGTTAGGGGAGTTCCTATTTACATATATCGTGGCACTTTTTCAAGTCCGTATGGGAATAAATTTCTACATTCACTTAGAAAAAAAACTAAGTCCGCAGCCGTACCATGCGCAAGCGTAACCTAATTTACTTATCTTCGAAGCACACAGTACTGAACACAGTACAATAACATACACACAACGTTCACGTAATAGTAGAACACTCACAATCACCGCAGCTTGCCGCTCGTGTTTTTTTATTACCGGTTTTAAACATGTACAAACATCAGTATATGTCACGATGAACAATAATATACTCAACAAAAGCGATTTCAAGACAGTCGCTAAACTATTCGTGCTTACAGTGCTAAAATTTCTTTTCGTTCACCAAAGGCTCAACCCTGTGAATTCATTTCGGAACAGTCTTGTTGTTACAGTATATCAACGTATTGAGTAACGCTTTCGGGGAAAAGCGCGCGCGCAGGACTCCTGTCAGGGTCACAGTAGTAACCGACCGTTCTGGCCCACCCTAGACAATGGAGGCCAAGCAGCATTATAGGATCAAAAGGCAGTCCATCGTCTTTTTCAATGGTTAAAAACCTAATACCCAGTGAATGTAAAGCGCGGATTCGAATTCCGGCTGTGGCGGCTGCATTTCCGATGGAGGCGGAAATGTTGTAGGCCCGTGTGCTCAGATTTGGGTGCACGTTAAAGAACCCCAGGTGGTCTAAATTTCCGGAGCCCTCCACTAGGGCGTCTCTCATAATCATATAGTGGTTTTGGGACGTCAAACCCCACATATCTATCAATCAGTGAATGTAAGGGAAGTTTCTTTTTTAGACTTCCTTCCAAACATTGCAAAAAATATTATCTATTGTATCCGATTTTTGGCAGATGAAAGAGTTCGAACTCCATGGCATATAAAATTCTCTATTATCTAAGGGCACGGCAGGACCGCCAGAATGCATCCGCCTCATCCGTTCACCTTCTTTACAAAGTTCTTGGTCGTTCTGCTACTACAGTCGACGGGTTACGACGAGCCAGCATCCGATACACATGGCAGCATTACGCAGATACTCGCCGAAGGCGAATTCCACGTGTAATCCCAGCCAGTGATACAGAATGGCGTCAGCAGCGCTTCGCGCTTTGTGACAGCAGCAGCCGATGCGGAAGCTGGAATCAACGGCTCCCTGGTGGCAAGGTTGACATCGTGGCATATAAAAGCCGCATACGACGGCCGCTCGCGCGAAGGGCACGGCAGGATCGCCAGAATGCATCCGCCTTATCCGTTTACCTTCTTTACGCAGTTCTTGGTCGTTCTGCTACTACAGTCGACGGGTTACGACGAGCCAGCATCCGATACACATGGCAGCATTACGCAGATACTCGCCGAAGGCGAATTCCACGTGTAATCCCAGCCAGTGATACAGAATGGCGTCAGCAGCGCTTCGCGCTTTGTGACAGCAGCAGCCGATGCGGAAGCTGGAATCAACGGCTCCCTGGTGGCAAGGTTGACATCGTGGCATATAAAAGCCTCATACGATGGCCGCTCGCGCGAACGGCACGGCAGGATTGCCAGAATGCATCCGCCTTATTCGTTCACCTTCTTTACGCAGTTCTTGGTCGTTCTGCTACTACAGTCGACGGGTTACGACGAGCCAGCATCCGATACACATGGCAGCATTACGCAGATACTCGCCGAAGGCGAATTCCACGTGTAATCCCAGCCAGTGATACAGAATGGCGTCAGCAGCGCTTCGCGCTTTGTGACAGCAGCAGCCAATGCGGAAGCTGGAATCAACGGCTCCCTGGTGGCAAGGTTGACATCGTGGCATATAAAAGCCGCATACGACGGCCGCTCGCGCGAAGGGCACGGCAGGATCGCCAGAATGCATCCGCCTTATCCGTTTACCTTCTTTACGCAGTTCTTGGTCGTTCTGCTACTACAGTCGACGGGTTACAACGAGCCAGCATCCGATACACATGGCAGCATTACGCAGATACTCGCCGAAGGCGAATTCCACGTGTAATCCCAGCCAGTGATACAGAATAGCGTCAGCAGCGTTTCGCGCTTTGTGACAGCAGCAGCCGATGCAGAAGCTGGAATCAACGGCTCCCTGGTGGCAAGGTTGACATCGTGGCATATAAAAGCCTCATACGATGGCCGCTCGCGCGAAGGGCACGGCAGGATTGCCAGAATGCATCCGCCTTATTCGTTCACCTTCTTTACGCAGTTCTTGGTCGTTCTGCTACTAAAGTCGACGGGTTACGACGAGCCAGCATCCGATACACATGGCAGCATTACGCAGATACTCGCCGAAGGCAAATTTCACGTGTCATCCCAGCCAGTGATACAGAATAGCGTCAGCAGCGCTGCGCGCTTCGTGACAGCAGCAGCCAATACTGAAGCTGGAATCAACAGCTCCCTGGTGGCAAGGTTTACATCGTGTCATATAAAAGCCGCATACGAAGGCTGCTCGCGCGAAGGGCACGGCAGGATCGCCAGAATGCATCCGCCTAATCCGTTCACCTTCTTTACGCAGTTCTTGGTCGTTCTGCTACTACCGTCGACGGGTTACGACGAGCCAGCATCCGATACACATCGCAGCATTACGCAGATACTCGCCGAAGGCGGCCCCGCCGCGGTGGTCTAGTGGCTAAGGTACTCGGCTGCTGACCCGCAGGGCGCGGGTTCGAATCCCGGCTGCGGCGGCTGCATTTCCGATGGAGGCGGAAATGTTGTAGGCCCGTGTGCTCAGATTTGGGCGCACGTTAAAGAACCCCAGGTGGTCTAAATTTCCGGAGCCCTCCACTACGGCGTCTCTCATAATCATATAGTGGTTTTGGGACGTTAAACCCCACATATCAATCAATCGCCGAAGGCGAATTCCACGTGTCATCCCAGCCAGTGATACAGAATGGCGTCAGCAGCGCTGCGCGCTTCGTGACATCAGCAGCCAACACTGAAGCTGGAATCAACAGCTCCCTGGTGGCAAGGTTGACATCGTTGATTTGTGGGGTTTAACGTCTAAAACCACCACTTGATTATGAGAGACGCCGAAAAGGTTGACATCGTGGCATATAAAAGGGGCATACGAAGGCAGCTCGCACGAAGGGCACGGCAAGACCACCAGAATGCATCCACCTAATCCGTTCACCTTCTTTACGTAGGTGAGAAAATGGTATGACAAGTGTTTTCAGTCAAATAACGTGTTTTTGATTGTGCTGCCGTGCCCAAGGCTGCTTGTTGAGCTGTTGTGTGAATGTGCTGATGTTGCTTTTAACAAAACATTACTGTTAATATGTGGTGATATTGAAACAAACCCCGGTACCGATATCACTACTGTTTCGAAGCAACTACAGCTGATTGCTGACGACCTGAAGGAAATCAAGCAAGAACGTTTACCCGCAATTGAATCGAAGTTGGAATTGCTTACGGCATTAGATGGCAAAATTGAGGCTTGTGTTAGTGACTTGGCGAGATTGCAGAAAACTATATCTACCCACAAACTTAAGATCGACGATCTGGAAAATTGTTCCAGAAGGTGAAACATCATCATTTATGGCGTAACTGAATATGGAAAAGAAAGTGACGATTCTCTTGAAGAAGTTATAAATGAAACAATCGTCAAAAACATTCTGAAAATGGAGCTAATCATTTGCGAAAGAATTCACAGGCTTGGGAAACCTGAGGCCAAAAAAACGTGACCGATAATCTTGAAACTTGCCGACTTTCGAGACAAAACTAGGGTATTTAAAAACTGTCACAGGTTGAAAGGGGCCACATATTTCATAAGTGAAAATTTTTCAGCACGTATTCGGGACACAAGAAGGAAACTCTGGAACTATGGCAAAACAAAAAGCAGGCTGGAAACAGCGTTTCGTTAACCTATGACAAACTAAGAATAAATGGAGAGTTGTATTTCTGGGATGAGTGTCAAGAAAGTGTGGTACCTTTAAAGGGACAGTCGAGCATCCCTAGTTCGAAAAAAAACCAGCAAGGCAAAGCGAAGTCTCTACGCTCGCGACAAGCTGTGAAATAAAGAGTGGCGATGTGGGCTTGTTGGTGAAACCTTTGAAAGACATTTATGCAGCGCGAGGCGGAAAAACGAACACAGGAAAGAATAGACTGAGAAGACAGAGTGCTACTATCAACAACATGTTTATTTTCGACCTCCAAGCGGTTTTTAAGCCATAATTGTCAGGTGACCAAGCAGATAAGCACGTGTAATTCAGATACATGCATGACAATGCCATCTCCCTACAAGAAAAACGATAAAATGGACAACAAAAAACCTCACAGATAAAATCACGTATCACTGCGTACGCAGGAACGCCAGTTCCTAGTGTGACAAGGCAATTGAAGGCTTGCTAATACATCTCCAAGAGCATCAATAGGTTCGGCTTCTATGATCAACCGAGTCATCTCATCCTTATGCCGATCAACAATGATTGTACTGTGGAACAAAGGCCGGCAGCCACACGCGTGAATGTGAAGAGCGAGAAAACCTTCTGGCGGCAGTTTATTCGCCATGTAATTGTGTTCTCTCAATCGCTCATTCACACACCTACTGGTTTGGCCGACATATTTTTTCCCACATGTGAACACAATAAAATAAATGACGAATGAAATGCACTCCACGAATTTGTGTGTATGCCTTTTTGTGCACAACACCCTTTCCTCACGTGACGGATTCGTCACCACACACTATTTCCCAAGTTTATCACGTACTGAAAATAGCACCCTAATATTGTCCCGAAGTGCCACTTTCTTAAGATTATGTGACAGCTGGTGAACATATGGAATTACGGCCGTGGGTCTTGATTTTAGCCGGTGAATCGACATGAACATTAGATTGGCTTAACCTTGCACGAATCCTTTTCAACTCTTTTTCCGCACCTGAAACTAAAACATGATCCAGATAGCCCGATCCTTGCAAACGTGTGATCTGATTATGGAAACTCTGCTTCATAAGGTGCGCACATGACTTGTTCAGTGCATTTTGAGGCAAGTCGTCGCGATGGCTCTCTTGGTTAGTTTGGAATGACCGGAATGAAATGGGAGTAAAGCTTTCTGAGCAAGCGGATCATAGCACCAGCATAGCAGGTTGTCAGAACACTCAACACTTAAATATAAAAACCTTATTCGTCCATCGGTAGGCCATTCTACTGTCACTTCAAGGGGCTTAAGACCATCACAAAACACATTCAATACACACTCTCACTTAGGAGATTTTCGCCCGAGCTGTCAATGAAAATAATAAAATCATCTACATATCAGAACACTTTCTTGGCTGTCGTATCTGCGAGACGATATGCCACAATTCTATCAAGTTCTGCCAGAAACAGATTGCTCAAGACAGGTGCGATGCAAGAGCCGATACATATACCCTGCTTTTGCAAGAGAATATCATTGTTCCATTTAATGAACGTCGAAGTAAGATAAAATTCCAACAAGGTAAGAAAATTATCAGCGGATATACCTGACTCAGACGAAAACTTAACAGCACCAAATTCATCAATGCTACTTCCAACACATTTTAGCATTTGTGGATGGGGGAGGGAATAGTACAGGTCTGTCACGTCAATTGAGAAGGCTCTTAGCCCTTCATTTTCATGAGCTTCCATGAACCTTAATATACTATCAGAACTCTTGACTAAAAACGGATCTCGGTCTTCGAGAAGATTGAGTTTGTCTAACAAAAAAGCAGCGAGTTCTCTCTGCCAAGTACTCATTTCCGAGACTAATACTCGAAAAGGAGTGTTAACTTTGTGAGTTTTTGCATTAAAAAATACATCGAGGCTATTTTCCTTACTTTTTTGAATACTTTTTGGAGTTCCAACTACGTTCATGTTTCTGCACAATCGCATAGCCTTTGCTTTTAATTTGTTCAACGATACGTTATCTTTTACATGGAACACCCTAGAAATAGCATCATTAGCTTTTTCAAAGAAGCATGAACGCGAAAAAACCGCGAATCCACCTTCCTTATCTCCCTGCAAAACACACAGTGAATTATTGTCAAGGTACGACAAAACACGCTTAACAGGAAAGTGAGAACACACAGGTTTACAACGCGAAACGGCGTCTACTCCTTCTGAGGTAATCCTTTCCTCCTCACCTTCAGTCGCACGACGTGCCACCTGACGAACGACTGTCAGGAGTTCAGGATTTGTCCTCTCACTTTGAAGCCCAAACTTTGGCCCCAACTCTAGGACTTGAATGACGTCATCAGGAAGCTGGAGGTCTTCAGGAACATGAACATTTCCCTTGGCCATCCGTCGAACATTGGTGACCCGCTCACGAAGATAGTGCAGCTGAGGCATCCAAAGAGCTTCGGTAGCTTGTCCAGCCAATTGCAGGTACCTTTTCAGCAGAGATCCAGCGACAGATGAATCAAAGGAAGTATGAAGATATGCACGAAGACAAATCCTGTGCAAGCGGACGTGGCGATACAATTCAGCGCGTAAAATCTTGAGAATCCTCCTTGTATGGCCAAAGGAAGGCGAAAAAGAAGGAAGTGTTCGACGGATGGCCAAGGGAAAGGTTCAAGTTCTGAAGACCTCCAGCTTCCTGATGACGTCATTCAAGTCCTAGAGTTGGGGCCGGTTGATTGATATGTGGGGTTTAACGTCCCAAAACCACTATATGATTATGAGAGACGCCGTAGTGGAGGGCTCCGGAAATTTAGACCACCTGGGGTTCTTTAACGTGCACCGAAATCTGAGCACACGGGCCTACAACATTTCCGCCTCCATCGGAAATGCAGCCGCCGCAGCCGGGATTCGAACCCGCGCCCTGCGGGTCAGCAGCCGAGTGCCTTAGCCACTAGACCACCGCGGCGGGGCTAGAGTTGGGGCCGAAGTTCGGGCTTCAAAGTGAGAGGACAAATCCTGAACTCCTGACAGTCGTTCGTCAGGTGGCACGTCGTGCGACTGAAGGTAAGGAGGAAAGGATTATCTCTGAAGGAGTAGACGCCATTTCGCGTTGTAAACCTTTGTGTTCTCACATTCCTGTTAAGCGTGTTTTGTCGTACCTGGACAATAAATCACTGTGTGTTTTGCAGGGAGATAAGGAAGGTGGCTTCGCGGTTTTTTTGTGTTCATGCTTCTTTGAAAAAGCTAATGATGCTATTTCTAGGGTGTTCCATGTAAAAGATAACGTATCGTTGAACAAATTAAAAGCAAAGGCTATGCGATTGTGCAGAAACATGAACGTAGTTGGAACTCTAAAAAGTATTCAAAAAAGTAAAGAAAATAGCCTCGATGTATTTTTTAATGCAAAAACTCACAAAGTTAACACTCCTTTTCGAGTATTAGTCTCGGAAATGAGTACTTGGCAGAAAGAACTCGCTGCTTTTTTGTTAGACAAACTCAATCTTCTCGAAGTCCGAGATCCGTTTTTAGTCAAGAGTTCTGAGAGTATATTAAGGTTCATGGAAGCTCATGAAAATGAAGGGCTAAGAGACTTCTCAATTGACGTGGCAGACCTGTACTATTACCTCCCCCATCCACAAATGCTAAATTATGTTGGAAGTAGCATTGATGAATTTGGTGCTGTTAAGTTTTCGTCTGAGTCAGGTATATTCGCTGATAATTTTCTTACCTTGTTGGAATTTCATCTTACTTCGACGTTCATTAAATGGAACAATGATATTCTTTTGCAAAAGCAGGGTATATGTATGTGCTCTTGCATCGCACCTGTCTTAAGCAATCTGTTTCTGGCAGAACTTGATAGAATTGTGGCATATCGTCTCGCAGATACGACAGCCAAGAAAGTGTTCCGATACGTAGATGATTTTATTGTTTTCATTGACAGCTCGGGGGAAAATTTCCAAAGTGAGAGTACTAGTGTATTGAATGTGTTTCGTGATGGTCTTAAGCCCTTTGAAGTGACAGTAGAATGGCCTAGCGACAGACGAATAAGCTTTTAGATTTCAGTGTTCAGTGTTCTGACAACCTGCTATACTGGTGCTATGATCCGCGTGCTCAGAAAGCTTTACTCCCATTTCATTCCGGTCATTCCAAACTAACCAAGAGAGCCATCGCGACGACTTGCCTCAAAAACGCATTGAACAAGTCATGTGCGCACCTTATGAAGCAGAGTTTCCATAATCAAATCACACGTTTGCAAGGATCGGGCTATCCGGATCATGTTTTAGTTTCAGTTGCGAAAAAAGAGTTGAAAAGGATTCGTGCAAGGTCAAGCCAATCTAATGTTCATGTCGATTCACCGGCAAAATCAAGACGCACGGCCGTAATTCTATATGTTCACCAGCTGTCACATAATCTTAAGAAAGTGGCACTTCGGGACAATATTAGGGTGCTATTTTCAGTACGTGATAAACTTGGGAAATTGTGTGTGGTGACGAATCCGTCACGTGAGGAAAGGGTGTTGTGCACAAAAAGGCATACAGACAAATTCGTGGAGTGCATTTCATTCGTCATTTATTTTATTGTGTTCACATGTGCGAAAAAAATATGTCGGCCAAACCAGTAGGTGTGAGAATGAGCGATTGAGAGAACACAATTACAAGGCAAATAAACTGCCGCCAGAAGATTTTCTCGCTTTTCACATTCACGCATGTGGTTGCCGGCCTTTGTTCCAGAGTACAATCATTGTTGGTCGGCATAAGGATGGGATGACTCGGTTGATCATAGAAGCCGAAATTATTGATGCTCTAGGAGATGTATGTATTAGCAAGCCTTCAATTGCCTTGTCACCCAAGGAACATGGCGTTCCTGCGTACGCAGTGATACGTTATTTTATCTGTGAGGTTTTTTTGTTGTCGTTTTTATCGTTTTTTCTTGTAGGTAAATGGCATTGTCGTGCATGCATCTGAATTACACGTGTTTATCTGCTTGATCGCCTGACGATTATGGCTTAAAAACAGCTTGGAGGTCGAAAATAAACATGTTGTTGATAGTAGCACTCTGTCTGCTCAGTCTATTCTTTCCTGTGTTCGTTTTTTTCGCCTTGCGCTACATCGATTTCTTTCAAATGTGAAATAAACTTTATAAATTTAAATGCATGCAATATTGCTAACAAAGGAGATTCCCTACAATTGGTCTTAATTAGCCTTGGACGAGATTTCATTGCCATGACAGAAACACGGCTAACACATGATATCCCGGATGTTGAATTGACCCCGCCAAATTGTTCAGTAGTGTGAAAAGACAGACAGACACGTGACGGGGGTGTTGCGATATTTAGAAAAAAGGTTATCTCTTTTTCAAGACTTCGCGATGTAGAAAATGTTAAAGCTATCTTCCGCAAACTAATGTTGGCCCAACACCCGGTCACGGTGGGGTGTGTTTATCGCTCCCCTCATTCGATTGTAGCGTCACCCGTTCACTATATGACTATCTACAACGTCATGTGTCATGCGGCTGGCTAATCTTAGTGGGTGATTTCAACCTACCCGATATTGATTGGAAAGCCATGCACTTCCCATTGGCATCCTCGGAAATACTAAGCAATATGATGTTGCACTTTAACCTAAATCAGATAGTTACCCAGCCCACACAAAATTATTGATTGATATGTGGAGTTTAACGTCCCGAAACCACCATATAATTATGAGAGACGCCGTAGTGGAGCGCTCCTGAAATTTCGACCACCTGGGGTTCTTGAACGTGCACTCAAATCTGAGCCACACGAACTAAGGGAAATGCATCAAATATTCTTGATCTCACTTTTCTCAGTCATCACTTTCCACTTGAAAGCATAAATTTACAAATTTTGGAAGGTATATCAGATCACGAAATAACATATTGCACCATCCGCTCACAAACCCATGCCCCTGATGCTGAAAGTAGTAGCACACTTTACGATTTTTCAAACGCTGATGACGTTAGAATTATCGATTACCTCAGCTTTGAATTCATCGCATTTGAAGAACTTTCTACAAACAGTTCCACAGATGTAGATGCGCTGTGGAAAAAATACACGGACATTGTGTTTTTCAGTCTTGAAAATTATGTACCAATGAAGACGACAAACGAAAAGAAAACAAATACGTGGATAACACGCGAAATAATCCACGATAAACGAAAAGTAAAAAGGGTACGTAAAACCTTTAAGCTTTAGCCAACGTACGCGAACAAACACGCCGTTTACGCATCTTTAAAAGATATGAAATCAAAAATCAAGGCAGCTAAGAAAAACTATTTTTCTAAGACTCTTCCTAACTTCTTGAAAAGCGCACCTCAGAAGTTTTGGAGTTCCCTGAACCCAAAACGCCATGAAAGCTCCGCCACTGACAGTGAGGATAACAGAAACGCTGCAAATAATTTTAACTGTTATTTCTAGTCTGTATTCAACATCGACAATGGAAAAGAACCAAATATAGTCCCATATGACCGAAATCCCATCAAGCCACTCAAAATTACAGATTCAGGTCTGTTAAACCTTTTGTTGAACATTGACACAAAGAAAGCGATTGGACCTGATAACATACCCAATATGTTTCTTAAGAGGTATCTGGAGTGCAACAGTAAATACCTGTGTCACATCTTCAAAAAATCATCAACGACGTGCTCACTTCCAGCAGAGTGGGAAATTGCTGAAATCATTCCCATTCACAAATGTGGTAGCACATCACAGGTGTCTAATTTCAGGCCCATTTCCTTAACCTCGACCGTGCACAAACTTCTTGAACACGCAGTACTTAAACATATAAATACGTACTTCAAACAGGAATTTATTATTTCGCCCTATCAACATGGCTTCCGTCGCGGTCTCTCAACAGTCACACAGCTATTAGAACTAACGTATGACATATCACAAAGTGTAGATTAGAGGAAACAAACAGACGTAATTTTATTGAACTACTCAAAGGCTTTTGATTGCGTACCGCACAAGAAACTAATCAGGAAATTTTAGTGTACAATAGGTGAAGGCCCTATTGTTAATTGGATTGAGAACTATCTGACTGACCACTTACAATTCGTGCATATTCATAACAAAAATTCCACTTTAGCATCTGTTACGTTGGGAGTGCCCCAGGGCAGTGTATTGGGTCCTGTATTATTTCTGCTGTATATTATTTATTTGCCTTCTAGATTTAATGTTAACATCCGGCTATTCACTGATGATTTTATCTTGCACCGTGAAATCAATTCCGTTGATTATCACCATGTACTGAATAATGCACTCGAGTCTGTCTTTTGTTGGTGTGAGGAGTGACAAATGACTCTCAATGCTAAGAAATCCGTTACGCTTACTGTAGCTAGAAAGAAAGCAATATCTGATTTCACGTACACTATTTATGACACACCCCTTACTCGCGTATTTGAACATAAATATTTAGGCGTCACTTCAACGTACGATCTTCGATGGAAAACCCATGTCAACAATATAACCTCAAGTGCACTAAAGCGGCTTTTCTTTTTGAGAAGACGCCTTCATCTAGCACCCCCAAATACAAAGTTGCTGGCATACAAGATATTTGTCAGACCAATGTTATAATACGCCAATATTGTTTGGTTTCCGTACACAAAGGAACTAACTGCAAGAATCGAAGGGGTGCAGAGGAAGGCAGTAAGGTTCATTTATAATAAATATAGGCAAACGGATTCTCCTAAGGACTTATTACACAAAGCTGGTCTGTCAACATTACAAAGTCGGGCGAAAATATCTAGAGTAAAATTTTTGTTTCAGTTAATTCAAGGAGACATAAACATCGACGCGTCAAAACTAATCTCTTTTAGTCGATCTAGGTTAACACGTTACCGGCACTCTCAAGCACCTAATGAATACACTTTTCATTCAAACTGCTTTAAATATTATTATTTCCCGCAAACCATACGAAATTGGAACCAACTTAGCCCTTCTGTTACGAACGCTTCATCTTTGAATGTGTTCTTAGATATAGTAGAAGCAAAGGTACACGCTGAGGAGTTTTTCTGAAAATTGTTGTTTTTTCTTTTCTTTTGTTATCTTGTAATTCGTATACAGGCTCTGTATATTGATAACGTGATCTACATCATTGTACATTTTGTCTTTATAGTTGTTGTAATTCGTAATTTCGCATAGATTTGTACCCTCACCTTGCTCATTGCCACTACTGCTTCTCATGTATCGATTGCTTGATGTTTTGCATGCTAAAAATGATCGCTTCCTGTTTCTTTTCTGTATCATGTATGCCCTCCCTGCAATGATCTCCTTGTGTTATCGGCAGTATTGTTAAATAATAATAATAATAATAATAATAATAATAATAATAATAATATGATAAAAGGTCTTAACCGGTAGCATTCCCGAATTCAATATAAAGAAGATGTGTTTTGGACTTGCCTGAATTTGCATTTTCTTAACACGCTTGAGACGACCATTGCCCTCTCCCCCGCCTTGGATAACCCTATACACAGGAACAGGGAAAGTCATGTAGCGTATGTTTTCATGCAATTGCTTTCCGGCGGCCGAAAAGAGTTGCTCACTGGAAAACCGAACTGACAAAAAGGGGGCACTGTCCGCCACTTCCTTAAAGAAACCCCTCGTACCTCCGGACATGCTTGCGGTGCTAACCACAAGGTTAGGCAAAACACAACAAATGCGTAACTGACATAACATTCTCAAGAAGGGGTGTCAAACATCTCGAAAGAAAGAAAACTAATATTTAGTTGTCGCACGAACAGATGCGACAGGCTTAGTAGCCCTGTTTAACTCTTCGGAAGAAATTTGTCCTACTACGTCTTTCCCAAGAGGACCCCATACAAAGACAGTAAATATCCTATGCAGCCTTTGCACGTACACTCGTGAGAAACACGAAACATGCATCACATATCATAATTTGCCCCAAAAAAATGTTGCATAAGATGGCTCTGGCAAACATTGAGAGATAGTTGCCGTTCCACTGCGCTGTCCTTTCGCGCGCACCTTTTATTTGTTCAGTCCAGTAGTCAATAGTGTCATTGTAGTACTGGAAAAGCACGCCTAGGTATTTTACCGGAGTTTTAAATTAGTGAACGTTAGCATACATATCTGGAGTTGATGTCCGATCTCCGTGCCACAGTGCCAGATACTTTCCCAATTCACTCGACTTCCTGTATTTTGTCCAAAATGTTTAACAACGGCAACTGTGTCTTGTACACTTTCTTTGGTCGTACAACACACTGCTACATCTTCAGCGAAATCCAGAATCTGAAACCGCGGATGGTCTCGTTTTTCATTATGGCCATGCACAAGATCTCTATGTGCAATGCAAACAAGAGTAGACTTGCCGGACAGCCCTGGCGTACAGAACGTTCCAGCCTAATAAGAGACCCGCGATGCACACCAACATTTCAGTCTCCGGGTAGGCACCGTATTTTGACATCCCATGTAGCTCTGCAGGGACCCTTCTTCTAGTAATAATTAAGCAGTAGAAGTCGCAGCTTTGCCGCAAAAGCGAAGAAATGAACGCGATAGCAACAAATTAAATGGTCACGCGCTGAATGGCAAGCAGATCAAAACGTGCCCGCGTTTCTCACGCACAAATGACGCATGAAACGTGCTCACAGGTACAGATGAACGCTAATAAGTGTTTCAGTTGTCACTTTGTTGTGTCTGAAAAGCGCACCCTTTTTGCAAACGGGGACTGCGCAACGATTTCAGAGACATTTGTGCGCCTGGTAACTACAACAGAAACGTTCTAGTCAAAGTCCAACGCCAGCTAGTACGCGGTGTGGTGGTGGTAGGGGTTATAAGAGGAAAAAGGCGCCTAGCCCAGTAGGGAGCACGGCGCAGCACCTACAAGACGTACGATTGTTCCCACCGCGATAAAAAGGAGTGCGAGCGCGCGTCCACGTTCTCCCTTCTAGGTTCGAAGTACGCGTGGAAGAACGCACGCTCCCACACACTCATTGCGCCATCTTCCTGGTAATGCTAAAAATGCGATAGTCCCCCCCCCCCACCCCTTCGAGAGGCCCATTTCCAGCGGTAAGCGGCAGATATAAATAGCTTGGCTATTTCACAGACAACCATGTGAGGCTTTGTGGCTCAGTGGTAACGCCTCGCATTCAGGACTTGGACATTCCACGTTCGATCCCGCGCGCTGAAATCTTTCTCGCGATTTTTTTTCGTATGCCTTCATATATATAGATACGTATACATATACGAATAGTTATTCCGGCGGCAAAATTCAGCGGGAATCGTGCATATAATTCCTATCGCAATAAAACATCCACGGCATAGTTATAAATTTGCGGTGGCCTGATGTAAGTACTTGAAAGCGTATATCTTTCATCCTAAGCCCACCCAATAACCAATATTTCTTTAACTAAAGCGAAAGTTATTTATTTATTTTATTTCAGAAGTACTGCCAGCCTCACATATAAGGCCTTAGGCAGGGCTGGGTGATACAAAAAAGGAAACATATGAAGATACAACAGAAAAGGAAACACGTCACGTAGAGCTACATCATCAAGAACTAGTGTATCAAAGTAAAACGCTAGTACTTACACAATTGTAGTGGTTTACGCGTACACGTACAAAAAAAAACTATGATGACAAACATCTGTACACTCAGAACTAAGAAACAAACATCATATACCAGTTCAAAAAACGGCAACATTTCAAAAATACAACGCATTGATATGAGAAAAGTGATAGAAAGTGGAACGTAAATGGAAGCCTGTTCAGGATGCGCGGTGGAATAACAGAGGGCGAAGCGCAAAGAAAGATCAAAGTCAAGTGGGTCGCTGGTGTTTAAGTTTTTCCACGAACGACTGAACGGTCTCGCAGTTCACCAGATCGGCAGAAAGAGCATTCCAATCAGTGACAGTGCGTGGAAAAAAGGAGTTTTTAAAGGCTTTCGTTTGACAGGAATATTCCTTCAGTTTTCTTGGATGCTCGGAACGAGTTGATCGGCGGTGAACCGTTTTTATGTACGCGTGCTTGTCTATGCGTAGCTTGTCGTGGTAAAGCAGAAACATGTACTTTAATCTATCGTGTTGCCGTCTTGCCTGCAATGTATCCAAGTCAGCTTTTTTTAACAGTTCACTGGGTGACGTAAGAGCACTGTAACGATTATATACAAATCGGATTGCTTTTCTTTGAATCATTTCAAGTGTTTTAATATTTACTTGGCTATGAGGGTCCCAAACCACAGATGAGTACTCGAGGATTGGACGGATAAAAGTTTTATACGCAATTAATTTTAACTTTGGAGTAGATTTGCGCAAAGAACGTCTTAGAAATGCTAGTTTCTGTAAAGCTTTCTTTTCAATGTAGGCAGCATGCTCACTCCACTTAAAATCTGCACTTAATGCAACCCCCAAATATTTATAGGTTTTAACAAACGATAGTTTTTGACCATTGATGGAATACGAGTGTTTCAAAGGAAGCCGCTTGCGCGTAACGGTCATAGCAACCGTTTTCTTTTCATTATTCTTCATTTGCCACACTGCACACCAAGAAGATATTTTTGTTAACGCTGCGTTTAAAAGAACCTGGTCGTCTGCACTACAAATTTCCTGATGAAGAATGCAATCATCTGCAAATAACTTGATAGAAACCGGGATGTCAATGGCGATGTCGTCTATAAATACTAAAAAAAGAAGTGGCCCAAGCACAGAGCCCTGAGGGATTCCCGATTTCACCGGTCATGAATCAGACTAGACGTTATCTATAGAAACTCTTTGATTTCGACAAGAAAAGTAGGCCTCAATCCATGAAGTTAATGTGCTGTTTTTTAGTATAGGTTTAAGTTTCGCGAGAAGTTTTGGATGCGACACGCGATCAAATGCTTTTTCGAAGTCTAGGAAAAGCATGTCAATCTGGCCTTGCCTATCTAGAATAGCTGCAATGTCATGAACGGTTTCCAACAGTTGTGTGACGGTTGAGAATCCTTTTCGAAAGCCGTGTTGTCGGTCATTGATTAAATTATTTTCCTAGAGAAAAACTGAGAGATGCTTAAATATAATATGTTCTAATACCTTCGCACATGAGCAAAGCAGAGAAATTGGTCTATAGGCGGAGACGAGAGAAGTTTTAGGTGATTTGGGTATAGGGATAATTTTTCCGAATTTCCAGTCATCTCGAAGCGCGCGCTGTGACATTGACTTCTGAAAAATGATGCACAAAAACTTCGAGCACCATTCAGCATACCTCACAAGGAACGCGTTAGGTATGCTATCAATACCAGGCGTCGTTTTGGGATCTATCTTAAGAAGCAGAGACAAGATTCCTTCCTCAGATATTGCAAGGTCACTTATTGGTGGGATATCATGAAGCGTTTTTGGACATAGCCTTCTCCCATCGTCATCAGTAAACACTGAACAAAAAAACGTGTTAAATGATTCTGCAATAGTTTCTTTATTAGTTACGATAGTCCCATTTACACATATATTATGAAAACGCTTTTTCTTTGGGGCAAAATGCTGCCAGAATTTCGCTGGGGATGACAGCAAGAAGTTTTCTAAAGTGACGTTATAGTACTGATCTTTTGCGTCCTTGATACTGTCTTTTAATTCTTTACGCACGTTACTGAGTTTAAGCATGGTCGATGGAGTGGGGTTCTGACGATGCTGTTTTCTTATCCGGTTTGCCTTTCGCCCCAAACGAACAACTGGCATAGTAATCCATGGGCTAACATTTTTTATTATTTTCACTTTTTCTGGCACAAAGTCATGAACGCACTGCAACACAAGGTTTTTGAAGAAACACCAAAGGTTGTTAACAGTACAAGTACTACATTCAGAAAATAATGTGAATCGAGAAAATTGTAAGTCTATTGTGTCTAGTATTTCTAAGTCTTTTGCGCGCGAGAAGACAGACACCACGCGTTCTTCCCTCTTGCCTTTTGAAACGTCATTAAGATGAATGCATATGTAATACAATTTGTGATCGGATATTGCATCAAGCACATTGTTGTCTGCCACACGACGCAGCATGCTGTTGCTAACGAAAAAAAGATCCAGAGTTGTAGCAGTAGCATTCTGTACGCGGGTTGGTTGCTTAACTAGTTGAGTTAAATCATGAAAAAGGACTATATCGACTAAACGTTTCGCTGTATTTGAAGATGGTACAGGAAAATCAGTATCCCATATAACTGAGGGAACGTTGAAATAACCGCCAACTATTATATTACTAGAGTAACTGTGGACCATGCAAAGAAATTCATTAAGCTTATCAAATAATGCTTCGTCTGTACCTGGGGGGCTGTTAAAAGCGCCGACTATGAGCTTAAGATCGCCTGTATCTACTTTCACAATTACGCATTCAAGATCTGGTATATCGGCTAATCTTTCAACTTGTAAGGTTTCCTTAAATATGATTGCAACTCCGCCGCCTCGACTACTCCTATCTTTGCGATAGATGCGGTAACCCTGGGGCGCGATCTCGTCGTCACTAACGTCGGTGCGAAGCCAGGTTTCAGTAATTATCAAAATATGAGGGTGATACGTTAACACAACACTGTCTAAATCATCGCTTTTTGCTAGAATACTACGGGCGTTAATATTTAGGCATCGGAAAAGTCCCCTATTCTTGTCGTTTCATTTGTTGCGAATTGCTCTGGTAAGCGGTCTGCTCGCAGAGACCATTCCACGCTGGACTTCATCGGATGTTAGCAATCGATTGTCAATCTTAATTTTGATATGTACAAGTTTAACCTTTGTGCCCGATTTCCTAATATCTAAAGTGCTGTTCCATAGAAGCTTCCTGACGTGCCGAGTGCTTGCAGAGAAATCCTCCTAGACTGAGATTCCCTTCCCTTTTAATTTGAAGCAACTTTTGAGAAGGTTCACTTTTTCCCTGTGGTCGAAAAACTTCACGATCACTGGCCGATTTTTACCATGCTGCCTTCGCCCTAGCCTATGAATTCGCTCGACTGAGTTTACGTTCACGTCTAAAGAATGCCTGAACACATTCCAGACTACACTATCCATGAGGTCGTCAGAGGCGTCATCATTCTTTTCCGGTATGCCGAACACAACAAGGTTGTTACGCCTGCTTCTGTCCTCCAAATCAACGAGCTTACGTTCTAAGTGTTGAACCGTATTTTCCAGGCTGCGAAGTTTTTCGCTGAATCCTTTGATTATCTCAGAAGTTTCTTCCACAGTTTTTAATTTCAGCTCGATATCATCAAGCCTTTTTTAATGTTGTTTTGACCTTCAATCAACTGTGACAACAATTCCGCTGTGGAGGGTCCTGGATTGGATTCAATGTCCCCGCATAGCATCAGTAGGGACAAAAACACTTGCTTAATGTTACAACACAAGGTATACAAGCTACGTGGGCACGGCAGCTGGACGAAATAACGATTGCTAGTTTTAACACATGATACTTCGTTACTAACCTGCACGTAGAAAAGAAGCGGCTTGAACATGGTGCTACAAGATGACCAGCCGACGTGCCCACTGAAAGAATCCGAGGATGGGGGGCGTCTTTTATCCACTTGAGTTGACGTTGATGGCGCTGGAAGCAGCGTTGCCCAACCCACGTCGATGATGGCTGGCGCTTGCGCGGAAGTAGTATTACGTACTTCGATGACAAAGTTGGTCGCATCTTGATGTGCGCTGGCCATTGCTGTTGCGCCGCACAGGAGTATCTGCACGTAGAAAAGAAGCGGCTTGAACATGGTGCTACAAGATGACCAGCCGACGTGCCCACTGAAAGAATCCGAGGATGGGAGGCGTCTTTTATCCACTTGAGTTGATGTTGATTTATCAGTTGGTGTTCTGTCGTACGCGCTGAATTTGCGTTAGCAGTTCTCTGTGTGAATCCGTAAAATGCGCTGAATCGTACACAAAGCTGGAGCGGCCGTGGTTAACACTCCAACGACGCACATTGAGCAGCTCCAGCGATCAACCGACATTTTCCGCTGCTACAACGTTCGACGACTGGGCTTCACTCAGGAGTATGGCATGGTTATACAATGCATTACAGCTGGCGATCACAAAATGCTTGCTGTAGTGCTGTTTTCGTTTCGTTATTTTTATTATGCACAGAAACAGGTGTCCGCAATCCACGCAGTTTAAGCTACGAAGCAATGGACTCCAACGAACTAGACGGTTTGAAGTCGCGGCTCCTGTTGCTCGCACGCATTGCATGGGCCTGTATGCCGTACGCCGTTTCTGTGTGTCTCCGCCTCGTTCGGAGCTCGCCTTCACGTTAGTCATATGACAGCTGCGGTCGTAAAGCGCAGAAAACTGTTATTTATTCCAGCAGCCTTTATTTTTCGTGAAACACATTCTTTGCCTCGCCGGGGGTCAGTGCTAGCTCATATAAAGCTCGCCAGCGCAGCCGGCGCGCAGTGCGAGCTCGCTTCGACGCCGGGTTGATACCGATGGCATAGCAAGGCCTTCTTACCATGACCATAGGTACAGCGCGAGAACAGAACGATGACACAGAGACAAGATAGACGCTCGTGTCCTTCTTGTCTCTGTGTCGTCGTTCTGTACTCGCGCTATAACTATCGTCATGCCATACCAACTAGCCCAAGCGGCCATACCTTCTTACCGCTTAGATATTGCAGCTAGTGAAATACCGCGGACACTCAGAGAAACTATCGTCGGGGTGAGTGCGTCGCCGGCGCAACTATCACACCGGTTGCTAGCCAGCCTGCCGAGGTCGAGTGAAGCCTATTTTGGACCGCTTCAAAGCTTTAGACAGTGAAACTCCAGGAGCAATTGCTGACAATCGTAACAGTTTACTTTTGTTACCATTATATTATTCTTCGATTTTTTTGTAAGTCGGTCCTTTGAAGCGATGCATTCGGGGCGTTTCTTTGAGGAATCGGACCAATGTGCAGCGTAATTCAACGGTGCGAAATACCTTGAAACGTTCACACCATACCATCCGGTCGTCGCAATCTTTCCTGCATTGACAATTTCGTTGCCTATCGACAGATGCTCACACGGTCAGCCACACAATGCTCTGGTGTTTCACACGGTCAAGCAAACAGATGCCCGTACACACACAAACGTCCACACACGCGCGCACTCATGTCACGACTAAAAGGGGTTTTTTAAAACCAAACTCGCGCTTTTGTAATGCTAAGTAACGCGGACTGCAACGTATAGGGCGGACATCATCTATGCTGATCCTGCGTTCCTATACATTAACCTTGCCAGAAGCCTCTGTGAACTTTGCTGCGAAAAGCTTTAGGGCTGTTTTGACTCTGGCTTTTAGATCTGATGACCCTTTGAAGAATTCGGTAAGAGTAAGAAAGTCATTTCTGGTGTCAAACAATGGATGCACATTTGTTGCAAGCAGATATGACTGGAGTTGTGGCGAAGTAGTCACAAACGGAAGTGGTTTCGCATTGATTTCATTGCTTTAGGTGCCTGTACGAAGATCAAGCACAATTCCCGTCTTGGTTATGAAGTTTTGTGCCAAAAGCATGAGGCGAGAAAGTCCTGGCAGGTGTAGGAACTATTGCTGAAGTTTTCACTCATTTAGTGTAACCGCTTAGTGACCTGCAAGCGTGGCAGGGACAACATGAGCAGAGGCCACGCACAGAATAGTGTTTACCCTTTTCAAAGCTAAGCCTTTATTTTCACAGGAGGCGTTCTTAATACAATCCCAGCAAATAAAAAAAAGCTCATTCAGTATCTAAAATGTCCTGGACATTTACTTCTGCCATGGAAACCATCAACAAGAGTGTTTTATCTGCATGGACAAAGAGGTTAGTGAATGATGATGTAAGGTTGCTCAGGGTGTTTTCAAGTACACCGTGCCTGTTATCGGGCGGAGAGCACTTCGCAGGAGTTTTGGTTGGTTGTGCCTCTGGTAGTTGTCCGAGCGAAAAAGGGTGCGGCTTTTTCCCTTTGGACTAGCGTTGCTTTGTCGAAAGTTTCCCGCGTCTGTGATTCCTGGCGGATGATTGATGTGGAAATCTAAGCACCCGGCGCCGAGGCCTTTGCAGCGCCCGGCTGCTCTTGAAAACGATCCGTAGCCCATGGAGGAGCCACAGTGAGTGTGCAGGACCTGTGTAAAGCTAGAGGGCCCCAGGGGGTACTAGAATGTTGGCCGGCGATTGGCATGCGCTCACGATCGCCGGCCTCGGTTGTTTCCCCGGTGACCAAGACGTGATCTTCTTGGCCACTGGCTCTTGTAGTGGCCCCTACGTACACACTGGAAGCATACCGGAGGGTTCTTGCTTGTGCTTCCTGTACTAGAATGGGTGGCGGCCGCTAAGAGATAGCTTTCGGTCGGGGCACCCAGTTCGGGTGTCCCACGTTCCCTGGTCTTTGACGGGAAGGCGAACGTAGCAGAGAGATTGTGGTGGCTGAATGGCTTTAGAGCCTTTGATGGGGCCATGGGTGAGGGCATTGGGTTGAACTGACCGTACAACGTACAAAATGGCTTGAGGGTGGATTCGGGTAGGGGGCGGAGGTTGGTATGCAAGCTCCGCTAACATCGTGGCCTGAAAAGCACCACCTGCTTTAGCGAGGACGAAGAGTTAAGAAAATGAATGACCCCTTATGTAAGCCAGAAAACTCGGATGCGGTGGCCTAACTACACCTCGAATCACTCTTTCCGCTTTAGATGCTGAGGGGTCCGCGCAATCGTATAGCTCCTGTAAGGACATTATGTATTCTTGGATCCTTTCATCTTGAGCCTGGGTAGGCTGCGAAAATTATTTTTCATGTGACCGACGTAGTCGGGGAGGGGGGGAGGGCGAGAAATTCAACGCGGTGTAGTTGCTCCAAGTGGACCAACTTTCGAAATACTGGTGACGATGCCAACATACGGCAGAACCGGGCAGGGTGACGGGAAGGACGCCCAGAAAAGCATCATCTTAGGGCTTGTGCAGCTCGATACTCTTGTAATTCTCGCAAAATATCTGCAACCTATTTCTCGTCCGTGTGTCTCTCGTATGTAGCCGCGGCCAGTGGTAAGTGAAAACTGACGGGTGTTGTAGCCTCGTGTTCCAGCAACATGGTCAACTGCTCGACGATAGGAGACGTGTCTGGCGCAGACGCGTCCTGTTTCGCCTTGTCGGGCATTATGCTAAACTATACGTTCGTGATGTTTTTACCTTCGCGAGCTGTAATTGTACCGGAACGCAAGGGCATTAGAATATGCGCCAAGCATATTGCATTTGAAATGGGCCAACTGGACGGGTTCCTTATGCGTGCGGTTCTTGCGGTACGCAAGCGAACTCCGAGGAAAAGAATGAACACTTCATGAGAAAACCACGTTGGAAGGAACGAATGGAAGGTCAACAATATACATGCGAAAACCACGTTGGGTTCCAGATGAAGGCCCCACCTACATTCATGGGGGTTCCAGAGCTGCAGTTCACATGACACGAGCCAGCAACACTGGGAACAAGAACCACTTTAAACTTTAAATTGACTACTCAAAGGAATCACAACCCGCCTTCGAGACCGGTAACACGACATCAACGCACAGAGGAGGGCCAAAGTCGCGGAATGAACAATCTCCGCAGACTGTAGACCAATCGAACATACGGTGCGAAACATATCAGCAGGAAGCAAACTCACACGCAACTCGCAGTGCAAATGTGATCCATCAACCACCTTAGCTGACGCCTCAAAGCAGCGTGGCCTCCGCTTTGCAACACTCAAGGTGAAAAAATTGGTCTCATATCTGCATGTTCCACTGCAAATGTCATCGAAAGACGATATTCATGCATTTGGAGAGAGTGAAGAAAACGTTTATTCGATGTTCTAAGCGAGAAAACTGGTGAATTGTATTCTGGAAGCGCTACGTTAAAGTCTTGACTCATGCAGCGAAAGCGATGGAGCGCATCGAGGCACGTCAGGCACGAGCGCTATCTGGCAGTTATTTTGAAAACGAACAAAGGCAGTTGCACCTACGCGGAATGATGCGTGCCTGTCTCGGAGGCGATAAAGTGTAAAACGCAGCGCGACGGGCAGGTGCCGTCACTGCGTCATCTTAGCAAAACGTTAGAAACACTTGCCTTTTTGAGCATTGCGTTGCACTGTCAGCGCAGCGTGATAAACGCTACGGTGCTTATAATTACTTATGTGTGCCTTCTCTTGTATAAAGCCACACATACAAAATATTGACGTGTTGTTATGGTGCCTTACATATGCGCAACAATTGCTTTTTAATTGGCCATTGCACAAGTATGAACGCTGAAACTTGAGCAATATTGGTTGGCGCTGTGGATTATGTTGGCCATTTGGCGTATCGCTTGGTACCGTTCGGTGTATCGTTCCGGTGGACAAACAAACATAAAAACAGACAGACGGAAAGAGACAGACCAAAATCATTGCGTTTAAGTACCCTAGGAACGACTATCGTCTTTGAAAAAAGCCACGGCTTTGCCGCAAAGGCGAAGCATTGAGTGTGATAGCAATAAATTGGAAGGTCTTGCGCAGAATGGCAAGCAGATGTAAACGTGCCCCGCGTTTCTCACGCACGAATGAAGCGCGAAACGTATTCCCAGGTACAGATGGGTGCGATTAAGCGTCTCAGTTGTTCGTTCGCTGTGTCTGAAAAGCGCGCCCTTTTCGCAAACGGAGGCTGTGAAACAATTGCAGTTACTTTTGTGCGCCCGGTAACTTCAACAGAATCATTCTTATGAAACCCAAAAACTGGCCAAGACACACCATTTCTCCAACTGCAAGATAATGTTGCGTGATCGAGCATACACACCACATCCCCTTATTCCCTACGCAGACCACAGTACGCGGGAGAGATGAGAGCTGCCACGCGATCACTGTGCCATCTTACTGATAACGCTGAAAACACGATAGTTCCCCCCGAGATTCCTGCCAACAGCGGTAAGCGGTGGATAAGAATAGCTTCCCGTTTGAATAGTTAAGGAGCTACCTTTCGGTGGTTGAGTGGTCAACGCATCGCACTCACGACGCGAATGTCCCATGTTCGATTCCCCGTGTCAGAGTCCTTTTCTATTTTGGGGGGTTTTCACATATGGATACGTATACATATACGGTGCATGACATCGATGCCGACGTCAACGCCGACGCTGGCGTCGAAATCCAGCTGAGAGTGTCCATATAATTGCTTTCGCAATAAAAACTTGTGTCTAGCGTGGCCGTCCTCGCATTCCATCACCATGCCACCAAAAAAGCCTCCGGGCTGGTCGGTCTCACTTCCGCTTCTTATCGGCTAGCCACTTTTCCGCCCTTGCGGAGTTTTTTCGACGCTACGCTCGTCACGTGCATGGGCAATGTGCGTGTGGTCTTTTTCCACTGCTTCCTCCGTTCGTGTTGCAGATAAGGGCTTATAGGCCTCCCATATAGATGCATCCCAACCTAAGTAGGTTATACTAAAGCTTCTGGAGTGACGGAGGGGCTCCGTGGCGGAAGCTGACACGCCACCATATTGCTCAGGGAAGAAAACAGATGGCCGCATTGTAGCGTATGCGGCTGTCGCGTTTTTTTATGCTAGTATAGTTGCGTGTGGTGCCTGTAATTGAACAAGACGGCTCTCAGCACATCTGTGATCACTTTTCGAGAGGACGATAGTGGGTTCTTGGGTAGCATTTGGCTGCGCGAATCGTGTGAAGCGGACACCAGGGTGCCCGGGCGTAACTTTATATGTGTAAGTAGTCATGCTTCGCACGTTCGCTTTGCCTCGCATATTTTAATGACTATACGACTGAATTCGCGAGCACATAGATTTAATTTTTGCGTCCAGGTGCACAGAGACACTTTGAATAAGTTCTGTACGTTTCTCATGTAATATTGCGTGGTACATAAGAGTGCGCTCTGCGACGAAAAGGTTAAGCGCCAAGAAAAATCGACGACCTATGTTCAGTACACATGTTGAGACAGACTGCTTCGATGACACAGGGTAAACAACGAGACGACGGGCTGGTAACATTACTAACGTGTTTGCATCGTTTCCATGCGCATATAAAAAGCCAGTTGGTGAGTCTGCCTAAGACAAAACAGCGCTTAGTTTTTGAAACATAGTTACTGTAGCACCGGCTCTGCATTTCTGGGATATTCAGTTTTTTACAATTACATAAGCAATACGCTTCCAATGTCAAAATATTTATTGTTGCAATATTTCCATTCTTACGTAGAAGAAAAAAACAAACGAGCTCCTCGTAAAAGTCACGGAAATACACTTCCCCTAAAGCGCCTCTCATTGATGCAGTTGTCAAAATCCCGCCACCCCCAAACTTCACCTACAAAAGAGTGGTACAGGCGAAAAAACAAAAAAAAATCTGAATCTTGATTGAGCTAAAATAACAGCAGAAAAAAAAGTGTAAGAGATCGAAGCAGTACCAATGAGGTGTTTTAAAACATACTCAGGTTTCTCGGAATTTCATTGACCTGATAATAGAACAGAACATAACATTAGAAGAAACATTGGAAGTTTTTCTTTTTCCGGATATCCATGAGCTTCTCAAATCAGTACGTTAAAAGGCGAATACCCCCCCCCCCCGTAATAGAAAAAGTTTGCACACACGCTGCACTGATATTCGCGAAGGGCTTACGGTTGTGTGCGAGTGAAACATTTATTTTCTTTGCATGTCCTCACTGGTTACTTCTACTGTGAGATAACTGTGTAAACAGATATGGCGAATTGATATTCCTGAGTTCTTTTTTTACAGCAAAAGTTTTTATGGAATCAGAATACGGGTCAGGCGTTGCGCCGTAGTTGGTCCGCCACCGCCACCGCTCGTAAACAGTATTGAACGAAAAAAACTCGCTAAATAAAAAAACATGACCCAACACGATTCGGACCCGGGTCTACTGCTAGCCAGCCCAGTACTCTACTACTGAGCCACGGCAGTGCATGGCACTCGTTTCTAAACTAGCTTTAGCTAATCTTGGTGTCGAGAAAGGAATCGTGTTATTATGAGTAACAAAGCGTTTCAGAACATCAAAGGAAAAACCATGCGTCACACCATGCGAAACACGTAACGACTGAGTCGTCTAATGCTCCAACCCATTGAGTAGAGTAGAATAGAAACTTGGACAGTGGTACACATGCACGCTAGAGGATTGTCCAAGAACCGAGTAGTTTACAAAAGAAATTCCTAATTATTTGAATAAATATCATCCAGTTGAAGGTGGAAAAAGTATTGTAACGAAATTGAAAATACTCGCAACAGATGAGTACAAACGAAGCCAGTCTCTCTGAGCTGCGTAGTTTACGAAATAAAATGCAGGAATTAAGGCGCAATTTAGAAAATAGGAGAGTGAGTTGGCCCTACGGTTTTAATCTCATTGAACATTTACCATACCCCACCGAGGCATCGGCAACCTTTCCGTTACTGTGGCTCTGGGACAAAGCTCCGAACAAAAGCACAATTGACAGAAAAACGTCTCCTTGGTCACCTATAACTGTGGCGCATACCCACTTGACGCATATTTCTTCATTGTCTTGAGCTACTGCACGAAAAAAATTCACAAACTCTTCAATGAGTCTGTAGCAAATACCACGTATACACTTCTCCAAAGAATAACAAAGAATAGCATAGTGAAGGCTGGTCTACTACTCAAAATATATGATTAGCTATGGCGCTGCGGATACCAAGCTGTGTGCTCGTAGCATCTCAAAGTATGTTTAAAAAAGGTTCCAAAAGGCCACTCTTCTACCTTTCACTGTGACTCGGCTGTGCATTCTGCGCAGGCCAGGCGTTATTTAGACACCCTTAAACGCTATGTGTAAAGAAAAAATTCTAAAAAAAACGACGCAAGTGCCCCTTAGGTGAAGCATGTAAATCAGGTTATACTATATGACATGCCTGACGTGATACTCAAGCAACCACCTGCCAGTTATATACGTCAATATTCGTCATAGTCAGATCATGCAATACCAATTTTGGCGCACATCAAACTAAAGAACGTGACGCATGTTCCCCACGAATGTGGAATTTTAATAACTTTGTATTGCATGACATACCTGCCATGATGGTTAATATATTACCTCTTGCCACCTATACCCATCAATATTCGTCATGCAGTCAGATCATGCAATGCCGATTTTTTGCTAGCACGTGAAGAACATGACGCAAGAGTCCTTAAGTGAGGCAAGTAAGTTAGGCTGTACTATATGAGATGCCTGACGTGATAATCGTGTTACCACCTGTCAGTTATGTTTCTCAATATTCATCATAATCAGATCATGCAAGACCAATTTTGGTGCATATCAATGTAAGGAACGCGACGCATGTGCCGGACGAATGTGGACTTTAAGTAACCTTGCATCGCATGAGATGCCTGACGTGATGATGAATATTATTACCTCCTCCCATTTATATATGTCAATATTCGTCACACAACTATATCACGCAATAGAAATTTCAGTGCATATCAAGCTAGGTACACGACGCAGGTTCCTTAAATAATTTCTATGTAAATCACGTTTTATTGCATGACATGCCTGACCTGATATTTATCTCACCATCTGCCACCTATATTCATGAATATTCGTCATAGAGTCAGATCACGCAATACCAATTTTGGTGCCTGTCAAGCAAACACGGCGCAAGAGCCCCATTGGTATCGCGTGTGAATCACAATGTATTACTTGACATGCTTGATGTGATATTGATGTTGCCATCTGACACACATATTCGTCATTATTATTCATACAGTCAGATCACACAATATAAGTTTTGGTGCTTATAAAGTTTAGGAACATCACGCAAGTGCCCAATGAGTGATATGATAAATCACTTTATATGTCATGAAATACCTGACGTAATATTCCTATTATCACCTGCCACATATATTCTTCAATATTCTTCATACAGTCAGAAGACACAACACCAATTTCGGTGCATACCAAGCAAAGGAGCAGGAGGCTTGTGCCTCATGAATGTAGAATGTAAATCACTTTGTATGGCATGACATGCCTGACGTGGTAAACATATTACAACCTGCTTCCTATTTACGTCAATATTCGTCATGCAGTCTGATCATGCAATACCATTTTTCTTCATATCACGCGGAGGAACTCGCCGAAAGTGTCTCATTAGCAACATGGTAATCACGTTCTACTATGTGACATTCCTCACGTTATATTCGTATAACCACCTCCCACTTATATTCGTTAGTGTTTGTGATGAGTCATATCACACAATATTTATTTTGGTGCATACGACACTAAGTAACACGACGCATGTGCCCATAAATGTGCAATGTAAAGAAAGTTGTACTACATGATGTGCCTGATGTGATTATCTTATTGCCACCCGCTACTTATATTCGTAATATATTTTTCGCACAGTGAAATCACGCAATACTCATTTTAGAGCATATTAAGAAAACGAGCATGACGAAACTCACCCATGAGTGTGGCAACGCAACATAGTGTTACTGCATAGCATGCCTGGCATGATATTCGTATTAGCCCCTTCCACATATATTCGTCCATATTCATCATACTCTCAGATCACACAAAACAAATTTAGGTGCATATGAAAGTAAAGAACACGAAGCAACTACAGCAAGATTGTGCATTGTAAATCACACTGTATTATATGACATGCCTGACGGGAAGTTCATATTACCATCTGCCACCTACGTTCGTCAATACTTCTCATACAGTCAGATCACGCATTACCAATTTTAGTGCATGTGAAGTTAAGGGGCATGGAGCAAGTACCCCATGAGTGTGATATTTGAATGATTTTATATTACAATAAAATTTCTGACGTAATACTCAGATAACCACTTGTCACTTATATTTGTCAATATTTGCCATACAGTCAGATCACGCAAAATCGATTTCGGTGCATACCAAACTAAAATACACGACACATGTGCCCCACAAATGTCGTATGTAAATCACTCTGTAATGCATCATATAATTTAATTGATAATCATATTACGAGCTCTACCTATATATATGTATATCAATATTTGTCATGCAGTGAGATCAACAGTACAAGTTTTGGTGCATGTCAAGATAAACGACACGTAGCAAATGCTCCTTTAGTGTTGCTCATAAATCGCGTATTACACGACATGCCTGGCAGGATATTGATATTACGACATGCATGTTACGTATATTGTTCAATATTAGCCTTACAGTCAGATCACGCAATAGCAATTTCCGTACATACCAAAATAAGGAACATGGCGTATTGTTCATCTGAATGTGAAAATATCAATCTCGTATTAGGTGACATTCGTTGCATGATATTTATTTTAACACCAGCCACTCATATTCGTCAATATGCCTATTAAATTCAGATCATGCAATACAAATTTTCGTGCACACCAAGCTAAGGAACAGGAGGCATATGAACCATGAAAGTGGCATGCAAATCACTTTCTATGACATGAGTTCTAACTTTTATTCATCAATACTCGTCATTTAGTCAGATACGAACTAGCAATTTCTGTGCACATCAAGTTAAGGAACATGGCGCAAGTGCCTTATAAGTGCGATATTGAAATGACTTTTTATAAAAAGACATCTATGACGTGATATTCATATTACCACCTTCCACTTATATTCGTCATTATTCGTCATACAGTCAGATCAAGATATGACGATTTTGGTGCATTCCAATATAAAAAGAACATGGCACATGTGCCGCACAAATATTGAATGTATATCACTTTTTTATGGCTTGACGTACCTGATGTTATAATCATATTACCATCGCCCCGCCGCGCTGGTCTAGTGGCTAAGGTACTCGGCTGCTGACCCGCAGGGCGCGGGTTCGCATCCCGGCTGCGGCGGCTGCATTTCCGATGGAGGCGGAAATGTTGTAGGCCCGTGTACTCAGATTTGGGTGCACGTTAAAGAACCCCAGGTGGTCTAAATTTTCGGAGCCCTCCACTACGGCGTCTCTCATAATCATATAGTGGTTTTGAAACGTTAAAACCCACATATCAATCAATCAATCATATTATCATCTGCCACCTATATTCGTCCATATTCTTGATAAATTCAGATCACGCAATACCAAGTTTGGTGCATATCAAGCTACAGAATGCAACACACGTGCCTCACTATTCTGGTAAATAAATCACGTTATAATGCGTGATATGCCTCACGTGATAATCATATCTCAACCGGCCACTTATATTCGTCAATATTCATCATACTGTGCAATGACGCAATACCTATTTCGGTGCATATTAAGCTGAGAAACAGTGCAAGTGCCTCATGAGTGTGGCATGTAAATCAGGTTGTAGTACATGGCATCCTTGACGTGGTATTGACATTCAATTTGACACCTGCCACTCATATTCGTCAATATTCGTGACACAGTAGGATTACACAATACCAATTTTGGTGCATAATAAGCCAAGCACACGACGCAAGGGCAACATTAGTGTGGTACATACATCAGGTTTTATTACATGACATGCCTGACATTATATTTATATCGCCACCTGCCACCTATATTCCTCAATATCTGTCATACAGTCAGATCACGCAATACAAATTCATCTGCATATTAAGCTAAAAAACACGACGCAAGGGCAATAAAAAGGTGCATTGTAAATGAAGTTGTACTACGTGACATGCCGGGAGCAATATTTATATTACCAGCTGCAACTTTTATTCCTCTTTTTTCGTTACACAGTCAAATCATACAATACCGATTTGGTACGTATCAAGTGAAATAACACGACGCAACTGCTCCTTTAGCGGGGAACGTAAATTAGGTTGTTCTACATTATATGTTTGACGTGGTTTTCTTGTTACCACCTGCCAGTTATATTTGAAATATTCGTCATAAGTGGAGTTCACGCAAAACCAATTTTGGTGAATATCGAGCTGAAGAACATGACGCAAGTGCTCCGCGAATATGAAATATAAAAAAAATCGTACTCATCTAATGCCTGGCGTAATGAACATATAACCACCTGTCAAATATATTGGTCAATACTCATTACAGTCAGATCACGCAATACTAATTTTGGTACATATGAAGTTAAGGAACATGATGCAAATGCCCCTTAATGGGGACATGTATGTTAGGTTGTACCACACGACATGCGTGACGTGATTTTCTTCTTAACACCTGCCAGTTATATTCATGAATATTTGTCATACTTTAGGATAACGCAATATCGATTTCAGTGCATATCAAGCTAAGGAACACGACGCAAGTGCCCCAAAGAATTTGGAAGGTAAATCACTTTGTATGGCATGACCTGCCTAATTTTGTGGTCAATACTCATCATAGAGTCCAATCAAGAAGTACAATTTTGGTGCACATAAAAGTAAAGGACATGGTGCAAGTGACTCATGCGTGTGATAATTAAACAACTTTATATTACATGAAACGCCTGACGTGACATTTGTATCACCACCTGCTATCTACCTTCATCAACATTCATCATGTAGTCTGATCATTGAATACCAATTTTGGCGCATATCAAGTTAAGGAACATCACGCAAGTGCCCCATGAGGGTGATAGCTAAATCACTTTATATTACATAAAATGCCCGATGTGATGGTCATTTTTTCACCAGCCACATATATTCGTCCATAAGCCTCATGCAGTCAGATCATGCAGTATTCAATTTTGGTGCATACCAAGCTAAAGAACACGACACAAGTGCTGCAATATGGTGGTATGTAATTCACAATATATTGCATAAAATGCCTGACGTGATATTCATATTACGACCTGCCACTTATAGTCGTCAATATTTGTCATTCATTCAGATTAAACAATGCCAACTTTGTGCATATTAAGTTGAGGAAGATGACAGTAGTGCCTCATGAGTGTGATATTTAAATCACTTAATATTAAATAAAGTGCCTCACGTGATATTCATACAGTCATACAGTCCGATAACGCAATATCATATTCGGTGCATACCAAGCTAAGGATCACGGCGCAAGTGTCGCGTGATCTATGCAGTTTGCTTTGTAAATTATGTTCTATCACATGACATGTCTGAAGTATTATTTACATTTAACCGCATGCCACTTATATTCGCCATAATGCTTGATGCATTCAGATCACACAACACATAAATTGGTGCATATTAGGGTAATCATTACGACGCAAGTGCCCTCTTATTGTGGTATTTAAACCACGGTATATTACTCAAATGCTTGATGTGATATTATATAACCACCTGCCACTTATATTCATCAGTATTCATGATGCAGTCATATCACGCTACACCAATTACTGTGCATGCCATACTAAGGTACACGGCGCACGTGCCTCAGAACTGTGGAAAGCAACTGATGTTTTATTACATGAAAAGCCTGACGTGATAATCGTATTACCACAATATTTATTTATTATTTATTAAGTATCTGCATCGCCGTAAGGCATTACATCAGGGAGGGTACGGTACATATGATCAAACAGAAAAAAAAACATTCATAAAGCATTGAAAAATTATCACTTGAATCAATAGAGACTATTTCCGGTGGCAGAATGTTCCATTCTCTTATAGTGCGGACAAAAAAAGAGTAGCGAAAAGCGTCACCCCCAAAACAAATCTCGCGTATTTTTAGGTGATGATTGCGTCTTTGAGAAACATAGTTGGGTGGTTGAAAATATAATTGCCTAATGATCCCTGTTCTTGAATGATAAATGCTATGAAAAAAATTTGATCAGAGAATTCAACGACGGTTTTCAAGAAGATCCCAATTTAATGTTTTTCGGCTCATCCTGTCGTAAATTTCAAGGACAAATCAAATTGTTCTATTCTGCACTTTTTCAAGTTTATCTGTAAGTTCTTTAGTATATGGGTTCCAGCAGACGCACGCATATTCCAGTATACTGCGGACGTGTGTAAAATAGAGCTGCTCTCTAATTTTTGTGGTAAACTACTGAAGTTACGCTTCAGAGAATTTAATGTTCCTAGCGCCTTGACCCTAACGTAAGTGACATGTTTATTTCATCTCAAATCAGCAGTGAAAAAACGCCTAGATATTTTTATTCCATGACGTGTTGAAAATTAGCGTTAATAATCGTGTAATAATTTCTGCAGTGCGAGAGTTTCCAGGTAAGTGGGACGTGGACGCCTTTTTTTTCACATTCGACGACATTTTCTATTTTTCACACCATGCAGCAATTAAATCTACATTGTTCTGCAGTGCTTGTTTGTCAAGGTCACTATTGGTGGCCCTATATACTATACAGTCATCTGCAAACATTCTAAATGCTTATGTGATACCGTAAGTGATGTCATTTATGAATAACGAAAATAAAATCAGACCTAAGACTGATCCCTGTGGTACATCAGAGGTCACAGCAACATATGTGGAGGAACAACCGTTCAGACTCCCAAACATCTGCCTTGAGCGAAAATACTCAGCTATCCAAGCAATAATCCTATCATCCCATTTGTAATATCGAAGTTTAGCGATCAAAAGACTATGCGTAACGACGTCAAAAGCTTTTCTGAAATCTAAAAATATACAGTCAACCCTTTGCTGCTTGTCGACAACTGAGGCAAGGTCATGAATAAATTCTGCCAACTGCGTCGTACAAGAAAAGCCTTGCCGGAACCCATGCTGATTAGGATGAAGAAGGTTATTAGCAACAAGGTGAGACAAGGTGCTGCTATAAATCACATGTTCCATGACTTTGCATGCAATGCTAGTTAACGACACTGGCCTATAATTCTCAACTCTCTCCCTCTGTCCACATTTATGAATTGGTACTATGCGGGCCAACTTCCAGTCCCCAGGAACAATGCAGTCATTCAGGGAATTTTGAAATAAACGACAAAAATATAAACACAGAGTGCCAGAACAGTTAATGAGAAACGACGCCGGGATATTATCCGTACTACTCGCTTTCATGTGTTTCAAGCCTTGCCCCTCGACTCCCGTCGCACTAAGCCCAACCTCAGACATTTTGTCGACTTGAACAAAAAACCATTAATTGTAGCTGCACTGGCATCTGAAAAATCAGACTGAAATACCGATGAAAAGCGAATAACGAAAAATTTGACCTTACTCGATTCATCAATATTATTTCGGTCGATCCAGTGCAATGGTTGAACAGAAGTATCCTCCTTACCGTTTCTTTTAACGTATTTCTAAAATTCTTTCGAATTGTCTACCGGCCTCTGGCCTAAGTCAGCGAAGTATGTTTGTTTGGCTAATCCAGCGAGCTTTCTAAAACTACGTTTTAACTCTGCTAACTGTATGTAGCGACTATACGATTTCTGAGTCTTGCTAAGTCAATAGATTCTTCTGACTTTTCCTAATAGAGAACTAAGTTGCCTGTTAAACCATGGCTTTTCTTTTGAACTTTTGGAAGAGAGTGTTCGAACAGGAACAAATTTAGCACGTAGTTCAAAAAACTTCTCTTTAGGTACTCCCCACAACTCTTCCCAATTATAATCACTACATCACATGCCACTAATAATCGGTAGTAAGCATAATGGAGTCAGATCATGCAATAGATAAGTTTGCGCCTATCGAGCTAATAATTATGACGCGTGTGCCCTATTATTGTGGCACGTAAACCAAGTTATTATACATAAAATTCTTGACGTGATATTTATGACACTACCTGCCACTTATACTCGTCAATATACTTCTTGCAGTGAGATCATGCAACACCAATTTTAGTGCATTTCGAGCAAGAAAAACGATATATGTGCCGTCTGATTGTGAAATTCAAATCTCATATTAGGTGACCTTCCTGACACGATATATATATATATATATATATATATATATATATATATATATATATATATGGCGGCACAAATCTAGGTTTCGTCCGCGACGATGTAACTCGGAAGCCTGCAAGCTAAACGGCATGCTGCGCAACTTCTGTCATCGATCCAGTGCAGTCTACTTCATCAATCATGGCTTCGAATAGATACCTGCCTATCGAGTCCTCGCTGCCGATGGACTACATCCCAGCTTCGAGGGTTCAAGCCTCATAGCAAGCCACATCCGCCAGCTTTTCCCCAGGAGAATTCTTGACGCCACGTCGTCCTGGTGTGACCACTCGATAGAACAGCCCCCAAGCTCCCCGAAACAGAATTCAAGGTCAAGAGACAGAGTGTCAACCCACGTTCGGAACTCCAAGTCTCTGAACCATCCAGCCGCAAGTAGCCAGTGACTACAGGACTTCTCTGGTAATCAAAATTTAGGTACCGCTTCTGCATGTTTTCTGAAGTCCCGGAAGGTGACTGAAAAACGCATTCGTGCGGAACTGCATGTTGCGTGCCTCAGGGAATATGTAAATGCTTCCGAAATTCCCAAAGGTCTTAGGCTTTATGTGAACCCTGCTACCTCTGAAGTGTCAACTGCAAATAACCTTAGGTGGCGGGATGTGCTGACCAATGCTTCACTTGAGCTTATTCGCATTATCATAAATCACTATAAAATGTCAATTGGTAAGCTTTTGAAAGAAGAAACTACCCTATCTAGGCAACTCGTCCCTCACGAAGCACATTTGCTGAGTGTACATGAGGAAAGAAAGTTAAACGCCTTAGGCAAAATAAAAGCTCGGAAACTATTGCGGGACGTTGTTCAAGCAGCACCCTACGTGAAAAAAAATCAGGAGTTCGCCAATTGCTTTATTCCGAACACCTGAAACATTGCCGGAGATAAGCCAACAGGACGCCAATATAGTCAACCTTTCTGACGTTACAATCCTCCCTGCAGAGGAAAGGGTTCTTTCAAAAGGAGTGAATTTCTGTCCAACCTCTGGCGGGTTTGATGAATTTCAGTTAATGAAGGATATAGATAATTTCGCTCGTAATCTCAGGCTAAAAGAGTATTTTCATGACCATGCTAGCAACAAGGGAGCTCGCCCGGCTGTACCGTCCACGACACAATGGACGCCCGCCTCGCAAAGGGATAAATGCCTAGACCTTTACTACAAAGCTGTCTCGCGTGACGTGCTCAACGCTTACAAAACACGTAGCCCGTGCGAAAAAACCTTTCTGCCAGTGAATTCAATGCTCTTAAAAGTTTGAATGCACGTGATGATATTATCATAAAACCAGCAGACAAGGGCGGCTCGGTTGTGATAATGGGCAAAGAAAGTCACTTAAAGAAGCCGTACCACAGTTATCTGACACTGCTTTTTACAAACAACTTCCCGCTGATCCTACCACTGACTTTTTTGTCATCATAAAAGACACCATTAAAGCATTGGTAAAAAAGAAAAGGGTCGACGATAAGACAGCACGCAGCCGCATTGCGCTTAGCCCTGTTGCCGGAAGATTTTACCTGCTCCCAAAGATACACAATTCCGGAAATCCAGGCCGTCCCATTGTTTCGGGCTTTCAAACAGTAACAGAAAACACATCTCGTTACAGTGAGAGTCTGATAAAATTTCTTCCGCCCACATTCGCTTCCTTTGTTAAGGATTGATTGATTTGTGGGGTTTAACGTCCCAAAACACCCATATGATTATGGAGAGACGCCGTAGTGGAGGACTCCGGAAATTTAGACCACCTGGGCTTCTTGAACGTGCACCCAAATCTGAGCACACGGGCCTACAACATTTCCGCCTCTATCTGAAATGCAGCCGCCGCAGCCGGGATTCGATCCCGCGACCTGAGGGTCAGCAGCCGAGTACCTTAGCCACTAGACCACCGCGGCGGGGCATTCTTTGTTAAGGATACCAACTATTTTATCAATGGAATATCACACCTAACAGTGCCTGATGGATCGCTTCTGGTGACGATGGACGTCACCTCCCTCTACACTAACATACCCCACAAGGACGGTATACAGGCTGTTTTAGATTCATATGACCACTCCGAATCTGACAAGCTAATTGACACGTCAACTCTCGAAACACTGCTGAAGCTCGATCTCGAGTTGAATAACTTCGAATTCAATGGCTCTCATTACGTACAGATCAGTGGAATATCGATGGGTACAAAGATAGGCCCTACATACGCAAACATCTTCATGGGAGTGCTCGATGATTCGTTTCTGAAGAGTGTGCCACTAAAGCCTGAGCATTTCAAACGCTACATCAATGACATATTTTTTATTTGGACACATGGTGAAACACTTCTAAACTTTATAGCGAAATTCAACCAGGTACATCCCGCTATAACATTCTCCCACACTTACTCACCCTTGTCTGTAGCCTTCCTCAACGTCACGATTACCATTTCCCATGGACAGCTAATTACGAAGCTTTTTAAAAAGCCAACCGATAATCACCAGTTTCTTCATTTTGAAAGTAACCACGTGCGCCATTGGAAGACTGGAATTCCATATAGCCAGGCACAGCGCTTTAGGCGCATATGCTCTGAAGATCAAGATTTCAATTCCTGCTGCCATAATCTGAAAACGAAGCTTCTTAAGCGAAAATAACCGGAAAAAATTATTGACGACATGATACACCGAGCCAGAGGACGCGATCGAATGGACTGTTTAAAAGGTAGCATAAAAAGCAACGGGCTTCAGCCAGCCAATTTAGTACTAACACACTCAGCGTCCATCCCAAAAGTTCAAGGTATACTGCGTAACCATTACAACATCCTCACCCAAAGCGACAGACTAAAAGCGATCTTTCCTGAGCCCCTTCGAGTAGTGTATAGGCGCTCAAAAAACATAGGTGACATCCTGACGTCATCTAATATTGCTACCGTTAACCGTACTGGTTGTAGCCGCTGCAACAAACCCCGTTGTAAAGTTTGTCCTCATATAGAACCATCATTAACAGCCACCAGCACATCTAACCACTTCGTCTTCAAGATTAGAAGAAGCTTTAATTGTGATTTATCGAATGTAGTGTATTTGCTTAAGTGTGGCACCTGCCATATGCAATGCATAGGCCACAATGAAACCCCATTAGAATACGTTTCAACAATCACAGACCGCATGCTAAAACCCAACCAAACCTTCCATTATCTAAGCATGTGAACATGCCAGGCCACTCACTTAGTAACCTCAAAGTCACGATACTAGAATCGGGATTCCGCCCCAGCCAGGATCTTGAACTACGCGAATCATATCTCATTCATAAATTTAACACTGTTTCAGCTGGAATCAACGAAAACAAAGGAAAACTGACCTATCTTTCACTAGATTAAGAGCGATGATGTACTGGTTTCAAATTGTACCGCCTCAATCACGCCTTCTATGCCTCCCTTTTTTTCTTTTTTTAATTTTTTTAATTTATCTTCAATCGTTTCACAGTGGCTTCCGTTATAGGTTCACATATCACTAAGATTGTTCTTATGCTGCCACGCAATGTCATTACACCACTGCGCTTCTACATGTCTTAACTACGTATAAGCATGGTATCTTGTCACAGTACATGTAAGGGAATCTTCAACCGTGTTTTCAGTATGTGTGTACGCTTCTGGTTTTTCCACTTTTTTGTCTTTTTCGTCTTTTTTGTCTTTCTTTTGTTGTCTTTTTTTCTGAAGCACATGGCATTTTATGATGCGCATTCTAACGCTAACCAGCGCAGATGGCGCTGACTTGTTATTGAAAGGAGCTTTTAAAGCCATGTATGAACTCTTGTCACATTACTCTGACGAAGGCTGGTCCACCAGCTGAAAACGTTCAGTAAAGACGCTTCCGGGAAAGTTTCGTCGTCTCTTTCTTGCATACAATACGTCGGGTCCAGCGTGAATGACGTTCAAAGATTCTGGTATATATATATATATATATAGTGGGAGTAATATTTCAATGGGCCAGTTAGTCTTCGTGAAGGTATGGGATATGGCACAACGGGAGCGTTGTCAACAAGGATAAATATATTTATTTCCCAACAGTTTCGGGAGGGGTCCTCCCTTCATCAGGGGATGAGTTATACTGGCATGAGCTTCCAAACTTTGTTGCTGCCGCGTCCCTCTCGCCTTGAAAGACGTTCGCGAGAGTGAGAGGGAACTAGAAAAAGAAAAAAAAGGAAAAAGGGGGGAGAAAAAAGACAAAAAAAAGAAATAGAAAGTACAAAAAAGGAAGAACCACTGTCAACACTGAGAACGAAGCCAACTGTCCGTCTACATCCACATACGGTTCATATCACGTGCTGTTCAGTTCTTGACGTGTGTCGGGCCACCCAAATATGTCGCCGCGGTGCCGGGAGGGTCCGTGACGGCATGCGTAAAGAAAAGGGTTTCCCCGTAATGGGTCATTCGGCGGGCGGCGGGCGGCGTGCGCAAAGGAAAGGTTTCTCGTTAATGGGTCGGTTGGCTGTTTACCTTTAATCTTCGTCCATTTCCCTTCTTTGGTCATGAAGTGGTAGGCGAACGTAAACACTTTGTATGTGCATGTGAAAAAAAAACCACAAGAAAGGACAGTGTACACGTGCGAGTCAGTCAGAAAAAAGCATGGTCTCCAGCTATCAATCTTTGTCACCAAATTTCTCCTGGCTTACTTCTCGGAGGCAGTTGAGTTTTCCGGGGTCCTCGTTGATGCCGGCTACTAATGTACGAAATTTGAAAATAAAATATGCCTCACGCTGTTCGCGCTCGCGTCTGTTTGAGAAACCGGACTGCAAAAGAGTTACGCTGATATTTTCAAAACTGTGGTTTGGCAGGCGCAGATGTCTAGATAAAGGTAGCTTCGGCAGTGAAGTGGCGTGCTACCGGTGATTATTGAACCGCAGCCGAAATGACGTGTCTGTTCGGCCGATATATTCTTGTCCGCAGAAGTTGCAATGTAGCATGTATATTACGTTACTGGAGTCACAATTAAGGCTTTCAGTTAAGCAGAATTTGAAATCCGAGAAGTTCGCTTTGAATACACGTGTTGTGACCATCTGTGGGCATACCTTGCATCGAGCTTTTCCGCAGGGATGGCACCCTGATTGAATTTTGGTGGTGTTTGTTTTTGCTCTGACAAGGTTGTCCTTCAGGTTTTTATCCCGGCGGTACACCACGTGAGGTGGCTTCGCGAAAATGGAAGTTAGTCGTTTGCTTTGCCTGATTATGTTGAAATGGCGGGAAAGTATGTTGTTGATTAGTGGCGCTGATTAGGAGTAAGTTAGTACAAGGTTCGTTTGGGAAGTCGTTTTAGATACTCTGTTTGGTCCCTTAATTATATCATTCCTGTTCACGTTGTGAGCAAGTAGTATGGCATCGTCAATAATGTCTTCCGGATAATTTTGTTTCAATAAGGAATGCTTTAGGTGTTCCGCGTGTCTGTCAAATTCCCGCATATCGGTCATATTCTTCGGTACCGGTAGGCCTGAGAATATGGAATACCCGTTTTGCAATGCTTTGGGTGGCTGCTGTTGAAATGTAGGTACATTTGACGGTCTGTAGGCTTTTTGTAAAGCTTTGTTGACAAGCGGTCATTTTCGACCGTGACAGTGACGTTCAAAAAGTTAATGCTAGATTTGGAAATTTTGTGCGTGAATTTTAATGACGGGTGGCATTTGTTAAAATCCTCTATGAAGCGGAAAAGACTTCCCTCATCAAGGTTCCATATCATAAAAATATCGTCTAAGTATCTTCTGTAGTAGAAAGGTTTCAAGGTACGTCCCTCAATGAATGGGATTTCAAGTGAAGCCATAAAGGTGCTCGCGAAGTTTGGGGCCATTTTCGTGCCCATTGCAGTGCCACTGACCTGAAGGAAATGCTTGCCGTTGAACTCAAAATTGTTATAATTTAGTACAAGTTCAAGAAGTGTAAACAGTATCTCACCACTTACACTAGTCGATGAGTCAGGTTTTACATATTCAGAAACCATAGCCGCTATTCCGTCATGGTGGGGTATGTTGGTGTACAGTGAGCAGACGTCCATGGTCACCAGAAAACTGCCACCTAGGATGTCGAGACTTGAAATTTCGCAGATGAAGTGGTTTGTGTCCTTAAGGTAATAGGGAAAATTTGGAGGATGTTTTTTATTAAGGAATTGATGAATTCTGATATATTTTCTGTTGATGTGCTGTGACTGGATACTATCGGACGTCCCGGATTACCTGCCTGTGTGTATTTTGGGGAGCAAATAGAATCGACCGGGAACAGAATGGGCCGGTAACATTGCTTTCAACATTTTGCCGGTAATTTTCTCGTCCCGGCGGAGATTGTTTAGGGTTACTTTTATCCCCCTTTCAAATTCGGGAGTCGGGTCCGTTGGAAGTTCTTTGTAGAATTTTGTGTCTGATAGCTGTCGTTCCCCTTCCTTTAAGTAGTCCGACGTGTTTAGAATTACTGTGCAGCCCCCTTTATCAGCCGGTTTGATAGTAATTCCAGTGTTTTTTCGTAGTTCATCGAGTGCTCTTCGTTCTGACTTTGATATGTTGTTTAGAAATGGCCGATTTTTCTCATACGCTCTGATGATATCTTTTTGAAACACTGATATACATATCGACGTGTTTGTCCCTCTGCTCACCCGGACACCATGATTTGTCACCACCAATGGCTCTATTCTCGTCCGTACAGTCCTTGCGATCATGAAAGTATTCACGGAGGCGGAGATTACACGCAAAGTTATCGAGGTCTTGCTCCCGAAATTGCTCCCGAAACTGCTCCCGAAGCTGTTGGGAAATAAATATATTTATCCTTGTTGACAACGCTCCCATTGTGCCATATCCCTTACCTTCACGAAGACTAACTGGCCCATTGAATTATTACTCCCACTGACCTGAACCATGGCTGCCAGTACATCATCAACGGAGCGTTTGTCGCGGAGATATCCAAATTACCCTACGAAGTGTGCCGTCATCGGGGACTCAATCATGCGGTACGTTCACACGCACTTCAGCCTGAACGACTCATCGACACCGTGCTTCATCTCCTATGGTGGGGCTATGTTTTCGGACATTCCGGCGCTACTTGAGTACCTACTTTACCGGGTGGACACGTTGTTTCTGCATGTGGGCACCACGGACATCCTGAAGACGAGCTCTTCAAGATCACTGGATTCATTGAGGGAGGCATTGAAGCGAATGAGGCAGATGCGCCTGAACATCAAGACACTGCATCTTAGTCTGCCACTACCTCGCGCACCCAATCGCCGACGGCGGGACTCGAACTGGCGATCAATGAATCGGTTTAATATGGAGGTACAGCAATTCAGCAGAGAGGCCCGCCGTCTCTGCCACTACGGGTTGTTAGGAGCAGGCGTCTATTACGTCGAACATGGTTTCTCAACACTACCGCTGCGCCGCTTCCTGGCTGCTGACGGCTTACATGCAAGCTTCGAGGGAGTCGCGCTGCTGGCACAGCACACGAGGGTGCAGCTGCGATGGACGTCGGTGGCATGGAGATCGGCGGCAATCGCTTGCACGGACAACTCCAGTGCCAAGCCCCCTCAACAACAAGGAGCCGAGCGACACACAGAGCCATCCAGGGCACCAGCAGTGACGATGTCGCCACTACCACCAGCGAGGCCAGTGAGCCAGTGAGTCCCACCAGTGAGTCAGAGATCGGCGGCAACGGCTTGCATGGCAAACTCCAGTGCCAAACCCACTCAACAACAGGGAGCCGAGGAACACAAAGAGCCATCCAGGGCCGCAGCAGTGACGACGTCGCCACTCCCACCAGCGAGGCCTTACAACACCAGGCGGACGAATGCGGCAAAGACCAAGGCGGCGGCTTCGAAATGACACGGGGAAACAAAAGGTACGGGCAGTCCTAAACACGTATGGTCCCACTCATTTCTATCGATTAGAAAAATCATTGAAAAGCGGGTGCAATACGAAAAACACGCGGAACAACTAACCAAATATCTATCTCACGGAATTGCACCTAAGGGCCTCCGCCTAGCCTGCAACCCCTCAATGTCTACACTAAGTGAAGCAGAAAGGGGGAAGTGGAAAAAAATATTACTAGAAGCGTCCTTGCAACTGACTCGGGTCATTGCGGACCATGGTGAGCGTAAGGCCGCCGAATACAGTGTCACGAAGGCAACGCAGAAATTGGTATCTAATCTCGGAGAGCATGAGGCAAGAGAACTGGAAAGATATGAACTAAAGAAGAGAGGCGAAATTTCAGTCGTAAAAGATAGAAAATTCAAGCGGGACTGCAGTAGCTCCACTGCTCTGCAACAGGAAAATAGGAATGAGGCCGTACAAGAACGCCAGGGACCACCCGTACCACAACCTAACTTTGAGGAGAAAAATGGGAGCTCAAAACTACAGTGCAATGCTAATCAAAACATCCTTACTCTCGAATATGACGCTGACACTCCCGTGCCACGTGATAGCCAAGAGCAGCCAAAAACTTAGGAGGAAAATGTCCTCAATCTGTCAAACACAACACTCACACCCGCTCAGCTTCAACTTTTGTCGAGAGGCTTGACCTTTTGTCTATCAACCGGTAGATTCGATGAATTTGAACGGTACCAAGACCTCGATAACTTTCCGCGTAATCTCCGCCTCCGTGAATACTGATCACAAGGACTGTACGGACGAGAATGGAGTGATTGGTGGTGACAAATCATGGTGTCCGGGTGAGCAGAGGGACAAACACCTCGATATGTATATATCAGCAGTTCAAAAAGATATCATCAGAGCGTATGAAAAAAATCGGCCATTTTGAAACAACATATCAAAATCAGAACGAAGGGCACTTGATGAACTACAAAAAAACACTGGAATTACTATCAAAGCGGCTGATAAATGGGGCTGCATAGTAATTCTAAACACGTCGGACTACTTAAAGAAAATGGAACGACAGCTATCAGACACAAAATTCTACAAAGAACTTCCAACGAACCCGACTCCCAAATTTGAAAGGGAGATAAAAGTAACCCTAAACAATCTCCGCCGGGACGAGAAAATTACCGGCAAAATTTTAAAAGCAATGTTACCGGCCCATTCTGTTCCCAATCGATTCCATTTACTCCCCAAAATACACATGGCAGGTAATCCGGGACGTCCGTAGTATCCAGTAACAGCACATCAACAGAAATTATATCAGAATTCATCAATTCCTTAATAAAAAACATCCCCCCAAATTTTCCTTTTTACCTAAAGGACACAAACCACTTCATCTGCGAAACTTCAAGTCTCGACATACCAGGCGGCAGCTTTCTGGTGACCATGGACGTCTGCTCACTGTACACCAACATACCCCCCCAAGACGGAATAGCGGCTATGGTTTCTGAATATGTAAAATCTGACTCATCAACTAGTGTAAGTGGCGAGGTACTGTTTGCACTTCTCGAACCTCTACTAAATTATGACCATTTTGAGTTCAACGGCAAGCACTTCCTTCAGGTCAGTGGCACTGCAATGGGCACGAAAATGGCCCCAAACTTCGCGAGCACCTTTATGGCTTCGCTTGAAATCCCATTTATTGGGGGACGCATCTTGAAACCTTTCTACTACAGAAGATACTTAGACGATATTTTTATGATATGGAACCATGATGAGGGAAGTCTTTTCCGCTTCATAGAGGATTTTAAGAAATTTCACCCGTCAATTAAGTTCACGCACAAAATTTCCAAAACTAGCATTAACTTTTTGGACGTCACTGTCACGGTCGAAAATGACCGCTTGTCAACAAACCTTTACAAAAAGCCTACAGACCGTGAAATGTACCTACATTTCAACAGCAGGCACCCGAAGCATTGCAAAACGGGTATTCCATATTCTCAGGCCTACCGGTACCGAAGACTATGCACCGATATGCGGGAATTTGACAGACACGCGGAACACCTGAAGCATTCCTTATTGAAACAAAATTATCCGGAAGACAATATTGACGATGCCATACTACGTGCTCGCAACGTGAACAGGAATGATATAATTAAGGGACCAAACAGAGTATCTAAAACGACTTCCCAAACGTACCTTGTACTAACTTACTCCTCATCAGCGCCACGAATCAACAAAATACTTTCCCGCCATTTCAACATAATCAGGCAAAACAAACGACTAACTTCTATTTTCGCGAAGCCATTTCACGTGGTGTACCGCCGGGATAAAAATCTGAAGGACATTCTTGTCAGAGCAAAAACAAACACCCCCAAAATTCAATCAGGGTGCCATCCCTGCGGAAAAGCTTGATGCAAGGTATGCCCACAGATGGTCACAACACGTGAATCCAAAGCGAACTTCTCGGATTTCAAATTCTGCATAACTGAAAGCCTTAACCGTGACTCCAGTAACGTAATATACATGCTACATTGCAACATCTGCGGACAAAAATATATCGGCCAAACAGACACGCCGTTTCGGCTGCGGTTCAATAATCACCGGTACCACGCCACTTCACTGCCGAAGCTACCTTTATCTAGACATCTGCGCCTGCCAAACCACAGTTTTCAAAATATCAGCGTAACTCTTTTGCAGTCCGGTTTCTCAAACAGACGCGAGCACGAACAGCGTGAGGCATATTTTATTTTCAAATTTCGTACATTAGTAGCCGGCATCAACGAGGACCCCGGAAAACTCAACTGCCCCCGAGAAGTAAGCCAGGAGAAAATTGGTGACAAAGATTGATAGCTGGAGACTATGCTTTTTTCTGACTGACTCTTACGTGTACACTGTCCTTTCTTGTGTTTTTTTTCACATGCACATACAAAGTCTCTACGTTCGCCTACCACTTCATGACCATTGAATGGAAACGAACGAAGATTAAAGGTAAATAACCGAGCGACACATTAACGAGAAATCTTTCCTTTGCGCGCGCCGCCCGCCGCCCGCTGAACGACCCATTACGGGGAAACCCCTTTTTTTACGCACGCCGTCACGGACCCTCCCGGCACCGCGGCGACAATCTTGGGTGGCCGACACACGTCAAGAACTGAACAGCACGTGATATGAACCGTATGTGGATGTAGACGGACAGTTGGCTTCGTTCTCAGTGTTGACAGTGGTTCTTCCTCTTTTTACTTTCTTTTCTTTTTGTCTTTTTTCTCCCCCTTTTTTGTTTTTTTTTCTTTTTCTAGTTCTCCCTCACTCTCGCAAACGCCTTTCAAGGCGATAGGGACGCGGCAGCAACGAAGTTTGGAAGCTCATGTCAGTACAACTTATCCCCTGACGAAGGGAAGACCCCTCCCGAAACTGTTGGGAAATAAATATATTTATCCTTGTTGACAACGCTCCCGTTGTGCCATATCCCTTACCTTCACGAAGACTAACTGGCCCATTCAGTTATTACTCCCAATGACCTGAACCATGGCTGCCAGTACATCATCAATGGAGCGTTTGTCACGGAGATATCCAAATTAACCTACGAAGTGTGCCGTCATCGGGGACTCAATCATGCGGTACGTCCACACGCACTTCAGCCCGAACGACTCATCGACGCCGTGCTTCATCTCCTATGGTGGTGCTATGTTTTGGGACATTCCGGCGCTACTTGAGTACCTACCTTACCGGGTGGACACGTTGTTTCTGCATGTGGGCACCACGGACATTCTGAAGACGAGCTCTTCAAGATCACTGGATTCGTTGAGGGAGACATTGAAGCGAATGAGGCAGATGCGCCCGAACATCAAGACACTGGATCCTAGTCTGCCACTACCTCGCGCACCCAATCGCCGACGGCGGGACTCGAACTGGCGATCAATGAATCGGTTTAATATGGAGGTACAGCGATTCAGCAGAGAGGCCCGCCGTCTCTGCCACTACGGGTTGTTGGGAGCAGGCGTCTATTACGTCGAACATGGTTTCTCAACACTCCCGCTGCGCCGCTTCCTGGCTGCTGACGGCTTACATGCAAGCTTCGAGGGAGTCGCGCTTCTGGCACAGCACACGAGGGTGCAGCTGCGATGGACGTCGGTGGCATGGAGATCGGCGGCAATCGCTTGCACGGCAAACTTCAGTGCCAAACACACTCAACAACAGGGAGCCGAGGGACACAAAGAGCCATTAAGGTCCCAGCAGTGACGACGTCACCACTCCCACCAGCGAGACCTTACAACATCAGGCGGACAAATGCGGCGAAGACCAAGGCGGCGACTTCCAAATGACACGGGGAAAAAAAGGTACGGGCAGTCTTAAACATGCATGGTCCCATTCATTTCTATCGATTAGGAAAATCATAGAAAAGCGGGTGCAACACGAAAAACACGCGGAACAACTCACCAAATATCTATCTCACGAAATTGCACCTAAGGGCCTCCGCCTAGCCTGCAACCCCTCAATGTCTACACTAAGTGAAGCAGAAAGGGGGAAGTGGAAAAAAATAATACTGGAAGCGTCCTTGCAACTGACTCGGGTCATTGCGGACCATAGTGAGCGTAAGGCCGCCGAATACAGTGTCACGGAGGCCACGCAGAAATTGGTATCTAATCTCGGAGAGCATAAGGCAAGATAACTGGAAAGATATGAACTAAAGAAGAGAGGCGAAATTTCAGTAGTAAAAGATAGAAAATTCAAGCGGGACTGCAGTAGCTCCACTGCTCTGCAACAGGAAAATAGGAATGAGGCCGTACAAGAGCGCCAGGGACCACCCGTACCACAACCTAACTTTGAGGAGAAAAATGGGAACTCAAAAAATCAGTGCAATCCTAATAAAAACATCCTTACTCTCGAATATGACGCTGACACTCCCGTTCCACGTGATAGCCAAGAGCAGCCCAAAACTTATGAGGAAAATGTCCTCAATCTGTCAAACACAACACTCACACCCGCTCAGATTCAACTTTTGTCGAGAGGCCTGACCTTTTGTCCATCAACCGGTAGATTCGATGAATTTGAACTGTACCTAGACCTCGATAACTTTGCGCGTAATCTCCGCCTCCGTGAATACTTTCATGATCGCAAGGACTGTACGGACGAGAGTAGAGTGATTGGTGGTGACAAATCATGGTGTCCGGGTGAGCAGAGGGACAAACATCTTTATATGTATATATCAGCAGTTCAAAAAGATATCATCAGAGCGTATGAAAAAAGTCGGCCATTTCGAAACAACATATCAAAGTCAGAACGAAGGGCACTCGATGAACTACGAAAAAACACTGAAATTACTATCAAACCGGCTGATAAAGGGGGCTGCAGAGTAATTCTAAACACGTCGGACTACTTAAAGGAAAGGGAACGACAGCTATCAGACACAAAATTCTACAAAGAACATCCAACGAACCCGACTCCCGAATTTGAAAGGGAGATAAAAGTAACCCTAAACAATCTCCGCCAGGACGAGAAAATTACCGGCAAAATGTTAAAAGCAATGTTACCGGCCCATTCTGTTCCCGGTCGATTCTATTTGCTCCCCAAAATACACAAGGCAGGTAATCCGGGACGTCCGCTGGTATCCAGTAACAGCACATCAACAGAAAATATATCAGAATTCATCAATTCCTTAATAAAAAACATCCCCCCAAATTTTTCCTATTATCTAAAGGACACAAACCACTACATCTGCGGAACTTCAAGTCTCGACATCCCAGGTGGCAGTTTTCTGGTGACCATGGACGTCTGCTCACTGTACACCAACATACCCCACCATGACGGAATAGCGACTATGGTTTCTGAATATGTAAAACCTGACCCATCAACTAGTGTAAGTGGCGAGGTACTGTTTACACTTCTTGAACTTGTACTAATTTATAACCATCTTGAGTTCAATGGCAAGCATTTCCTTCAGGTCAGTGGCACTGCAATGGGCACGAAAATGACCCCAAACTTCGCGAGCACCTTTATGGCTTCACTTGAAATCCCGTTCATTTGAGGGACGCACCTTGAAACCTTCCTACTACAGAAGATACTTAGACAATATTTTTATGATATGGAGCCACGATGAGGGAAGTCTTTTGCGCTACATAGAGGATTTTACCAAGTGCCACCCGTCAATAAAATTCACGCACGAAATTTCCAAAACTAGCATTAACTTCTTGGACGTCACTGTCACGGTCAAAAATGACCACAATTGTCAATAAACATTTACAAAAAGCCTACAGACCGTCAAATGTACCTACATTTCAACAGCAGCCACCCAAAACATTGCAAAACGGGTATTCCATATTCTCAGGCCTACTGGTACCGAAGAATATGAACCGATATGCGGGAATTTGACAGACACGCGGAACACCTAAAGCATTCCTTATTGAAACAAAATTATCCGGAAGACATTATTGACGATGCCATACTACGTGCTCACAACGTGAACAGGAATGATATAATTAAGAGACCAAACAGAGTATCTAAAACGACGTCCCAAACGAACCTTGTGCTAACTTACTCCTCATCAGCGCCACGAATCAACAACATACTTTCCCGCCATTTCAAAATAATCAGGCAAAGCAAAGGACTAACTTCTATTTTCGCGAAGCCACCGCACGTGGTGTACCGCCGGGATAAAAATCTGAAGGACATTCTTGTCAGAGCGAAAACAAACACCCCCAAAATTCAATCAGGGTTCCATCCCTGCGGAAAAGCTCGATGCAAGGTATGCCCACAGATGGTCACAACACGTGAATCCAAAGCGAACTTCTCGGTTTTCAAATTCTGCATAACTGAAAGCCTTAATCGTGACTCCAGTAACGTAATATACATGCTACATTGCAACATCTGCGGACAAAAATATATCGGCCAAACAGACACGCCATTTCGGCTGCGGTTCAATAATCACCGGTACAACGCCACTTCACTGCCGAAGCTACCTTTATCTAGACATCTGCGCCTGCCAAACCACAGTTTTCAAAATATCAGCGTAACTCTTTTGCAGTCCGGTTTCTCAAACAGACGCGAGCGCGAACAGCGTGAGGCATATTTTATTTTCAAATTTCGTACATTAGTAGCCGGCATCAACGAGGACCCCGGAAAACTCAACTGCCCCCGAGAAGTAAGCCAGGAGAAAATTGGTGACAAAGATTGATAGCTGGAGACTATGCTTTTTTCTGACTGACTCTTACGTGTACACTGTCCTTTCTTGTGTTTTTTTTTCCACATGCACATACAAAATGTTTACGTTCGCCTACCACTTCATGACCATTGAAGGGAAACGGACGAAGATTAAAGGTGAATAGCCGACCGACCCATTAGCGAGAAACCTTTCCTTTGCACCCGCCGCCCGCCGAACGACCCATTACGGGGAAACCCCTTTCTTTACGCACGCCGTCACAGACCCTCCCGGCACCGCGGCGACAATCTTGGATGGCCCGACACACGTCAAGAACTGAACAGCACGTGATATGAACCGTATGTGGATGTAGACGGACAGTTGGCTTCGTTCTCAGTTTTCACAGTGGTTCTTCCTCTTTTTTACTTTCTTTTTCTTTTTTTTTTGTCTTTCCCCCTTTTTTTGTTTTTTTCCTTTTTCTAGTTCTTTCTCACTCTCTCAAACGTCTTTCAAGGCGAGAGGGACGCGGCAGCAACGAAGTTTGGAAGCTCATGTCAGTATAACTCATCTCCTGATGAAGGGAGGACCCCTCCCGAAACTGTTGGGAAATAAATATATTTATCCTTGTTGACAACGCTCTCGTTGTGCCATATCCCATATATATATATATGTATATATATTACCATTTGCAATATACTTTCGTCAATATTTCACATACAGTACGATCACGTAACACCAAATGTTACGCCTATCAAACTGATAAAACAAAATGGAAGTGCCTAAGGAGTGTGGCATGTAAGTCACATTGTAATACACGAAATGTCTGACCTGATATTCAAATTACCACCTGGCACATATATTGCTCAATATTCATCATACAGTGGGATCAGTCAATACCAATTTTAGGGCATGAGCTCTGGAACATGACATAAATGCTCTATGAGTGTCTACTGTGAAGAGTCATACTACATGACTTGCCTGACACGATATTCATGATAGCTCCTGACCTATATTTGTCAATACTTTTCATAGGGTTAGATCCCGTGGTATCATTTTTTAGCCTATCAAGCTATTAAACACGACGCAAGTGCCCCATTACTGTGGTACGTAAATCACGTTATATTACATAAAATGTCTGACTTGATATTCATGTTATCACCAGCCACAATTATACGTCAATATTCGTCATACCTTCCGACCATCAATACTGAAATCGGTGCATATCAAGCTAAAAACAAGATGACTCTGCCCCAATAGGTTGTATTACTTGCATTTGTATGGGTTGTATTACCCCATGCAATTCAGGTTGTATTACTTCGCATGCCTTACGTGAAATTCACGTGAACACCTGCCAGATATCTTTGTCAATATTATTCATACATATATATCTTGCAATGCCTATTTTGGTGCATCTCGAGCTTAAAAGCACGACTACATTGTCCCATTATTGTGGTATTTATATCACGTTCAATTACATAAAATTCCTGACGAGAAAAGGATATCACTAGCTACCGCCTACATTCAATGATCAAGAAATTGATATTACCACTGGCCACTTATGTGCATCGATATTCCTCATAGAGTCAGAAAACACAGAACGAATTTCGGAGCATACCATGCTAAGCAACCCGACACATGTGTCACCGGAATGTGTAATGTAAATTTCTTCATATTGCATGACATGCCTGACATGGCAGCAGTGGTTTCGGCTGTGTACAAGCATTGACCCTTGTGTTCGCTGCGTCTAGGTGGTGAATCTTATCTGCACGGCTCACTGGACAGCACCGCTTAGCTGCTGCCGCTGCTGTATCCTCGGCACGTGCAACTACGTCACTGAACTTCAGCCGCTACGTTCGCCATCTACCGGACAAGGAGCCCTACAAATAGACCATCGTTTGCCATTGCTCGTCATTTTGGCAGCAGTGGCCACGGCTTTGGACAAGCATTGACCCTTGTGTTCGCTCCGTCAAGGTAATGAATCTTATCTGCGCGGCTCACTGGAAAGCACCGCTTAGCTGCTGCTTCTGTATCCTCGGCACGTGCAACTACGTCACTGAACTTCAGCCGCTACGTTCGCCATCTACCGGACAAGGAGCCCTACAAATAGACCATCGTTTGCCATTGCTCGTCATTTTGGCAGCAGTGGTTACGGCTGTAGACAAGCATTGACCTTTGTGTTCGCTCCGTCAAGGTGGTGAATCTTATCTGCGCGGCTCACTGGAAAGCACCGCTTAGCTGCTGCTTCTGTATCCTCGGCACGTGCAACTACGTCACTGAACTTCAGCCGCTACGTTCGCCATCTACCGGACAAGGAGCCCTACAAATAGACCATCGTTTGCCATTGCTCGTCATTTTGGCAGCAGTGGTTACGGCTGTGGACAAGCATTGACCCTTGTGTTCGCTCCGTCAAGGTGGTGAATCTTATCTGCGCGGCTCACTGGAAAGCACCGCTTAGCTGCTGCTTCTGTATCCTCAGCACGTGCAACTACGTCACTGAAATTCAGCCGCTACGTTCGCCATCTACCGGACAAGGAGCCCTACAAATAGACCATCGTTTGCCATTGCTCGTCATTTTGGCAGCAGTGGTTGCGGCTGTGTACAAGAATTGACCCTTGTGTTCGCTCCGTCCAGGTTCGTTGCTTCTCAGTACTCCTTTCTGTTTTGCGTTTTTTTCTCGCTTCCTTTGCTACCTTTATTATAGTTTATTATAGTTTATTTTTTTTTTAATTTTGTGTCTTGTGTTGCGTATTTTGCGTTTACTTATATTCATTACTTATCTTGAGAAGGCCGACTTGCACGGAACTAGCAAAGGAACTACGGGCTCTTCCGCAGGAGGTCACAGAGATGAAAACAAGCCTTCTGATGTTCAATGACCTCTATGAACGTGTAAATAATGACAATGACGCACTAACTAAAGAAATCAAAGTCCTGAGGGATGAAAATAAGAAGCTCAGAAAACAAATGTGTGATCTCGAACAATACTCGCGACTTAATATTGTTGAAATGAAGGGAATCACTGGGACAAAGGGCGAAGACTGCTTGGCAGTAGTCCAGGTTATCGGTGAGAAGATTGGTTGTCCAATTGTCGATACAGACATAGACGCCGCGCATCGGGTGCCCACAAAGAATAGAAGCAACATTATTGTGCGATCCTGTTCGAGAAACAAGAAGGCCGAATTCGCTAAGTAGGCAAGAAAAGCACGTCTGTATACCACAGATATAGGGTTTTCTCAGAGCACAGGCCCTAAACCTGTGTATGTGAATGACCATCTCACACCAGAGCGAAAGCGCCTTTTTGCACAAGCACTTGCGCTTAAAAAAGCCAACCAGTGGAAGCATCTCTGGACTGACAAATGTACGATCAAAGCCAGAATGGCGGATGACAGTCGCGTGTTTCGAATTGCATGCACAGAATATCTCTGAGTATTCTCTTAGATATCCTATCAGTCCCCATTTTAAACCAGCCTTAGATCAACATGGCTGCTTTCTCGTGCCAGCAAACATCACAATTGCTACTCGAGAACTCACCAGCCCTATCACTACTTCACTTAAACATTCGCAGTCTTAGAAAGCACCAGGATGATCTTGTTGCGTTGATTTCCTTGCTTAAACATTCATTCTCTGTCACATGTTTATCTGAAAATTGGTTGTCTGGTAATGAGGGTAACATGTACGGATTGCCAAGTTATTATTCTGAATACTGTAATCGGGAGCTCTGTCGTGGTGGCGGTAGTGCCATACTTGTCAACTTATCCTTGACCTACACACGCCGTAGTGACATAACCTTCAACAATATTTTATGTGATATTGTTTGGCTTGAATTCGACCATAGTGTTACACCATTGAATGGCCGTAGTACTATTATAGCTTTTATTTATTGGTCACCTCCATCATCGTATTCCAATTTTTGTAATCAGTTAAGCATCATTCTTAATAACCTAGTGAGGGAAATGAAAAACGTTGTCTTATGTGGTGATTTTATTATAAACCTTATTGATCCTGATAGTGCATCGTGCTTAGAATATATGAACTGTTTTTACTGCTTTGGCTTTACGTCGCACATTTCAGCACCAACTAGAAACGATTTACTAGGTTAGAATACACTTATAGATCATATCATCTCCAACATTTCCACTGAACACGTTGCAGGTGTAATAGGTGATAGCATTACAGACCACAATCCCGTATTTTTCATTCTGGGCTGCGAAAATACCAAGGCCTATAACATCTTTACGAAACGCCGATTCGATGCGGACAAGTTTGTGCAAACAATTAGCACAGTAGACTGGACATCGGTGACTAATCTAGACTGCGCAGAAAAGGCTTTTGAGTCTTTCTCAGAAGTAATAGCTTCAGGTATAGAAGCATGCACCACTTCCACTACTGTCACGAAGTGGTATCGTTTCCCTAGAAATCCATGGATAAGCAACTCGTTTTTGAAGTACATTAATAAAAAGAATAACCTTCATAAGAAGCTAAAGTCACAGCCTTATAACCTCGCATTAAAATGCCGCTTTCACAAATACTCAGCAACATTATCTTCCTTACTTAGGGGTGCTAAGCGCAATTACTACCGGAATCTCATTGTAAAAAACACAGGTAACACGAGACGCTGCTGGCAAATCATTAAAGAATTTTTAAACATGAAAAACTGCTCAGAGCCCACAATAAAAATAAAGCAAGGCAACGAAATGTATACCGACCCCGTAAGAGTGGCTGCCACGTTCAGTGAACATTTCTGCGCATCTGCGGATGCGCAGCAATCACCAGGTCATTTACGTGATATACCACGATGTACTCATTTTTTTGTTGATTTGTGGGGTTTAATGTCCCAAAACCACCATATGATCATGAGAGACGCCGTTTTTCTTTATCTTCATTCCACGTCTGCAGATGAAGCCCTTCAGGTCAACACATCACTAAAGACCACAAGTGCTGGTTTAGATCATATTGATCCTTTTAAAGTAAAACTAGTTTCAAACCTAGTATCACAACCTTTGGCAGTAATTATTAACAAGCTGTTTTCAGCGGGTGTGTTTTCGAGCTGCCTTAAGGCAGGTAAAATAGTTCCAGTTTTTAAGAAGGGTGATAAGACTTTTGTACAGAATTATTGGCCAATCTGTATCCTGCGTTTCTTCGGTAAGGTAATTGAAAAGTTATTCCACATTAGATTAATGCGTTATCTGAAAAAATGTGATCTTTTATCTTCTCAACAATTCGGATTCCTTCAAGGATATTCAACTGAGCTGGCATTAATAACCTTGATTGATTGATATGTGGGGTTTAACGTCCCAAAACCACTCTATGATTATGAGAGACGCCGTAGTGGAGGGCTCCGGAAATTTAGACCACCTGGGGTTCTTTAACGTGCACCCAAATCTGAGCACACGGGCCTACAACATTTCCGCCTCCATCGGAAATGCAGCCGCCATTAATAACCTTAACGGAGGAAATTAAACAAGCTATTGAAATAGGGTTACTTGTGGGATCTTTGTTTATTGATTTGACGAAGGCTTTTGACACTATAAATCATCACGGACTACTTGCTAAACTTGAATCATTTGGTATGTCTGGTCCACCACTAAATTTTATTAAGAGCTACCTCAGTAACCGGTATGAAATGGTTCATGTTAATGACCATCTTTCAACGCCCAAGTTAATTAACGTTGGTGTTCCACAGGGATCGATTTTTGGCCCACTTTTATTTTTGGTGTTTATTATTGATCAACCCACCATTCTTACAAGGACTAAGTGCATACTTTACGCTGACGACACAATCATCTTTCAGTCATCTAAATTAGTTTCTTCACTCCAGTCTGACCTCAACACAGATTTACATAACATAACTTTATGGTGCCAGGCCAATTATCTTCAGATCAATGCTACTAAAACCGTGTTTATGTTGTTCCCTTCCCCGCGCATTTCGCTTGACATACAACCTTCCCTTCACATTGGTAATACCGTCGTAAACATTTTCAGTAAAGTGCGGTTTCTTGGCGTCATCTTGGATAGCGAACTAAAATTTCATAAACACGCAGCATCACTCGTTAAAAAGATTGCATTTGGTATTCACGTTATCATCAAAACACGAACTTTTTTCCGCCTCACATCATACGTACTTTGTATTTTGCTTATATTCATAGCCATATTTCGTATTGCATATCATCTTGGGCCAACACATATTTCACGCACATCGAACGTTTGCAGGGACTTCAGAATCAAGCAGTTAGAATGACTTTCAGGCCATTTTACTTCTCCTGTAGCTCGTTGTTTCCTCACTTTAACATACTCCCATTGAGACAATTATTTTGTCATAGAATGTCCAATGTCGCCTTTAGACTCATCACGCATGATATTTTTATCGCATGTATTGATCATCGTCACTTAACTAATAGTAACATCACCCGGTTTTCCCAGTGCAATAATCTTCTTTTGCCGGCCGTAAGGACAAACTACGGCAAGTTCTCAACCTTATTTACTAGCATAGCCATTTGTAATTTTTTGCCTTTCGAATTGAAATCATCGCATAACATTCATATTTTCACTTCGCACAGCAAGAAATATTATGTTCATGAATTAATCAGCTCATCTGATTTGCGTAAATAACTGGCAATAGCTCTCCACCTTTCTGTGCTATTTTACTACTTCAATTTGTCTTTGTATAATTGATAACACTGATAATGAAACGTGTTGCATTTGTCACGTAGAGTTGTTCATTAATATTGTTTTTGTCGTCTTTTGCTTTTGACAATTTCCTTGTTATTTTTCAATAGTGAGTATTATCATTATGTTGTGTATTGATCGTAGTTTTATTGTTAATCAAGTTTATTCATTATTACTCACAAATCTGTATACTATTGCTGTATTTTTTGTAATTACCCCATTCATGTAGCCATAGGAGGTCCCCCTGTCAGTTTCTCTGAAACTTTGGGACCTCCTGCTGTAATAACGCTAACCATGTAACTCAACTGAACTATTTAATAAACTTGACTTGACTTGACAAGAGAATCATATTAGCACCTGCTACTTATATTCGTCAATATTCCTCACACAATCAGTTTATGCAATACTGATTTTGATGCATATAGATCTAAGCACACGACACAATTGCCCCAACTGTGGGGAATGCAACGCTCGTTTTATGGCATGAAATGCGTGATGTGATATCCATATTACCACATGCCACTTATATTCGTCAATATTCGTCACACAGTCTGATCATGCAATACCAATTATGGTGCATACCAAGCTAAGGAACAGGACGCATGGGCCCCACGATTGTGTTGTGTATATCACTTTGGATGGCAAGCCCTGTCAGTTATATTTATATATACTTGTCATACAGTTCGATGACGCATGACCAATTTTGTGGGATATCAAGTTAAGAAGCATTGCGCAAATGCCCCATGCGTGTGATATTTAAATGACTTTAAATAACAATGAAATTTCAGACATAATATTCAGATTACCACTTACCACTTATATTCGTTAGTATGCTTCATGCAGTCTAAACATGCCATTCAAATTTTGGCGCATATCAAGCTAAGAACACAACGCATGTGCCCATAATTGTTGAAGGTGAATCGCGTTTTATTACATGACATGCCTCAATTGATATTCATATTACCCCCTGCCAGTTATTTTAAATAATAATCATAGTCAGAACATGCAATACTAATTTCGGTGGCTATTAAGTTAAGGCCCACGATTGTGAAATGTAACTTAGAAGTGCAAGAGTTTGGGCTAGTTGGTATGGCATGACGATAGTTTTAGCGCGAGAACAAAACGACGACATAGAGACAAGAAGCTTGGTGTCCTTCTTGTCTCTGTGTCGTCGTTTTGTTCTTGCGCTATAACTATCGTCATGTGAAATGCAAATCATTTTTATGGTATGACATGTCTGACATGATGATCACATTACCACGTGCCACCTATATTGGTCAATATTGGTCATGCTGTCAGAATATGATATACTAATTCTGAGAACTCCGAATGTAAGGAACACGACGCAAGCACCCCATTAGTGTGGCTAGTAAATCACGTATTACACAACATACCTAGCATTATATTGATATTACCACATGTCACATATATTCCTCAATGGATGTTCTACAGTCGCGTCAAGCAATACCAATTTCGGTGCATGCCAAGATAAGGAAAACGACACATGTTCCCTCTGGTTGTGAAATAAAAATCTCGTATTAGGTTACATGCCTGGCACGATATTCATTTTACAATATGCTACATATTTCCGTCAACATTCGTCAAGCAGTGAGATCGCAGAATACCAATTTAGGTGCATATTAGGCTAAGAAACACGGTGCAAATGCCTAATTAGTGTAGCATGTAGATTACATTGTAACAGTAACGTATGCTGTCCGGCTAGTTGGTGTGTAACTGTGCAGAACATCTCAGAAACACGACGTAACTGACCAATGATTGGGGAATGTAAAAAATATATTACTACATGACTTGCCTAACGTGATATTTATATTGGCACCTGCCACCTATACTCGTCCATATTCTTTATACAGTCAGATCACGCGATACCAACTTTGGTAGACATTGAGCTAATAACACGAGGCATGTGCCCAATAATGTGGAATGTAAATCACGTTGTATAAGACGACATGCATGACGTGATATTTATATTAACACCAGCAACATATAATTGCCCAAATTCGTCATAGACTAAGATAATGCAATATTGATATCGGTGCATACCAAGCTAAGGAACACGATGCATGTTCCTTTTCAACGTGAAATTCGAATATCGTATTAGGTGACATGCCTGGTGCAATATTTATATAATCACCTGCTACATATATTCGTCAGTATTCGTCATACACTAATATGTGATAATAATTTGGCGCATATCAAAGTAAAAACATATAGCAAATACCCCCTGAGTTTCTCATATAAATTACGTTCTATTTGATGACATGACTGAAGTTATATTCATATGAACACCTGCCACCTATATTAGTCTTGCAGTCAGACCATGCAATACCAATTTGGTGCATATATTCTCAAGAAACATAGCACAAGTGCCCATAAGGGTGATACCTAAATCACTTTACATTACAAGAAATACCTGATGGGGTGATTATGTTATCATCTGCCAATAATCGTCCATATTTCTGATACAGTCAGATCACGCAGTACCAATTTCAGTCAATAAAAAGCTAAGGAACACGATGCTTGTGCCACAATTATGTGCATTGCAAATCAAGTAGCATTGCATGACATGCCTAATATGATATTCATAGTGGCACCTGTCACCTATATTTGCCTGTATTCTTCATAGAGCAAGATCACGCAGTACCAATTTTGGTGCCTATCAAACTAAAAAACACGACGCAAGTTCCCTATTATTTTGTTATGTAAGTCACGATATATTGCATGAAATGTCTGATGTGAAATTGATATAATGACTTGCCACTTATATTCATCAATATTCGTCATGCAGTCAGATTACACAATACCAATTTTGTGCATATCAAGGTAAGAAACATAACGCAAGTGGTTTATGAGCGTGATATATGAATCATATCACCACCTGCCACTTACCCAAGTAACGCAGAATCTTATCACAACACTGAATGAAAGTGTTCAGATTTCAGTCAGCAATGTTACCTAAAAGTGCTTAACGTCCTCTTTTTTGATCACATGATCACGTTGTTTGTAACATGCAGGACGATATGGCAACGCCCAGGATCCCATTTTCAACATCATGGCAATGTTTTCGCAACATACCAGCTTTTTAATGTGAACATACCAGCAACGTGAGGGCAGCATACCAGCAACGTGATTCAACATTGCTGTGTGACGTGTTGACTTTCATGCGACGTGTGCAGAAAATATATACTACTGTGTGCATTATTAATAAAAGGCATGATGATTTGTTATAGGAGCCGCCCAAAGCTTCTGGCTAAGAAAAAAGCTCTGGTATGGTGTGAAAAATTGCATTATTATTGTCCATGCAAAAAAAAACTGTTTCATAACAGCTCTTTATCAACGCATTTGTACATACATAAACAAGTGTTGTTGGAACAGCCAAGCTATTAAAATGCCAAAACATACTTGTGCACGTCCGTAAGACGAAAAACACCTTTCAAATTCCAAAGCTTTCAACATATGTTATATACATACCGCGTTTTTTAGAGCAAGGAAAAATGTGGTTTTTCTCTGTGTAAGCAATGACTACAATACGTGAACATGTGTTGAGGGTGCAGTATATTTATGAGCAGAATTGCAGCAACCATGAGGAGATGCAGTCACACAGCTTAGACAGGAAAGAACTTGCCGAAGTGCCTGAATGCAATATGAAAGAAAAAAAAGACATTTATTTACGAAGATTACTTCTTATTTATTTGTCAGTGTCACTGACAATGACAAATAAATAAGACATAAATGGGACATGAATAGGAGTGTTACAAAACACATTTCAAGCATTCAGTAATAATTGTGAACAAGCCAAATATCAAGGTTCTTTCATAGTATGTCAACTGCTTGGTGGTAAAAACACAGATGCAAAATAAAAACACAACTTCTTTATACAATCCCACCAAACGTTTGGCGGAATTAGCTTTGATCTATAGTATTTAGAATATCTGTGGTAGAGTGAATAGGCAAGGAAAAAGACACTGGCGAAACTGCTATGTGTTAAATACATAGGAGGACACGAATACTTTAGACAGCCAATGTCTTGTCGGTAACTTTTCAACAGTGATGAATGCATTGAATACAATGATGGTTCCCACTGCTGTTCACTGTATGTCATGATTTCATGAACAGAGACAACATATCAGCGTTGAAAAACTGGCACATCCCACTCAGGTACAGCTTGTTTTAACGGAGCTTAAAGGTTCAAAGCAAGAACTTGTTTTCACCAAAACGGAAAAACCTTCTGGTATCTGTGTAGCGAAACATGTCACATCAAAAAGGCTGATCAGTTTGGAAGCGACTGAACCTAATGATTACTGCCTGACGCGCATTCATTGAAAAGTGGCTCAATAAATGGGGCCGATTGATTACATAAAAATGTGCAACTGAAAGTTAAGGTAGCCGCCACCCGGTCAGAAAAAGCGAAACCGATCAATGGAGCAACTGCTCAGTGTCAAACACACAAAGCAATGACCTCCAAGCTACAACCAAGCGAGAAATATTGATAACAAAACGAGTGCCCAAGGCGTGCAACTATTTTCTGTTCAGTTCATTAACAAGTTGTTGTCTTTTTATCCATTGGGCCATAAATGATTAAACTGCCTTGACACAATTATTCTTGTTAATTCAGTCCCTGTTTTATTAATTTGCCTCTAGAGGTGAGCTCAAGTTATTTTTACATTGTTACGTGCTGCTCTGCATAACTGTCTAGTATTTTTCATTCAGGCATTTCTAGTCTTGTGTCTGCCACTAATTTTAGCATTTCAACTTGTTTGAACATGAAGCATATTGAGCTTCCAACTTGTTAATTTATAGCGAGTGGTTATGCGCATATTTGGAATTGTTGCAAAGTATTTTCACTTCTTCGTGGAAGTCGTTAGGAAGGCAGTTGATTTTTCGAAGGTATTCAGAACGAGTATTATGACTGAAAATCCTATTTCTCACAAAAATATAACACCATAAATGTCAACTAAGTATATACATACAATCATACTTGTGGGCCCAGGAACAGCAGCAGGCACAGGAAATTCAATCTTTTAGAGTCAAATGACAAATGGACACCAACCTGCATCACCATGAAAGAAGCAACTAATAGCCATACCGCCACATCAATGTCCAGTGGAGTTCACATATGCAGACTGAGCAGTATATTCAAGTTGCCAGTCTTTGCTCGTGACTTTGCCAATGTGGTTCAACTTCAGGGAAAAACCTCGCCAGGTCAGGGTACGTCCAAGGGGGGTACACTGTCGACGATGTCGGCAAACAGCAATTGCAGGGTGATGGCTGTGACGACCGTGCAACAAGCCATGATGCGAGACAATCGGTTGGCAATAAGGCCCTGCATTATGAAGAGGAAGTGATTAGACCCATACTAGTAGGTTAATTTGCAAACAAAATATTTAAATGGGAACAATTTTCTAAAGCATTGCAGCAAATCGGCTGACAAAATCTGTCTGCAACATCCTATGAAAGCTGTACCAGGACTGACAGAAAGCTGTGTAACAATCCAGCAGTAAAAAAACACCGCTGAGGAAACTTAAACGGTGCCGAAATGAAGCTTGTGAAGCTTTAATTTGTGCTGAATGATTGACTCCTTACTCACTATTTATGGCAAAGAATCAACATTTTGAGCTTATTTACTGACTTATTTCAGCTCTTCAGCTCAAACATATTCAGTCTACCTAGTTATTCTAGGGTGTCAATGTTTGTCGAGGGAATTATATGAGTAATGCGCAAAGAAAATTCTTAGTACTTAAAAATTGTCATATAATATAGTGCTTACCAAACAGATGGCACTCACAGCCTTGCATTTTTTCTGTCACTCCTCATCAGTTGCTTTGGTGACAAAGTAAGATGACATTTTGCTGCTCATTTTCTTCTTCCAGCACGTGCATGCGTACCTCAAACAAATAACAAAATTTCATGCAGAACATCAAAATAAAGTTATCAGCCTGTTTTTTGGTGCACCACAGTATGAAGCATATTATAACTAATGAGTAGGTGTCAAAATGTGCCAAAAGGCAGGTCATTCCTTAATTAAAATATACACTTTTACTTAACACAGCAAAATATAGCAAAAACTACATAGACGTTTTGCCAAATATGCAGCTGGCATCCTGAGTATGCCCTGGCACTAAATGAGCAGAAATTACGCAGTTTGCTGCTGACCTCGTATGTCACTTAATATGCGGTCACGGATGTTGTCGCGCGCCAACTTGTTACATTAATGAATTACAACTCGAGAAAGATTCTCTTGTCCCCCTTTTGTTTTCGAGCAAGCTTGGGCTATTACTGAAGTCGAAGGCATGTCCTGTTGTCGAGCAGTGTTTGACAAATTCGGTATTATATTGCGTGACATGGGTGGCTTTTGCAGGTCTTCTTTGTACTCTTCGAGCCCTATTGGTCGCTTCCTGCCTGTTTCACTCATGCATATGGTGTCGCATACATCACTGATCAGCACTTGCAGTGATATAGATGGAAAACGGGGTTGGTGAATTGTAACAAAGCCATTATCCCAGCAGGTTTATCAAAGACACCCAGAAGCACATGCAAAAGGGAACGAGGAGTGTGCCGCGAGAAAACACAAAACCCATTGTTTTTGTACTATATGTTGAAGGGTTTTTAGACTCTGTTCGAACAGCATCTCGTCCAATGGGAGGAATTAAAACACTTTACAAGCCTCCATGTACCTTGGTAAACATGCTTTCTAAGCCCAAAGACAGCACCCCTGCGAACAATGAGAACAGGGTTGGTCACAAGTTTTTGTGCGATGGCTGGGACACTACTTATAATGGAAAACTGGCAGGAAGTGGTCTAAGACGTTTATTGATCACAAAGGGGGCATCACAAAAGCCACGCATTCTCAGACAAAACTTGTCAAACAAAGCTTGAAATGGGGCATACCTTCGACTTCCGTAATTCGACGACGTTGGCTCGGGAACAAAAGAGAGAAGAGAAAGCTTTTCGAGTCGTGGTTAGACCGTCGCGATTAGTCAGCATGCAACAACCATCATGGCCTCCATCTGGATGAGTAGACACGTACGAGACAATCAGTAGCTTCGGTCACTTCCACACAATTGGTTCCAGTGCACACTGATGATGCCACCCATATAGGAGGCGAAATGTCTGTGTAGTTTTCGTTATATTTGGTTGTGTCAAGTCAGAGTACATATTATATTCACTGAGGAGCAGAGTTTTATTTCCATGTTATTTTGGCATCTGTTAAAATAGTTCTAGAGAAAAAGTTCTATTCAAACAAAAACAAATATTTATAGACCTCCTTTCTATCTTTGCGTACATAATTCCCTCCTGAGGCAAAATAAACATTGCTACTCAGCATTCATGCCACGTCATGACTACTGATAATCTACCATCCCAAAATTATGCTATTGCCAGTGAACTGTTTTCTTGGAAATTGTTATCTCTGCATCTCTTCTATTCGGCTTCACCACGTGTGGTAATTCGAAAAGTGCAACAGTTTACCACCAAACTCTGGGTTATAAGATTGCTCCTTAAAAATTTAAAGCATCAAAACAAATTTTATCCAATTTCCTGCATTAGCCCTAAATAAAATTTTCCTAAGTTTTTTTTAATATGACAACTTCAGTTTTTGCTAGCAACTTTGTTGCATAAGATTTAAAAGATTATGAACTTCCTCGCCATGAAGATACTGTATCAGTGGCTTCGCAGAGGCATTTTCTTGAATATCATGTTAAGCTGGCAATTCACCAGAAAACATGGCTAACTCAAGTACAATGCCTAGCCTTCATTATACTGGTATAACTTCTGTTAGCAACATTTTGACTCGTGCAAAGCAACAGAATACCTGCATTTTACGACATTTCATTTACAACATACCGTCTCTATGACACTCAAATTACTCTAATATGCATCACTATCTAATGCCACTGTCGAAGCTTAAAGCACATTGAACAAAAACAGGAAAAAAACGAAGGCATCGAAATTCCACTTGGCAGCAGCTTCTGTTCCGATGAACTATTTACTCTCAGTGTTTCTGAAGATGTGCCTGTATTTTCGAAACATTGCTAGCACGCCGCAGCTGCACACCGGTCTTTTTGAGGCAGCACATCAATGGGTGTGATGTCAGATGTCCCTGCAGCATATGTAAGCTAGACGCTTCCCTGTCCTGCTACTTCCCTTTCTCTACCTCTGCATTACATCGTGCACTCTTCCTTCCACAAAGGGGCCGAGATGCCCCCCCTTTTTCGGGGCTTTACTCTCCAGCCGGTAGCATTGTTCACTGACGGTGCTATTCGTACTTATTCTAGGAAGCCTACAGTAGGAATGTAGTGGCTTGAGAGACATGAGCGATAGCTGGCGAGGTTTGCAAACCGGTTTCACGGGGATGTTAAATGTCACCTTCTCTACTTGATCGCGTAGCCACTAGATGTGGCAGTTTGTAAAAAAAACACCAGAGTAGATGACACCTGCTGCAGCACTTCCTTTAACAGGCCCGTGTGCTCAGATTTGGGTGCACGTTAAAGAAACCCAGGTGATCTAAATTTCAGGAGCCCTCCACTACGGCGTCTCTCATAATCATATGGTGGTTTTGGGACGTTAAACCCCACAGATCAATCAATCAAATCATCAAGCTCATAACGCGATGCATGTGCTCATTATTGTGGAATGTAATTCACTTTGTATAACATGTCATGCCTTAAGTGATATTTATATTAACATCTACCACATATATTTGTAAATATTCGTTAGAGACTAAGATGCTGCAGTGCACATTTCAGTGCCTACCAAGCTAAGGAACACGACGCATGTTCCTTCTGAATGTGAAATTGGAATATCGTATCGGGTGACATGCCTGGCACAATAAATATACTACCACCTTCTACATATATTCGTCAATATTGGGCTTGGCAACACCACAGCTATGGCCACGGATTCTTACCTGCAACGCCTTTTTGTCCTGCCGGCTTTCGTGTCGCTCTGCGGCCCCCGGTCCGACGGCGCGCGCTTCGGTGCCTTTGGTGACTTCCCGGAGGCGTCATGGTCCCCGGCATGGCTGAACGTTGACCGCTACCCGGACCCACCCCTTCGGCCCGTGCAACTACGACTGCCACAATCGCCTTCTGCGCCCCTGCGCGGAAAGTGCGTACCAATGCATCGACCGCCGCTACCGTACCAAGTGATTACAGGGATCGCTAATCTTCAGATAACATCCTCCTTGCCCCCGGGCTACATACGCTCGAACTCGCCCAACGCGGGCTTCAATGGGCTTGGCAACACCACAGCTATGACCACGGCTTCTTACCTGCAACGCCATTTTGTCCTGCAAGTTTTCGTGTCACTCTGCGGCCCCCGGTCCGACGGCGCGCGCTTCGGTGCCTTTGGCGACTTCCCGGAGGCGTCATGGTCCCCGGCATGGCTGAACGTTGACCGCTACCCGGACCCACCCCTTCGGCCCGTGCAACTACGACTGCCACAATCGCCTTCTGCGCCCCTGCGCGGAAAGTGCGTACCAATGCATCGACCGCCGCTACCGGACCAAGTGATTACAGGGATTGCTAATCTTCAGATAACATCCTCCTTGCCCCCGGGCTACATAAGCTCGAACTCGCCCAACGCAGGCTTCAATGGGCTTGGCAACACCACAGCTATGACCACGGCTTCTTACCTGCAACACCATTTTGTCCTGCAGGCTTTCGTGTCGCTCTGCGGCCCCCGGTCCGACGGCGCGCGCTTCGGTGCCTTTGGTGACTTCCCGGAGGCGTCATGGTCCCCGGCATGGCTGAACGTTGACCGCTACCCGGACCCACCCCTTCGGCCCGTGCAACTACGACTGCCACAATCGCCTTCTGCGCCCCCGCGCGGAAAGAGCGTACCAATGCATCGACCGCCGCTACCGGACCAAGTGCTTACAGGGATTGCTAATCTTCGGATAACATCCTCCTTGCCCGCGGACTACATAAGCTCGAACTCGCCCAACGCAGCCTTCAATGGGCTTGGCAACACCACAGTGTGGCCACGGCTTCTTACCCGCAACGCCTTTTTGTCCTGCAGATAAATAATCGATACTCTCTGTATGCACGTCGTACTCGTTAAGCGGCCCTCCTGGTGTTGCCAAGCCCACAGTGTTGTATCAGTGTCGTGCTTGATTGCGCGCATGTTATTAAGCAATTGCTAGCTTTGTCAGACGACATTGAATTAAACCCTGGTCCTACCACTTGCTCTAACTTACTCGACTCTAGCGAATCGCTACAGTCGAGTGACGTAATAACAGCACTTATAAACATCCAATCTGGTCAAGCTTCCATGCTACAAGAACTTAAGGCAATCCAGCAGAAACTGTCTCAAAACGATGATTCGATCAGGGAGATGAACAATAGATTAACTAAAATAGAAAAAGACTGTGAATAAGTATTGGGCATAAAAAAGCAATTGGACAATATCAGTAAGCTTTCAAACCAGAATGCACAAGATGTCACTGCAATCATGACCAAATTGGATGACTTTGAAAACCGAGCACGTCGATCGAACCTTGTTCTTTTTGGTTTGAAAGATCGCGAGCGTGAAACTTGGGCTGAATCGGAAGCCTCTGTGCTCCAATTTTGTAGCAAAGAATTAGAAATCAGTCTTGACGCAATTGATATAGAAAGGGCTCATCGTTTAGGCAAATATAATGCTAACAAAAACCGACCAGTCATCATTAAATTTGCACACTTTAAGATTAGGGAGAACGTACTGTCAAGTGGGCGCAAGCTAAAAGGTTCGAACTATCGCATATCGGAGGACTATTCACCTAACACACTTAAAGCCAGAAAACTTCATGGCGAGTTTGGAAGGGCACAGCAGCAACCTTACAAACGCCGTCATGATAAGCTTATCATTGGCAACAAAACTTTCATTTACGATCACAAGACTAACAAAGTCGTTCGGCGCCCGTTACACATAGGCCCCAGCCGTACTATTCTAACCAGGAAATAATTCTCCTTTCTTTATACTAACATTAGAAGCATTATTCCGAAAGTTGATGGCTTACAAAATCTAATTAGCTCTTCTGAGTCAGACTTGTTCGTACTAACCGAAACTTGGCTTAACCCTTCAATAGCAGACTCAGAGCTGCTACAATATTTCCCGAGCTTCAACATTTTTCGACGTGACCGCACTAACAAACGTGGAGGTGGAGTGCTGATAGGCAGTCATAAAAGTCTTCAATGCACAGACATTCGTGTGTCCTCATGCTTAGAAATCACGTTCATTATCTGCAATGCTCCTTATCCCCTCACGATAATTGGAGTATGTTACCGCCATCCCGGTCTTGACTCCCTTTTTGTACCGAATTTCCACGCGGCTATTCACTCTGTAACTAAAACTTTCCGCCATTATCCGATACTTATATTCGGTGATTTTAATTTTCTAGCAATTTCGTGGAATAATCTGGCAAGTACAGCCGCCAAACACGGTCCTGAAAGGGATTTCGTCAACTCATGCCTAACATTTGGACTAACGCAACTTGTCACTGAACCCACACGTCAAAATTCTACCTCCTCCAACACTATAGATCTCATCCTCACTTCCGAGCCTGACAAGGTTTCCAAGATGACGTTCTTGCCTGGCTTAAGTGACCATTCAGTGATTCATGGTACCTACCTCTGCCAACTAACACGCTCGTCTAAAATAACAAAAACGATAACATTGTATAACAAAGGAAACTATTCCGCCCTAAACAATGAATTTGCAGAATTTTCTACTTGCCTGCTAGCCGATTTTTCGCAGTGCTCTGTCGAGACTAATTGGCTGCCCTTCAAAAATAAAATCCATTACCTGTTCATAAAATACGTGCCCACCATTACCGTCACCGAAAAAAAGACGTTCCCATGGTTCACAGCTACACGAAAATGGCTCAATAATAAAAAGAAAAGACTTTTTAGATCAGCAAAACGATCTAATAACATTTCTGCATGGAACAACTACTACGCTGCGGAAAAAGCATTCAGCACACATGCTATGAAAGAAAAACGTTCTTATTACTCACAGACTTCGCCGGCCATGCTGACCAATAACCCGAAGAAATTTTGGAGCGCTATCAACCCTCAAAATTCCCAACCACTGGCACTGTTTGATAATCATAACCTTCCGATCGATTGATATATGGGGTTTAACGTCCCAAAACCACTATATGATTATGAGAGACGCCGTAGTGGAGGGCTCCGGAAATTTAGACCACCTGGGGTTCTTTAACGTGCACCCAAATCTGAAACCTTCCGATCACCGACGATGAAGCCGCCGAACAACTTAATCATTTTTTCTCTTCCATGTTCACTATCGAACTTAACGGCAACTCACCTTCATTCCATCCTCGTGATTACGACATGATGCCGGACATCACGTTTTCTCAACACGGCATTGCTAAATTATTCGACTCATTAAAGCCTACATCTTCTTGTGGCGCCGATGGCATCAACGCTAACATGTTAAAAAACACACAACCCATTGTCAGTCTGATAATATGCTATATTTTTCAGCAATCACTGTCTTCAGGAGTGGTGCCGGAAGACTGGAAGGTGGGTAAGATTGTATCAGTCTCTAAAAAGGGCCCTCCATCCCAGCCTAGCAGCTATCATCCCATCTCGCTCACTAGCATTTGCTCTAAACTATTGGAACATGTGATCTACTCTAACACTGTCAAGTTCTTAAACCGCCACAACTTCTTTCATCATAGTCAACATGGGTTTCGCTCAGGATTATCCTGCAACACTCAACTTACTTCATTCTACAATGACATCAGTTCTAGCGTTGACCTAAATATACCCACCGATGCTCTCTTTATAGACTTTTAAATGCATTTGACAAAGTTCCGCATCAACGGCTACTACTCAAGCTTTCTTGCTTAAACATTAATACATCGACGTTCAACTGGATTTGTAGTTTTCTGACTAATCGGCAACAATTTGTGTACGCTAACAACCATTCATCTAACCATCTTCTCCGTAATCTCTGGCGTCCCACAGGGCGCAGTACTCGCACCCCTACTTTTCCTAATTTATATAAATGACCTCCCAGCTAACATTTCATCAAGTATTCGCCTGTTTGCAGATAATTGCGTCGTGTACCGTCCAATAAAAAATCCTACCGATATTGCTATACTTCAAAACGACCTTAACCTTATTGAATCCTAGTGTAACGACTGGCTAATGTCTTTAAACGTAAATAAGACATCGCTAATATCATTTTACCGTAAGCACCATTACCAGCAAGCGACCTACACCATTTCGGGCTCTACAATCTTAACAGCAGAATCCTATAAATACCTGGGCGTAACATTCTCAAGCAACCTCACCTGGTCCACTCACGTTAACAACGTAGCATCCTCCGCTAATCGTGCGCTGGGTTTTCTTCGTAGAAATCTAAAACTTGCTCCCTCATCAGTGAAGTTGCTAGCTTAGACCACATTTTTTCACCCTAAATTGGAGTACGCATGCTCGGTTTGGGACCCTCATCAATCTAATCTATCTAACCTTCTCGAATCTGTACAAAATCGCGCAGCCTGGTTCATTTACTCCTTGTACTCTTATCATTCCAGCGTTTCCGAACTTAAAACTCGTGGCCACCTCAACAACCTAGAATCACGTCGTCATATATCTCGGCTCTGTCTTTTTCATAAATTTTATCACGCTCCTTTTAACGTTCCAGCCATCTTGCCTGCTCATCGATTATCCAGCCGTACAAACCATCCCAGAGTCGTTTATCCACCGCCAGCACAAACTACTGCCCACCTTCGCTCCTTTTTTGTTGCAACCGCCCGGGACTGGAACAACTTGCTTGCCTTTGCCATGCACCACTCCAACCCACATGTATTCAAGACCGTGATTGAATCGTTAATATGTTGCTAATTATGCCCATCCCTCATGTACCCCGACTGGGGCCTTTGAGGTAAACTAAATAAATAGATAAATAAATAAATATTCGATATACACTAATATTAGGCGATACTGATTTTAGTGCTTATCAAATTAAGCAACATGACGCAAACACACCATGAACGTGGCATATAAATCACTTTCTATTACATAACATGACTAGCGTTATATTCATATAAACACCTGCCACTTACCTTCGTCAATATTCGTCATGCGGCCACACAAAGCAATACCAATTTTGTGAATATCATGTCAAGAAACATCACACAAGTGCCCCATGAGGGTGATACCTGAATCACTTTACATTACATAAATACCTGATGTGATGGTCTTATTTTCACCTGCGACGTATATTGGTCCATATTTCTCATACATTCAGATCACGCAGTATCAATTTTGGTACCTATCAAGCTAAAATACACGACGCAAGTACCTTATTATTGTGGTATGCAAGTCACGATATATTGCATAAAATGCATGACGTGATATTCATATAAGAGCTTGCCAGATACTCGTCAATAGTCGTCATGCTGTCAGATTACACAATGATGATATGATGTACGGCGCTTCATCGCGCAAAGGCCAATTGATGGCCAAAGAGCGCCATTTCATTGACTAGAGATGTGGACAATGATATGTTGTGTGGCTTTATAGGTGCCTTAAAATTCCTCGTGATAACGCGAATGAAAACAGAAGTATTGAAATCATAACAGTTGCGTGATATGTATTGTTGTATTTGTTTCCTTTGTAACGCCAGCAAAACCCGCTGCGCGCGCACCATTTCGTTTGGGCCCTGTGCGCCTTCATTCTCCCTCTTTCCCCCCTCCCTTCACCTTCTCCTAATGCCAATGTATATAACCACGCTGCGGACAATAAACGCTGTTGTTGACCGCCCGACCATCGTCCTTGCTGCTTCGCTGCGCACGCCTGTGTTACTACAGAGGCGACGAGCCCGGAAACCGCCCATGCTGCCGTGAAAGTTGAAGCCGACGGCCTGCCGCAACAAGTCCCGGCGACCATGACCAGCCTCCAGCTCCCGGTTATCGACGACACAAGAGATAAGTGGAAACCATACCTTGTTCGGGCTGAAGCGTATTTTGAAGCAAATGCTATTACTGACTCCAAAAGGCAGAGAGCAATTCTGGTGGCAGCACTCGGCACGCAGACTGTGCAAATGCTAGCGGGGCTAATTGCACCTCGGACGTCGAATTCCCTTACTTACGCCGAAGCGTTCGCAGCACTAAATGACTACTACTATCGCAAGCGTCACGATATTGCAGAAAGCTACAAGTTTTTTTACCCGTTGCCAACAAGAAGGGGAGTCGGTGCCCGCATTCCTAGTCGAAATACGGCGCATAGCAGACAATTGCAACTTCGGAAGTGCGCTGAACCGGATGTTGAGGGACAGGACTTTTCGCGGCGTACGCTCAACTAACTTGCGCAAGCAGTTACTGGCACATAAAGATATAACCCTCGAGAAGGCCGAATCAATGTCCATTGCAGCCGAGGCAACCGACAGCGATGCAAAAGATATGAGTGCAGAGCCGCCGACTGTGTTAAAAATGCAAGCCCATCATCGCTCGCCCTCTCGAGGTAATCGTACACTAGGCGCGTCGCATGACTGCGGCCGATGTGGCAGCACGACGATAACGCCTGCCGCTGGGTTAACGCACGCTGCTATCACTGTGGGCAGAGGTCATTTGGCAACGAAATGCTACAGTGCTCCAACAGTGGCAAAGGTGGGAAGGCGGGCAGCGAGTGTAAAGGCACTGACAGTTGAAAGTGCGTCTAGCAACGACGACCTGGATAGCGCACACGTTTGGACGATGATTTCGGGAAGAAAAAAACGGTTTGGAACCACCTATATGCCGCACGTTTTGATGGGGCAACGTAGACCTTGCCATGGAAGTGGATACTGGTTCCCCGGTGTGCGTCGTATCGCGCCAAGTGTACGATCGACACCACGCACAGTGGCCGCGCTTACAACCACCACGAATCAAGCTGTCATGTTACGCGGGACAGCTTCCGGTGTTGGGGGAACTCGAACTCCCAGTGAAGTAAAAAAATGTATCTGTGCCTTGCCCGCTCATCGTGCTTGACTGTACAGGACCCAGCCTATGTGGCCGCGATCTCATTGTTTGCTTAGCAAGACGGCCGTTCCCATCGGAGACCTGACTGCGCCGGACCCTACAGCAATCGCCGAGCCAAGCGACTCTATGCTGAACCGACTGCTCGGCGAGTTCGAGGATGTTTTCTCCACAGACGTTGAACTAATCAAAGGCCCACCAGCCAGCCTAAAACTCAAGGAGACAGCGACACCGAAATTCTGTAAGCCCAGATCTCTTCCTTACGCCCTCCGCGATAAGGTCTCTCGTGAAATTGATCGGCTGGTGTCACTTGGGGTTCTATCGCCCGTACAACATGCAGAATGGGCTACACCTATTGTGGTCGTTTTGAAAAAGGACGGGAGCGTGAGGATATGCGGTGACTTTAAGGTTACCCTTAACCCGGCATGCGAGGTGGAGCGTTACCCTCTTCCGGTGATAGAGGACATGTTCGCAAGCTTAACCGGAGGCGAATATTTCAGCTTCTCAGATTTAAAAGATGCATACAATCAAGTGCCCCTTGACGAAGCGTCCAGCGGGCTGTGTGTCATTCACACGCACCGAGGGCTTTTCCGGTATAACAGACTTCCGTTTGGAATAGCTTCCGCACCGACCATTTTTCAAAGAAAGATGGATGCAGTACTCGGCGGGCTGCCGGGTGTTCAAGCCTACCTTGACGACGTGCTAGTGTCAGAAGACAAGAGTGATAACGGAGAGCAGCTCAAGAGAGTGTTGGAGCGGTTCCGTGAGCACGGCGTTAAACTTAAGATTGACAAATGCAAGCTTCGGCAACCTTCTGTGACTTACCATGGCCATCGTATAAATCGGCAAGGCCTCCACCCCATTGAAAAGAATGTAGACGCCGTCATGCAAGCCCCGCGCCCGCGTAACGTTAGCGAATTGCGCTCGTTCCTTGGCATGCTCACGTTCTACGCGTGTTTCCTGCCCAACATGTCGACTGTGCTCAGCCCCTTGTATCAGCTCATGGAAAAACGAGCCCGTTGGGAATGACGGGAACCGCAGCAGTCAGCGTTCGAGAAAGCAAAAGTAATGTTGAAGAATGCGCAGCTTCTCGTTCATTTTGATTCCAACAAGGAACTGAAGTTAGAATGTGATGCTTCCCCGTATGGCGTGGGTGCTGTTCTGTTTCACTCGGCGGGAAATGAGCATAGACCAATCGGTTTTCGCTCCAGAACGTTAACAAAAGCGGAGCGAAACTACTCTCAGCTAGAGCGAGAAGCCTTGGCACTGATTTTTGGCGTTTCTCATTTTCGTGACTACCTCCTAGGTCGGCAATTCACCATGGTAACCGACCATCAGCCACTGCTGGGACTGCTCAAGCCTGACCGCCAAACGCCGCCGATGGCCGCCGCACGCATTCAATGATGGGCACTGTTCCTAGGAGGCTACCAGTACAAGCTACAGTACGTTCCGGGGAAACAACTACTGCCAGCAGATGCCCTCAGCAGACTACCAGCCCCGGCGGCAGCGGAACCAGTAGCCGAAGGGGAGCCTCCCGAGTACGTCCTGTCGTTGGAAGCCCAGGACGAAGCTATAGTGACGACGCACGAGTTGCAGGAGCTCACTGCCAAGCACTCGTTGTTAGCCCGTGTCGCGGAATACATCTTGCATGGCTGGCCTCGAACAACAAGTGGAATGGTGCTCGACTTGCTGCCCTTTTTTGATCGCAAAATGGAGCTGTCAATGGCTCACCAACTAATCTATTGGGGCAACAGAGTCGTCATACCACGGAAGGCGCAGGAAAGGATGTTGCAGCTGAAACACACCAAGGCTCCTCGTCAATGAAAGCGGTGGCACGGTCACTGTTTTGGTGGCCAGGGATGGACAGGGAGATTCAGGAATTGTCGGCGCGGTGTGTAAGTTGTGTAGAAAACCTGCCCATGCCTGCGGCAGCACCACCGGTGAGTTGGCCGAAAACGGCCGAGAAGTGGTCCCGGATCCAAATCAATTTTGCAGGCCCATTAGCCGGCAAGATGATACTTGTGGTGGTAGATGCTCACACGAAGTGGATAGAAGCAATACCTATGATTCATGCGAACACAGCGGGTACTATTCGCTGCTTACGAAGTCTGTTTTGTCGGTTCGGAGTGCCACGCACAATCGTGTCCGATAATGGCACGCAATTTACAAGCCAGGAGTTTGCCACGTTTGTAGCAAGAAACAATATTGTGCCCTTGCGTACAGCGCCTTTCCTTCCTCAGTCGAATGGAGCAGCGGAAAGAGCAGTGCGAACCCTTAAGGATGGTTTGCGGAAAATGCAAGATGGCCCACTAGAAGATAACATCATGTGCCTGCATTCTATTACAGGAGGACCCCGCAAAAAGAAGGAAAGTCACCCTCGGAGATGCTTCTCGGTTACCAGCTGCGGTTCCGTCTTGACACCTGCCTGCCGCCCAGGGATGAGAACTGGTCGCCGGGTGCTGACGATTGGACCATCTCACCAGGAAGCAGCGTCTACGTGCGCAACTACGGTGCCGGCAAAAGATGGACGCCTGGACGCGTAAAAGCTTCGTCGGGACGAGAATGACAGCAGTGGACACACCAAGAGGGTTAGTGCAGCGTCATATCGACCAAGTCGACCGCCGCCGCGAATCGATGCCGGAGTCTGCAACTGCGGAGACGGCTGAAGGCGCGGACGCTGAAGCTGAACCTGCCAGCGTGATTACTCCTGTCCCGTCTCCTGCGTTTCAACGCACGTCCAGACGGAATGAGCAAGAGCGAAACCCAGAGCTACCGGCAGCGGATGGTCGGAGTGAGTTTTCTCCACCAGCTGCTACGGAACCTCCAGTCGCTACGGCCGAACACTCGCCTGAGGTGGTCCCGCATCAGCCAACGCTGAGGCGATCGACAAGAGTTAGGAACCCGGTACAACGGTTCCACTTTTAAGAGGAAAGAAATGTTGTATTTGTTTCCTTTGTAACGCCAGCACAACCAGCTGCGCGCGCACCATTTCGTTTGGGCCCTGTGCGCCTTCATTCTCCCTCTTTCCCCCCTCCCTTCACCCTCTCCTAATGCAAATGTATATAACCACGCTGCAGACAATAAACGCTGTTGTCGACTGCCCGACCATCGTCCTTGCTGCTTCGCTGCGCGCGTCTGTGTTACATGTATAGTACAAATGGCTGACAAAAGGTTTTAATAATAAAAACTTGTGTAAAAGTATTTGGCACTAGCACAAGTGCCTCATCAGCATGCTTGTGTCCAAGGGCCGCGAGGCAAGTGCTTTTCAATGTAGCCACTGCAGCAGCAACCTCTCTTGAGAGGTCTCGCTACGCAATTCCTGGGTATATGACATGGTAAAAACGGACATCTCTTAAAAAAGCTAGCAACGATTTATGAGTGAACAGTGGTTCCCTACCGACAAACATTGCAGGGTGTAAAGGTATATGTTGTCGGTTGGGTAATGGAAAGTGTAGTTTTCTTAGAGTGTGTAAGTGTTTTCGCTGAATTAAAATGTGAAGAAGTGTTTTTGCTTCACCACATCTGTCACAGAATGATGGATCGCCACTGGACAAAAGATATGAGTGTTTCGTGCATGTGTGTCCTATCCGGAGCCTCGTTAGTGTAACCTCTGTACGACGCGATTTCGATACTGGCGGCCAATAGCCAAGGTGTGGCTTAATAACGTATAGTTTGCTTTGTTTGTGTCAATCCCACTTGCTCTGCCAGTAGTACCTGAGCTTTCGCTTGAGAGACGGCTTAACATTCAGTGCGGGGATTGATACGAGTGTAGTGGCAGTGCTTTCGTGGACAGATGCAGCAAGCTGATCCGCAATCACGTTGCCTTGGATCTCATGGTGCCCTAGCACTCAGCACACTGCATCTTGTGTCAGTGTATAGAGTGTGTATAAAATGGAGTAAAGTGAGACGAGGACAAGGTTTTTTTTGTTTTTCAAGAGTGTGCAGAGCAGTTACCACAGTGAGGGAGTCCGTATAAATTGCTGCATTTTGTAGTTGTAGTTGTTCGATGCGTTTAGCGGCCGCAAATATCGCACAAGCTTCCGCTGTGAAGATACTTATGTCTGGATGTAGAGGGCCTGCATCCGAAAAGGATGGGCCGACAGTAGCGTAGGACACAGAGGAGTTAGACTTAGAGGCATCTGTAAAGAACTCAGGACGTGTGTATTTGCGTTGAAGTTCCAGGAAGTATGTTCGGATATGGGCAATGAGCGCCTGTTTTGTATTTTTAGAAAAGACACATCGCATTTTATAGTCTGCCACTGCCATGGTGGCGGGTATGCTACAGGAGCCATTAAACTGTGTTTACGTGACACACCAGTTTCCTCAGCTAGACCCTTCAGGCAAAGTGAGAAGGGCTGCCTCATCGAAGGCCTGTTTTGAAACAAAATGGAGCTCGACAAATCATTAATAGTGGAGTATGAGGGGTGCTTCTTGTCTGCTTTCACCTTAAGGAAATATACACAGGACATGTAAGTTCACTGCAGATGAAGCGGCCCCTCATTTGACTCGACGTAAAGGCTTTCTACGGGGCTGGTGGAAAAGCACCCGTAGAAAGACGTATGCCCGAATGGTGCGCAGGGTCCGGAAACTTCAAAGCACTTTGAGTCGCAGACTGATAAACAACGGCCCTATAATCTAAGCAAGTGCGAATGAGGCTTCTATACAGACTGATGAGACATTGCCTGTCACTACACCGTGTAGTGCGTGACAACACTTATAAAACATTCGTAGCTTCTAAACATATTTTTTAAATACTTGATGTGCAGTATGAAGGTTAGCTTGTGGTCCAAGATTAGGCCTAAGAATTTATGCTCGGCATTAACAGACAGACGTTGACCATTCAGTTTATTGTCAGGTTTTATGTTTATGCCTATCTTTCGGGAGAACAACACACATGTGCTTTTTTGTGGGTTCAGCCGGAATCCGTTTTTTCTGCCCATTTAGAGACCTTGTTGTACCTAGCTAAACCTGCCGTTCACACATTGCTAAATTTAATGATTTAGAGCCTAGCTGGACGTCCTCGGCATATGTGCAATAGAACATATTGCGGGGAATGGACAGGTTCAAGGAATTCATTGCGATAATAAAAAGTGTACAACTAAGTACACCGCCTTGCGGTACTTCCGTTTCTTAGACAAATCTGGGAAAGAACGCTGCCCACGATGACACGGAATGTCTGATTATACAAGTAACTCTCTATTATGGAAAGCATTCTACCACGCACACCCAGGTGAGACAAGTCTTTTGAAATGCCAAAACGACATGTTGTGTCGTATGCCTTCTCCATATCGAGAAACACAGAGAGGAAGTATTGTTTATGGACAAAAGCGTCTCGGATCTTTGCCTCAATGCGCACCAGATAGTCAGTGGTGGATCTACCCTGTCTAAACCCATACTGGAATCGGTCGAGCAGATTGTGTGTTTCAAGGAAATGTAAAAGTCGGTGGTTTATCATCTTTTCTAGGTGCAATGGGCCTCCCTATTGCAAAAATCAGCGCCAAGGGGTACCAGCGTCCAGCGCCGTGCCTGATTACGGGTCCAGTATGGCACTGGTACCAGTGCCTTCCAGCGCAGGTACTGGGACGCTGGAGCGGCAGCGTCCCAGTACTCTGTAGAAAATGGCTTCCCAGGGATAGAACGGGGGCGCCCATTCATCATAAATAAATGAATACATAAGTAAAATAACGCGCTATCACAATAAAATTAAAAAGAAACAAAATTGAAAAATCAAACACCGCTTGACGGGATTCGAGCTCGCTACCTCCTCATCCCTAACTGAGTACGCTACCCACTACGCCACGCCAGAACGTGCTCATGATGTTGTAAAACGACTATTCTTGCGAAGAACGCGCTGTTCAACTTCATGTTTACGAGTCGCACAGTCAAGACAAACGCAATATTCCTTTCTAAATAACAATTTCGCCTTGATTCGAAAGTGACGAACGGCTTCCGGGCACAGAATGACATGCAGATATTAGCAAGAGCGCAAAGTTTTTTTTTTAAGCATCTACATCTTAACTCTCAAAAATCTGAAATTGACAGGAGCAGCCACAGATTGTCAGCTGTTGCTGCCGAAAGTCTTTATTGCTTTGATAGTCGTTTCCAGCACTTGCTACTGGTCAACAAGTGCAGATGATTTACATGTCTTGTTTGGTAGATATCTATGCACACGAGTGAATATTGAGTATTTTCTTTCGCGCAAGTGACGATGTAGCAGTACACAACTCGCATGCTAGATTACATATTTGCAGTTATATTGATACCTGCAACTAAGAAACTGCCGAAGAAATGACTAATGCAATCCGCTGAAAAAGTATGCCAGTATGTTAGTTCACCGATACGTACCAAATTACCAACTCAAAATTGCGTGTTCTTACATACGAGTCGGAGAAGTACCGGCTCCTGCGCTCAGAACGAAGCTTTCGGTGACAGTCTACGTTGCTGAAAGCACGACACATCGATCGTCGCCGCACCTTGTGCGGGTACCGTACATGCAGATACATGTTCGATTTACGCTCAGGGATGTATAAACGGTTTTTTACAGTCATTCTTACACTTTAGAATTGTGCCTACTTAATGTAAAGCGCCGGCAGCAGATACACCAATGCGGGCCGCACGATAGGCCTCGCTGGGACGGGGCACTGGGTAAGTCTGCTTTCGAAGCAGCTGAGTTGCGATGCTTGAAATTTCTGCATTTGAGCTTTGCAATATTTCTGTCACCTAAACTGTACCTTAAGTAAGTGGAAGGTAAATCAATGCCACATATGCATTTACCGAGTGGCGATGGCGAGTGGCAGTCGTTTTTCTGGCCTCCGCTGGCAGTAAACAGTGGGCGTGCCAGTGTACAGATATATGCAGTTATATCAATTAAAAAACACCCATAGCAATACCAATGCAATCCGCTGAAAACGTATGCCAGGGAGTCAGTTCACGAAGACGTACTAAATTACCAACTGAAAATTGCGTGTTGTTACATATCAGTCGGAGAAGTACCGGCTAAGTGCGGCCGGCAGCTTTCGGTGCCAGCCTGCGTAGCTGAAAGCGCGACGTTCCATCGTCAGCGCTCCTTGTTCGAACATCGACACAAGAAAAAATTGTTTATTTAGATTCATGGATGTCTAAACTATACTTTATAGTTATTCTCACACTTTAAAGTCGTGTGTACACGAAGCAAGAAGCACCAGTAACACATATATTAACACGGCTGGCATGACAGGTTTCATGCTCGCTGGGCCGGGCACTAGATAAGAGCGCTTACGTATGCTCGGCATCTGTTAAAAAATTACGTATGCTCGGTATTTGTCAGGGTAGCATCTCTGCCTGCCGTCAAATCAAGCGTTTTATATTCAGCGACACCGAAACAAATCACGGCACACGCTACAATAACATGCACGCTGCAGCTGCGCTGGTAGAAACAGTGCGCGCGCCAGTATTCTACAGCGCTTGCCAGTGAAAATTCCAGTGACAGTGGCATTGGGCGTGTTGGTATAACATCATGAAGGTTGCTTACCAGCGCAAACGACAGGGCAGGAGATACATGAGAAGACACGAGACAGAGCGCTGAACTGCCAACGATTTATTTCTTGTGAAGGTATTCGCTTTTATACAGCTACCAGTCGCACTAGTCATGCGTGAAACACAATGACAATGCGTAAGTACATCACATTGACAAGCAAAGGAACAACTTCTTATCGGTGAGCGCGACAGAAGGGTGCTAACACAAGCATCTTTCAAAGAGCAAATCTTTTCTGCCTCTATGATCTCGCGTGTGGAACGATCCTTGTATCTAGCAACAATAGAACACTCTGAAAATATTGGCCAGCAGTCACACGTGTCGCAGTGAACGGACAGCCATCCTTGTTAATATTGATCCACATTGTACCTATGTTCCCTCAGCCTCTCATTTATACAACGACCTGCTTGACCAACGTAATACCTTCCACACGATACCAGCAGCTGATACACCACTATACAGATGCAATCTATGATATTATTTGCATGTTTTGTAGTGCAACTGAGGGTAGAAAGTTTACGTGAAGTCCAGGACTTTATTTCGTGGCGTTGGACTAAAACTCTATTCGCCTTCTCTGTAGACGTCAAGGACCTGTAGGATTCCATTCCGCATGACTCATTGTTACAATGCATTGGAGAATATATAGATGAGTATGGTGCCTCAAAATTCAAGACCCAGTCTGGCGTCAGCGTCAGTGGGGTTTTAGAGCTTCTAAGGTTTTACCTTCAGTCGACGTACATCCTATGGGATGGAAAACCTCACCTTCAAAAATCAGGTATCTGTATTGGTTCTTGCATCGCTCCCATCACCAGTGACCTGTTTTTAGGCAAATTACACAGATTCATTTCGGAAGTTTTTACTATTACTAATGTGACGTACGTTTTCAAATACGTAGAGGATTTTTTTAATTTTTATGCACACTGATGCTGCATCGTATAAGAATGACGCTCTTACAGTTTTAGACCTGATGCGAAGTGGTTTTTTAATGTTTTGAGCTTACTCATGAACTTTCTGAGAATTGTGAAATCAGGTTCCTTGATTTTAAGCTTTTCCTGAATAATGAACGCACTTTCTGAATGTATCAACCACGTGGAAATAAGCCTCTATTGCAATTTCATTCCGCGCATTCTAAGTTAGTTAAGCGAGGTATTGCAAAATCTTGCTTCGTGAATGCCTTGCGAAAACCCTGTGTGCACAAGATTACAGAAAGCTTCGTTGAGCAATCTTCAAGGCTGACGTCGGCTGGTTACTTCGACCACGTGAAAGTTTCCGCTGCCGAAGGCCTGCTACGTGAACTTAAGGCCAAAGCGACAGATAATGCAGTCCCACCTCTCACAGCTAGACAGGCTTTCGCCGTGGTTCCATATATGCACAAGATAGCGCACGATCTTAAGAAAGTGGCACAGTGAGTTAATATGAAGGTGGTCTTTACGACCCGTAAAAAATTGAGTCGCCTGTGCAAGCTGTCCGTTCTTCCGTCCAGACCCACCCTCGGTTGCACTACAAAACATGAAAATAAATTCTAAGATTGCATCTGTAATGTGGTGTATCAGCTGCTGTTATCGTGTGGAAGGTATTACGTTGGTCAAACATGTCGCTGTATTAATGAGAGGCTGAGGGAACATATGTACAATGTGGATCACTATAAACAAGGATGGCTGTCCGTTCACTGCGGCACGTGTGGCTGCCGGCCAATTTTTTAGAGTGTTCTATTGTTGCTAGATGCAGGGATCGTACCACACGCGAGATCATAGAGGCCGAAAAGATTTGCTCATTGAAAGATTCTTGTGTTAGCACCCCTTCTGTCGCACTCACCGATAAGGAAAAGTTTTTCCTCTGCTTGTCAATGTGATGTACTTATGCATTTTCATTGTGTTTCACGCACGACTAGTGCGACTGGTAACTGTATAAAAGCGAATACCTTCACAAGAAACAAATTGTTGGCAGTTCAGCGCTCTGTCTCGTCTCTTCTCCTGTCCCCTCCTGCCCTGTCGCTTGCGCTGCTAAGCAACTTTTATACACTCCCAGCGCTTCCAGCGCTTTGCAGTGCGCACCAGCATCACAGCGGTTGAGCCAGCGCCCCTACCAGTGCGACACAGCTTTTTCCCAGCGTGACCAGTGAAGGGCCAGTTATTACAAGCGTGTATCAACGTCTGCAGCATGTACCAGTGCGAAAAACGTACTGGCAACACGCTGTTTTTGCAATAGGGCTATAACTCGATACTAAGGAAGGGTTCTTGCCCTGTATCAAAATAGGGATAACAATAGCCTCTTTCTAGGAAGTAGGGATGGTGCCAGAAAGCCAGATAGCATTGTATAGGGAGAGTAAAGTTTTTCGCATTTTGAGCGGAAGTTTTTCAACATTCCGTACGTGACACAGTCGTAGCCTGGGGCAGAAATACTCCAGGATTTTAGTGATGTTTGTAGCTCAGCTAAGTTGAAAGGTTGGTTGTATGCCTCGTATTTTGTTCACTTGTATTTTAGTTTCTGCTTTTCTATCCTTGCTTTATATCTTTGGAAAGCTGCGGTATTGTGTGACGAGCTAGACACTTGCTCGTAATGTGCACCGAGGAAGTTCCAGGCTGTCACCCTGTGTGTTAACGCGTGAAAGTGAGCGTACTTGTCTTCCTGCTACCCTACTAACCATGTTCAAGAATTTAGCCTTTTGTGTATATGAATTTATCCCTTATAAAACATGTGCCAGATACCTCTTCTGACCTGCGGATACGTTCTCCTGCCTTGAGACTTTATTTTTTTAAAGCTGTCAAGACTTTCTGCTGTCGGTGAATTCCGAAGCAAACTCCGTGCCTTGTTCTGCTCCTTTCACGCGTTCCGACACTCAGTGTTCTACCATGGAACGCGTCGCTTGCCAGGTATACCAGATGTTTGCGGTATGCACTTGGCTGCTGCATCTGTAGGAAAACCTGTGAAGTACTGCACAGCTTCATCTATGTTCAACCTACATATGTCAGTCCAACTTAAACGAGTAGTGTTGTGAAACTGTTCCCAGTCCGCTTCGTCTGCCTGCCATCTGGGAACATGTGGAGGACCTTTTTCTGGTGGTGTGCTTAGAATGATCGCAAAGTGGTCACTTCTGAAAGGATTGTTGATCACTTTCCATTGAAGCATGGGTACAATCGATGGGGACACAGTGCAAAGATCTTTGCATGAGTAGGTTTTGTTGGCGAGTCTAAAGTATGTTGTCTCTTTTCTATTCAACAGACACGCACCCGAAGAAAACAAGAACTGTTCGATTAGGCGATATCGTGCATCGCAGCGAGAGTCGCCTACCATTATGTGCATTCAGGTCCCCAAGGACTACATGAGGTTCTGGTAGTTCATGTATCAGTTACTAAAATTCGTGTTTTTCGAGACGGTACTGTGGAGGTATGTAAAGAGAGCAGATGGTGACAAGTTTGTTCAAAAGAATTGCTCGAACAGCTACTGCCTCAAGGGATGTTTGTAGTGGTAGATGTATACATGCTACGCTCTGATCAACTATAATAGCCACACCACCACATGACACTGCAGCGTCATTGTGGTCCTTTCTGAATATTACAAAATGACGTAGAAAATTGGTGTTTCCGAAATTCTTGTGGCTCTTGTACACACAGCACTTTGGGGGAATTTTCGTGTTAGAGTTTCTGGATATCATCAAGGTTTCTAAGCAGTCCTCTGACGTTCCATTGCATTATTTGTGTATTCATTTTGAGTGCAAATGAGTGCTGTGTTTACTAAAGAAGTATTGCGTCAAGTCAAGAAGCCTTGTCAGGCCCCGTAATGATGGTTTTTTTATTTTGTGGCGTGCTTCAAAGAGCCGCGCCTGTCCTTCGGCGCCGAAGACACACTTGGACTTGCTGTTGTGTCCATCACCTTGGACGTGGTGCTGGATGCCCGCTCGCGGTTCACGCGTGCAGGCACGAAGGTCTTAGGGCTATCTGTGGAGACAGAAGGCCCTGGGGCTTAAGTCTGAAGGCCTGCAAGCCTTTTGGTAGCGGAAGAGCCTGTGCTACTTCCGCTGAAGGGCTGAATGACGCTACCGCTCGTCCACCGAGTATGGTACGTGCGGGCGCCGCGGATTTTGGTGGCACTGCCCCCTTTCACGCCACCTCCGCGAACGAAAGACCCTGCATTAGTAGACGCTTGTGCGCCTCCCTAAACGAGATGTTGTCATTTACTTTCAGTGTGAGTACTTCTTTTTCATGTTTCCATGTAGGGCATGTGTGAGAGTAAGGGGGGTGTCCACCATCACAGTTCTCGCAGAGGATATTGGCTTTTCGACATTTGTCTGTAGCATGTTCGTGTGAACTACACTTTGCACATGTTTGACGGCCGCTGCAGCTCACAAAACTGGATGAATCACTGGCACTTAAAACAACTTTGGGGGTTGGGGATGTCAGCTGAGTCGGACCTTTAACTTCAAGTAGCCTGTTTCAATATATTCTGGAAGTGTGCTTGTGCAAAATGTAAGAATGGATGCTTTGCCGGTGTTTCTTTGTTGTCACGCCTAATCTTATTTCTCTGTACATGCGTTGAATGCTGTTCGTTTTCCCCCCTCCCTCAAGGAGCTCACTCTCTGTCAGGTTAAGTCTTGATCAGACACTATGCCTCGGGAACTCTTCAAGGAATTATGTGGTGTGATAAATACAGGTGTGGCTGCAAAAGAGGTGAGTTTTGTCAGGTTTTCGTACTGTGTCTTTGTTTGGACTTCGAGAAGAAGGTCCCCACTAGCCATGCGTGTAGCCTGATACCCTGGACCAAGGGTACTTGTGAGGCATTTGGAAACAACAAACGGAGAGATGGTTATTGCGTGCTTTTTTTGTGTCTCACAGTGGATCACATGGAAGCGCAGGAAAATTTCTTTTGGCTTTATGAATACATTCAATGTTGCTTCGATGTGCCCCCTCTTAGGAGGAGGGCCTTCACACAGTATATAAAATGAGAAAAAGACCATAAAGTATATATAAATTCGGCAGCCATGCCAGCCACCCACCATCGAGCCCAACATGGGATGTGGCAGCACAATTATAAAGGGATGACAGCGCCAGCTGTACAAAGCCGCTATAACCCAATATCATGTGACCAAGAGAGGGCACATACACAAGGTTAACCCGTGCCGCCTGGAAGATGGAAGTAAACAGAAGTGAAGAGATGACAGGAAGGATTGAACGAGCGAAACGACGAAGAGCAGGAGGGAGAGAGAGACAGGAAAAGGCGACTGCCGATTTCCCCTGGGTGGGTCAGCCCAGGGGTGCCGTCTACGTGAATCCGGGGCCAAAGGGGTGTGTTGCCGCCGCTGTGGGGCCTTAAAGGTCCAATCACCCAGCATTGGCTCAACCACCAGGATCTCCTTTTACCCGGGCACGGCAAAGCCACGCACGGCTAGGCGTGGGAGGGGATCGAAACCCCCCGTTAGCTCGGGTCCATGGTTTCGCTACACACCAAACTTGCTGCATAGATGCCCCTGCGGAGAGATTGCACAATACTGATTTTGTGCATATTAAGTAAAGAAACATGACATAAGTGGCCCATGAGTGTGATTTTTAAATCACTTTATAATAGATGAAGTACCTGATGTCATATTCATAGTATTACCTCTCACCTATATTCGTCAATATTAGTCATACAGTCAGATAACGCAATATCAAATTCGGTACACACAAGCTAAGGATCACGGTGCAAGTTTCCCATAGGCTTGGTATGTTAATCAAGTTTTACTTCATGACATGCCTGGCGTGATATTCATATCAGCGCATGCCAGTTATATTCGTCAATATGCTTCATGCAGTCAAATCATGAAATAAATATTTTGGTGCATATCAAGCTAACATTTACGACGCAAGTGCCCTATTATTTTGGAATGTAAACTATGGTTTATTACATCAACGTCTTGACGTAATATTTATTACAGAATCTCTCACTTCTATTCATCAGTATTCATGATGCACTCACATCACGCAATACAAATTTCGATGCATATCACTCTAAGCAACACGGCTCATGTGCCCCACAAGTATAAAATGTAAATAACGTTTTAATACATGAAACCTCACGTGATATTCTTATTATCAAATTTCACTTATAATCGTGAATATGCTTCATGCAGTCAGATCATGCAATACATATTTTGGTGCATATCAAGCTAATATATACGACATGTGTTCATTAGTATTGTGGCATTTAAACCACGCCATATCACACGAAATACCGGACGTCATGTTCGTATCACCACCGACCACTCATATTCTTCAATATTCCTCATGCCGCCTGATCATGAAATATAAATTTTAGCGCATATCAAGCTAAGAACACGACGCGTATGCCCTAAAGGTTGGAAGTAAATCACGTTTCATTACATGGCATGCCTCGCATGATATTCGTGTTACCACCTGCCGGTCATTTTAATATTCGTCATAGTCAGATCATGCAATACCGATTTCGGTGCCTATCAAGCTAAGTACCACAACGCTTGTGCCCCACAATTAGGAAATAACTATTTTATGGCATGACATGCCTGACTAGATGTTGATATTACCACCTGCCACCTATATTTGTCTATATTTGTGATGCTGTCAGATTATGCAATACTAATTTCGGTGAACCTCATTGTAAGGAACACGACGCAAGCACCTCATTAATGTGGCTTGTATATCACGTAATATACGACATGCCTGTCGTGATATTCATATTACCACAATTCATGTATATTCTTCAATAGGTGTCTTACAGTCAGATCAAGCAATACCAATTTCGGTGCTTACCAAGTTAAGGAACACATCATATGTGCCCTCTGATTGTGATTATAAAATCTTGTATAAGGTGACATGCATGGCACGATGATATTCATATCACCATTTGCTACATATTTTTGTCAACATTGTATCAGTCAGCTAAAGCAGGAACAGAAAGGACGTTTATTGATAGCTGCTGTTAGGTTTTATGCAGGCTGGCGCTGACGTCAGCAATTGGTGGGAGGCGCCACTTGAACGCACAGCGCATGCGTATCTTGCACGATACATCTTCCCCTGATTATAACTTCTTTGTAACATGTCACTCATACACTTGATTGAAGGTGCGATCGTAGTGAAATCTGTTTGGTGGTCTCCTGTTTCTGTTTGAGCGCCTCAACCTCGATGTATACCGTCCATCGGCGGGGTATGTAGAGGGTGCAGGCACCTGCTTTCTAGGACTGGGCTCATGCTCGTTGACTGGCGCGCATTCGCTGTCAGACTCGTCGCTTTCAAGAGCGCTGCTCTGTAAAGGCTCCAGCGTCGCACTTGGATGCTTGCGGTTTCGGCGAAGCAGCTTGTTATCTTTTGTAAGCACCCTGTATGAACGTGGCGCTGATGGTCCCCCTACTTGCACTTTGCGTGTCCAGTGTTTGTCGTGGACCCTCACCACTCGCCCTTTCTGGAGGCCCAGTATAGATTGGGCACCAGTGTTTTGTAGCTTCCGTTTTTAGAAAGTTGTTTTCTTCTGCCGGCGGAAGTCCGGAAGTCTTGTACGCAGTCTTCTGCCTTGCAGGAGCTCACCAGGCGACCAACCGTCTTCCAGTGGCGTCGCACGGTAGGATAGCAGTCCCAGCCAGAAGTCCTGCTGTTTCTCTTTAGTTTTTTTTCAGAATTTTTTTTCACTACTTTAACACCCTTCTCAGCAAGTCCATTCGACTGCGGAAAACCAGGGCTCGATTTATAGTGTCGGAACTCGTACCTGGATGCAAAAACAGCAAATTCGTGAGAGGCAAACAGGGGACCGTTGTCGCTGCAGATTTCCAATAGAATACCGTAACGGGCAAAGATGCCACTGAGGCCCCGCTGCAGTGGTCTAGTGGCTAAGGTACTCGGATGCTGACCTGCTGGTCGCGGGTTCGTATACCAGCTGCGGCGGCTGCATTTCCGATGGAGGCGGAAATGTTGTAGGCCCGTGTGCTCAGATTTAGGTGCACGTTAAAGAACCTCAGGTGGTCGAAATTTCCGTAGTCTCCACTGCGGCGTCTCTCTTCATCATAAGGTGGTTTTGGGGCGGTTAACCCCACATATCAATCAATCAATCAAAGATGTCACTGAATTTCTCAACAACAGTACGAGTTGTGGTGTCGTTTAGCTTTTCAATTTCGGGGAAGTTGGAGAAGGCATCATGCACGCACAAGTAAGAACTCCCGGCATATTGAAAAATATCGAAGCCGACCCTGTACCAAGCATAATTCTGCGTTTCTCGCATAAGAAATGACTCCCGTTGTTGTTGATACGCATATTTCCTGCAGCCAGCACAATCTTTGAGCATTCTTTTGATGTCGGCGTTGCGTCCGGGCCAGAAGACTAGCTGACGAGCTCTTGTTTTAGTCTTATTTAAACCCGAGTGGCCCTCATGTATTCGCTGAAGCATTTCTGCCCTTATCGATTTCGGTATGACTTCTTTAGTCCCTTTTAGCGCAATGTATTCTACCAGTGATAATTCTGCCGTGAATGGCTTCATGCTGCCGACCAAGCTACAGTCTTCTCTTATTAATCGTATTACTGACTGAGATTCACGAACTTTGTCAGTGCCTTCAGCAAGCCGACTCAGTGTTTTTCTGCTCACCATGTCTGTGACCACACCTACTGCACGCACTTCTACGTCATCCTGGGAGGCTTCGATGTCCCGTGGTTCTTTGGGAGCCCTTCATCACTTGTTGGCCAGAAGCAACTCTTTTCCTTGAACAAAGTGAGGGGAATAATCATATTTTAACAGGCTCAAAAAAAACGCTGAAGCTTTGGTGGAATATCGCCGATTCATTTCGACGTAAATGCTAAAAGCAGGTGGTGATCTGTCTCGACAAAAATTTTCCGGCCGTAGACAAAATGGTGAAATTTTTCGCATCGAAATTCTATTCCGATTGTTTCTTTTTCTATTTGCGAGCATCTCTGCTCCATGTCAGTCATGACACGCGACGAGGCCACAGGATGCCAGCTATTTCCGTGATGCTGCAACAGCGCAGCTCCTAGCCCATCTTTTGATGTGTCCGTGCTGATCTTGGTTTCCTTGGCTGAATCAAAAATAGCTAGTACAGGTGTGCTACTTAGAACTGTGCAGATGGCTGCACACTCGGCGGTGTGCTTTTTTGTCTTCTCGAAGATTGTGTGCTTTTTAATAAGACCGCGCAACACAACTTTGTCTTGTCAGTCAGATGCGGGAAATACTTGCCAAAGAAATTTGCCACACCAAGCATTCGCTTAGCCACCCGCTTATCAGCCGGGTGCAGCATTTCCGCTATTTTCGCACTGAATGCGGAATTCGGCTTTAGCCCGTCTTGACTGATGATGTCACTCAAGAACTCAACCTCTCTGCATGCAGACTTGAATTGGCTGAATTAAACGTCACACCCGCTTTCTTTGCTAGTTCTAGCGCCCAACGAAGGCGCTCATTGTGTTCTGCCCGGGTAGCACCTCATACCAGGACGTCATCGACATACACGCGCACGCCTGCTGCTCGATCGAAAATTGAACTGAACATTTCTCGAAAGAATCCAGGTGCTGACGCAATGTCAAACGGCAGTCTCAAGAACTGGTAACGCCCAAAGGGAGTACCGAACGTACAGATGCTCTATGTGGCCGGATCCAGTGGAATCTGATGGAAACCCTAGTTTGCATCGAGGCGAGAGAAATATTTAGCACCCGCCAGTTCTGCTTCGATGTCATCTCGCTACGGCATGATAGTGCTCGCGCTTCAGGCACTGGGTAATGCTCCTAGGGACCATGTAAACCCTTAGTATGCCATCTTTTTTCTGACAATGACAAGAGGACTCACGCAATCTGTTGGTTCACTGATCCTTTCAATGATGTGGGCTTTTTCTATGCGTTGCAGCTCCGCCCGCAGTGGTTCTTTGAGTGCCAAGGGAGCGCGTCACGCTGGCTGTATCACTGGTAAGGAACCTTCGTGCAAGACCATACTGTATGGGCGGGCTACACAGCGGTACCTTAGAAAAGCTGCGGGAGTTCTTCGAGCACTTTGTCAGAGCTTTGGCCATCCACTGTGTCGATTGAACACACCAACAATTCCAGCGCCTCCATTGCGTGTAGTCCAAGTATCGCTTGTTCGCTCTTCTTCACTATGAAAAAGGTAAAGGTGCCAGGCTTGTCATTCATGACCTCTGGCAGGCTGGCCACACCGGAGTGTTTAATGACGTCGCCACTGTATGACCGAAGGCCAGAGCTGCTGGGCTTCAGGTCACCATGCGCTTGGAATTTGCGAAAGAGACAATGCGGCAGCAAGTTGGCATGGGATCCAGTGTCTACTTTCTTAACAACCTGCTGGTTGGCTATTTTGGCTACGACCATCCAATCAGCTGTCCTTTCAACGGCGCACACTCTGACATTGAGGATGTCGAAGTTGTTCTCGTCGTGTACTACGGCACCAACGGCAGGCTCTTTCCGGCAGCATGCCGCGAAGTGATTTGTCCTCTTGCACGTGAGACACGTCTTCCCTAACGCCGGGCATTTGTTACGGTCCTGCATTCGATTGCACCTCCCGCATGTGAACCGCTGACGCTGTTTCACGGCCGCTACGTGCTTATTTGTTTGGGCCCAAATCTCATTTGTTAAGGTGACTTTTTCGGCCGATTTGCATACCTGTTCTGCCTTGAGCAGCGTGAGGTTTTTAACTTTAAGCATCTTTTCCCGTAACTTCGGAATATTCGTGCCAAATACAATTTGGTCACGAATCATAGAGTCACTCAATATTGAGTAGTTGCAAGTCTGAGCTAGCTTTCTCAGGTCGCGCAGGAATTGTTCAAAAGGTTCGCCTTCGGCTTTGTATTATATCCGATGAAAGAACATGTGCTATCTACATGCATGATTGCCCCGTGCGTACTCCTGGCCCTCACCTTTTCTAACCCTTTCCACCTTCGAAGATAACTACCTACGCAGAATAAACGATAGGGTTCACTTGTTTCTCGACAACCTAGCTGTCCAGTTGTTCATTCCACACACGAATGAAATATGGTGTCAGAAGTGGGCAACGTATAAGCAACGACGTGGATCACCTGAGGCCGCCTGAACCGCTACGTTTGACAGCCGATGGAGGAAGAAACTGGATGCGGTTTAATCAGCACTCAAATTTTTTCTGCAAGCGACGGCATGCCAAGCTTATCCGAGGTCAGAAGCAGCGAAAACGGCCCTGCTCCTCAGCGTTGCGGGGGAGGAAGCCTTGGACGTTTTCAACAATTTCATGTTCAGCGGAGAAGAAACCAAGGAGGATTTCAGCACCGTAATTGCCGAATTCGAAGATTACCGCCTGGAGCAGCAAAATGAAATACAAGAGCGATACGTGTTCCGTTCCCGCAGTCAAGGTGAGGCGGAGCCCTTTGTGCAGTTTCTACGCGAGTTTGAAAAACAAGCACAGCACTGCAACTTCGGGACCAAGGCGGATGACATGGTGCGAATCCAAATTGTTTTTGAAACAAACTGCCAAGGCTTCGAAAAAGTTGCTTTGGGACAAAAAATTGACCTTGGAAAAAGTAATCATCTTTTGCAAGGTGGCGGAAGCATCAGCTTGCCAAAATTAATTTTTGCAGAAAACAAAGGAAGAACTCGATATGAACGCTGTCAGAGCCAGTAAGAGCACCTCTAGAGGGTCCAGGAACGACCTAAAATGCAATCGTTCCAACCGAAGCCATGCCTATAGATGCTGCCCGGCTTACGGAAAAGTATGTTACTCGTGTCATGGCCGCAATCACTTCGCGTCTTGTTGCAGTGAGAAAGAGTGCGTGTATGAAGTGCAACATCAGAGCGACGACTTCGAAGTACTGAATGTCGCCAGCAGCTGCGCAAGCAGAAAACGGGACTGGCGTGTGAACGCATGCATTGGCGGCAAGTACATCCCCTTTAAGGTCGACACAGGATCGCAGGCCAATGTTCTGCCACTTTCCATGTTTCGCAAGCTCAAGACGACAACCCTGATGCCCAGTAGCGCAGTTCTGAGATCATATGGTGGCAACACGATCAAGCACATCGGCAAGTTTTCAGCGCTTATCGAGATTAGTGGTCGCAAGGCGTGCGCAGAATTTTTTTGTATTAAAGAAGGACCACAGCACTATCTTAGGATTGGACACCAGCGAGAAGCTTGGAATCGTACATCGGGCTGTTGACAGAGTGACGACGAACGACACCGAAGAAATTGTCAAGGAGTTTCCACGTCTTTTCCACGGAACAGGATGCGCCCCACGTGAATACAAGATTTAGCTACACAGGGATGTCGTGCCAGTCGTCCAACCAGCTCGGAGGGTTCCCTGTCCCTGTGTGAGCCTCTACGTACTGAACTGAACAGAATGGAAAAGGAGGGCATCATTCAGAAGGTCAGCAGCCCCACAGATTGGGTAAGCTCTCTTGTCATTGTACTAAAGAAAGACGGCAAATTGCGAGTCTGTCTGGGCCCTAGACGCATCAACCAAAACATCGAAAGGGAACACTACCAAATGCCGCGGCGAGAGGATATTGAAGCATACTTGGCAGGCGCGAAGTTCTTTTCGCGGCTCGGCGCAAATGCGGGATTTCATCAAATCGCATTAGACAACCAATCGTCGAAATTATGCACATTCGCGAAGCCTTTCAGCCAGTATCGCTTTCTTCGTCTACCGTTCGGTATAGCGTCGGCGAGCGAAGTGTTTCAAAAGGCCCTCAACGAAGTTTTAGGGGCGAAGCTCCTTAAAGCGGCACCCGCTCGTCCCTCGTAATACGTAACATGTCTTACGCTTTGACCTCCAAGGGGGTGCCGGTGGCAGATTTTTCCTGTGCGTTGTTGAACAATAAAAAAATCGCAGCGTTTGCGTTAACTAAAAGCCAAATTCTTCTGTTTCTCATTCCCCAATAGTAGCAATTGGCGTGTACATTAAGCCGTATCTGACAAGAAAAGGTTGCTACGTTATACTTGCTGGACGTAACCTCCTTTGTTCCAGAAAGGTTTAGCGAGCGTTCGGCCGCAGTGCCATGAATACAGTGAACTAGCATATACCATGAACTCGAGGTGGTTAAAGGTGGGAAGTAGACACGAAGCGCTAGCCGTAAGAAAGTGTGCGTGTGCCACCTCTCGTTTAGTCATTGGACTGTCTGCTGGATGGCGGTGCTTCTATATGCGGAATATATAATGAAAAGATGCGAGATTGTTGTACTTGGAGTTTTGACTAGATGGACGAATGGACAAACAGACAGATGCATGGACGGACGCACGGATGGCTGCACGAACGGATCGACGATTGGGCGGACGCAGGGTGGATGCATGGACGAGTGCATGGACGGACGCATGGATGGACGTGCGGACGCACGTACAGACGCACGCACGGACGAGCAGATGGACGCATGGGTGGACGCATGGATGGACGCATGGACGGACGGAAGCAAGAATGAATACACGGACGGATGCTTCGCCCCACTCTCCATCATCCACCCCGTGGATATGCTGCCATTTTTTATGGTCTTACCGGTGTACGCGTGTACGTAGACGATGTGTTATTTGCTGGAGGACCAGGGCTGAGCATGTGAGAGGCTGTGCAGAGCATTACAAACAGCTGAAAAAGCAGGCCTTACCTTCAATGCATCCAAATGTCGCTTCGGCCAACCAGAAGTGCTCTTTTTGGGTGACATCATTGGCGACAAGGGTATTAGGCCAAATCCTGATCTTGTTGACGGTCTTTTGAAGACGCCAAGACCTCAGGACAAATTGGCTGTCCGAAGGCTACTGGGAGTAGTTAACTACTTCAGCAAGTACCTACGAGCTCTCTCACAGCGTAGGTCTACTTTACGTTCTCTCATGAAACATGGTGCCATCTTTGATTGGACACCAAACCACGAAAGCAAATGACAGGCTATATGCCGGGATTTAAGTAATGCCCCAGTGCTTGCTATATTTGATCCAAATCGGGAGACAAAGGTAACTGCATATGCCTCTCAAAGTGGGATCGGCGCGGCACTTCTGCAACGTCCTGTAGACTGCTGGCAGCCGGTAGCCTATGCGTCGAGAGCTTTAACAGAATCGGAGCAATGATATTCACAGATTGAAAAAGAGGCTTTGGCTATAGTTTTTGGTTGTGAAAAAATCAATCATTTTGTTTATGGCCGCACCATCACCCTCGAGAGTGATCACAGTCCCCTGATAGACATAACAAAGAAAGGCATAAGCGATATGCCACCCAGAGTGCAACGATTTTTCTTGAGATTGATGAAATATGATTACACGCTGACGTACATTCCTGGTAAACAGACGGCCCTTGCTGATATGCTGTCCCGATCACCTGTTCCTGGAATCAAGGGAGCTGTAGGCACGAGCGACGTCGAGATCCATGCTGTCACGGTCGTATCAACACTCGTAAGTGAATCGACAGCTAGAAAACTTGCACAGGAAACAGCTCTCGATCCATATCTTGGCACAGTGCTAAGAAAGCTTGCCAAGGGAGAACCAGTCGATGGTCCCCTGAAACCGGGGGCCGCCGAGTTATCCGTAGTAAACGGCATACTATTGAAAGGCACTAAAGTGGTGATATCGACAAACAGGCGTAGTGACATGTTGAAATGGATCCACGCAGGCCATCTTGGCCAGGTAAAGTGTAAAGCTAGAGCAAAACAAATGGTTTACTGGCCGAATATAAACTCGGAAATTCAGTCCTTGATCGAAAGATGTCCAACTTGCAAGACATACACTTATAAGCAGCCATCAGAGCCTTTAATAATGCAACCAATGCCTACTCAGCCATGGTACCGTATCGGTGTCGATCTCTTTCAGTACTCGGGAAGACATTATTTGTGCGCCTATGACTTGATGTCCAATTTCCCTGAGGTGGAGCTACTGCCTGATACAACAGCCAGTACTGTCATCTATTGGCTGAGTGCAATATTTTCAAGGAACGGCATACGAGCCGAGGTTTGTACGGATAATGGCCCACAGTTTAGCAGCCAAGAGTTCATTATTTTCACAAAGCGTTACAACTTTAAGCATGTGAAATCAAGACCGCAGTACCCGCAATTGAACGGGCTCGCAGAAAAGGGTGTACAAGTTGTAAAACGCATCCTAAAGAAAACAAAAGCTGCAGAAGAGTGTTTCTGGCTGGGCTTGTTGAATTACAGGCCGAGTCTTGTTGAAGATGGCCGGTCTCCGGGCGAACTCTTGCAAGGAAGGCGGCTGCGCACAGCATTGCCGGACTTCAATCCAGTGTCAGCAACGCTCGTCAAGAAACACCGGCAGAGAAGTCATCATAGGCGCACCCTACATGGCCTCTGCGACAATGACGTGGTTCACTTCAATGGGTCACCATGGGCAGCGAAAGCCAAAGTGATCGGATCGGCCAGTCTGCGGTCCGTCTACGTACGCACAGAGAACAACACCGTGCTGAGGCGCAACCGTCGGCACCTTCTGGCGACGAAGCAACTATATAGTGTTGGTTCATCAGACGACGAAGATTGTGCCAACAACCACATCCCATTTCAAGGCGAGGCGTCATCGACCACCGCAGCCTCGCCCACGGAAGCTCAGCAGCCGTCGCCTCAACCACTGCGACGCAGTCGACGACAGACGCGGCCGCCAGAGCGTCTGGGTTATGACCAGCAGTTCCAGCAGACAAGCCAGCGGCATTAATTTCGTCAAGTGTGTCGAAGGAGGATGTATCATATCTGATGAAAGCACATGTGCTATCTACATGCATGATTGCCTCGTGCGTACTCCTGGCCCTCACCTTTTCTAAGCCTTTCCACTTTCGACTATAACTACCAACGCAGAATAAACGAAAGGGTTCACTTGTTTCTCAACAACCCAGCTGTCCAGTCTGTTCATTCCACACACAAATGAAACAGGCTTGACTCCTCGAACGAAACGCATATCTCTCGTAGACTTTATTCTGTTGCTTTGGACAGTACGCTTCAAACTTGCTCATAACTGTTGCGTAGTCATCCTTGTCTTCTTTCGCCGTAAAAGTGAAGATGTTAAATATTTCCTGCACGTCATCTCTAGCAACACACAGCAGCAGCGCCGTCTTAGCAGCCTCCGTCCGTGATTCTTTAGTTGACGCTGTTGCTTTCAGAAGAGCTCAAACTTCTGTTTAAACAACGCCCACTCCTTTGCCATGTTCCCGGACAGAAGCAGCTGATCGGGTGGCTTGAGGAGTTCCATTTTTCTAGCTTACTGGCGTAAGGCCTCTTCGTTTCTTCAAGCCATTTTGCTGTAGGCCAACGATCGGCCCACTTCTGACACCATGTATCAGTCAGCTAAAGCAGGAACAGAAAGAACGTTTATTGACAGCTGCTGTTAGGTTTTATAGAGGCTGGCGCTGACGTCAGCAGTTAGTGAGAGACGGCACTAGTACGCACAGCGCATGCGTAACTCGCACGACACAAACATTTGTCATGAAGTCAGATCACGGAATACCAATTTTAGTGCATATTAAGCTAAGAAACACAGTGCAAGTGCCTAAGGAGTGCGGCGTGTAAATCATGTTTTAATACATGACATATTTGACCTGATATTCAAATTATTGCCTGTCACTTGCATTCTTCATTATTCGTTATACAGTGAGATCACTCGATCCGAATTTTGGTGCATATACGCTCAGGAACACGAAGTAACTGACCTATGAGTGTGGAATGTAAAAAAAATATCTTACCACATGGAATGCCTAAAGTGATATTCATATTAGCACTTGCAACCTATATTCGTCCATATTCTCCATACAGTCCGATCACACAATACTAACATTTGTGCATATCAAGCTAAAAACACACATAATTCCCCATTAGTGTGGAATGTAAATCACGTTGTTTAACATGACATGCCTGACGTGATAATAATATTACCACCTGCCACATATATTTGTCAATACTCACCCTATACTAAGATAATGCAAAACCGATTCCGGTGAACACCAAGCTAAAGAACACGATGCATGTTTCTTCTGAATGCGAAATTCAAATATCGTGCTAGATGGCATGTCTGGAAGAATATTTATATTACCACCTGCTATATATATTCGTCAATATTTGTCATACTAATATAAAGCGAAACTAATTCTGGTTCATATCAAACTAAGGAACTTGACGCAAATACCCCATGAATGTGGTATATAAATCACGTTCTATTGCTGGACAAAACTGACGTGGTGTTATATTGCAAAATATATTGCAGAAAATGTCTATGCGATATTCATATTACGACCTGCCTCTTATATTCGGTAATATTCATCATTCAGTTCGATTAGGCCATACCAATTTTGGTGCGTCTCTATTTATGGAACATGACAAAAGTGTCTTGAGGGTGTGATATCCAAATCACTATCTATTAGATGAAATGCCTGACGTGATATTCATGCTATCACCTGCCACTTATATACTCACTATTCGTGATACCTTTAGATTATGCAATATCATATGCATGCATATCAAGCTAAAAAACAGGGCGAGTGTGCCTCATTTGTGTGGCATGCAAGTCAGGTTGTATTACTTGCTACGCCTGACATGATATTCACGTTAAAACCTGCCAGATATATTTGTCAATATTCTTGATATATGGAGATCTTTAAATACCAATTTTCATGCTTATCGCGTGACGTAACAAGACGCATGTGCCTCATTATTATGGTATCTAATTCGTGTTAAAAACATGACATTCCGGACGTGAAATTCATATTACCAATTACCACTTATATTCATGTATATTCTTCATACAGTCAGATCACACAGAACAATTTTGGTGCATACCAAGCTATGAAACACGACACATGTGCCGCGCAATTATGGATTGTGTATTTTTTTCTATTGCACGACCTGCCTTACGTGACATTCATATTACCAGATCTTTGCATATTCGTCAATATTTATTGTGCAGTCAGATTATGCAAAATTTTGGTGCATCTCAAGGTAAAAAACACGACGCAAGAGCCCGATTATTGTGGCTTGTATATCACATGTACACGACATGCCTGGCGTGAACTTCATATTACCACATGTCGCATATATTCTTCAATAGATGTCATACAGTCAGATCAAGAAATACCAATTTCGGTTCTTACCAAGATAAAGAAAACAACACATGTACCCTCTGAATGTTATAATAAATTCTCGTAATAGGTGACATGCCGAGCACGATATTCATATCACCATTTGCTACACATTCTCGCCTACATTTCTCGTGCAGTCAGATTACAGAATACCAATTTAAGTGCAAAGTAGGGTAAAAAACGGCGCAAATGCCTAATGAGTGTGGCATGTAATTCACGTTGTAATACATGCCATGTTTGACCTGATATTCAAAATACTGCCTATCATATATATTTCAGTATATTTATCATACAGTGAGATCACTCAATACCCAATTTGGTGCATATGCTCAGGAATACCACGTAGCTGACCTATGAGTTCGGAATGTAAAAAAACTCTTACTACATCATATTAGCACCTGCCACCTATATTTGTCTATATTTTTCATGCCGTCATATCACGCAATACCAATTTTAGTGCATATAGAGCTAATACCACGACGCATGAGCCATTTAGTTTGGAATGTAAATCATGTTGAATAACATGACATGCCTCACGTGATATTTATATTAACACGGTACACATATATTAGTCAATATCCATCATATATAAGATAATGCAATACCGATTTTAATGCATACCAAGCTAAAAAACACGACGCACGTTCTTTCTGAATGCGAAATTCGAATATGGTAATAAGTGACATGCCTGGCACAATATTCATATTACCAACTGCTGCTTATATTCGTCAATATTCTTCATACACTAATATCAAGTGATACTAATTTGGAGCACATCAAAGTAAGGAACGTGACGCACATACCGCATGAGTGTGGCATATAAATCCTGTTCTATTGGATGACATGACTGACTTGTTATTCTTATTAACACCCGCCACTTATATTCGTCAATAATCTTCATGCAGTCAGATCGTGCCATACCAAATTTGGTGAATATCAAGTTGAGAAACATGACCTAAGTGCCCATGAGGTCCATACATTATTAACTTCATATTACATAATATACAAGATGCGAAGGTCGTATTGCCACCTGCTACTTATGTGCATCTGCATTTTTTATACAGTCAGATGATGCAGTATCGATTTAAGTGCATACCAAGCTAAAAAACAAGACGCAAGTGTCCTATTATTGTGGCATGTGAATCACAATATATTGCATAAAATGCCTCATGTGATATTTATATTACGACCTGCCTCTTATATTTAGTAATTTTTGTGATGCACTTTGATTGCGCAATACCAACTTTGGTGCATCGGAAGTTAAGGGACATGACGCTAGTGCCTTATCAGTGAGATATTCAAATCACTATATATTAGATGAATTACCTGACATGAGATTCATATTATCACCTGCCGCTTAAATTGTCAAAATTCGTCATACCTTCAGAATATTGAATATCAATTTCGATGCATATCAAGCTAATGAACAGGGCGAGTGTGCCCCATTTGTGTGGCATGTAAGTCAGGTTGAATTGCTTGGTATGCCTAACATGATATTCACTTTAACACCTGCCAGATATATTTGTCAATATTCTTGATACATTGAGATCTTGAATTGCCAATTTTCGTGCATATCGCGCTAAGGAACATGACGCGTGTGCCCCAACATTGTGGTATCTAAATCACGTTAAATTACAAAAAATGCCCGACGAAAAATGCATATTACCAACTACCCCTTATAATCATCTATATTCTTCATACAGTCAGATTACGCAAAACACCGATAAAATTGGAGCGCAGCACAGAGCGAGCAAACCAGTCTTCTTCGTCATTTTCTGTTCACAAATTGGTTCACCCATCATGCGATAGCTACGTAGCAACATTACCAGCTCCACGCATATATTCGTCATGCAGTCAGATAAATATTCGACATGCAGTCAGATCATGCTATACAAATATGGTTGCATCTCAAGGTAAAGATCAGGGTGAGTGTGCCCGATTAGTGTGGCTTCAATATCACGTATTACACGATATGCCTGCCGTGATATTTATATTACCACACATCATATATATTCCTATTAGATGTCGTACAGTCAGATCAAGCATTACCAAATTCGGTGCATATCAAGCTAAAAAAAACGACACATGTGCCCTCTGATTGTGAATTGAAAATCTAGTATTAGAGGATGTGCCTGGCACGATATTTATGTTAGCATTTGCAAAATGTATGCGTGAATATTCGTCATGAAGTCATATCACGGAATACCAACTTTAGTGCACAACAAGCTAAAAAACACGGTGCAAGTGCCTAATGAGTGTTGCATGTGAAACACGTTGTAATACATGACATGCTGGACCTGACGTTCAAATTAGTGCCTGCTCCTTATATTCCTCAATATTTATCACACATTGAGATCACTCAATACCAATTGTGGTGCTTAGGCTCAGGAACAAGACGTAACTGACCTATGAGTGTGGGATGTAAAAAACTCTTACTACATGACATTCCTAAAGTGACATTCATATTAGCACCTGTCACCTATAATCCTCCATATTCTTCATACAGTCAGATCACGAAGTACCAATTTTAGCGCATATAAAGATTATAACATGCAGCATGTGCCCATTAGTGTAGAATGTAAATCACTTTGTATAACATGACATGTCTGACGTGATAATTATTTTAACACCTGCCACATATTTTTGTCAATATTCCTGATAGACTAAGATAATGCAATATCAATTTCGACGCATACCAAGCGGAAGAACACGACGCATGTTCCTTCGGATTGTTAATTACGAATATCTTATTAGGTGACATGCTTGGAACAATATTTACATCACCACCTGCTGCATCTATTCGTCAACATTCGTGAGAAATATAACATCAGGTGATACCGAATTTGGGACATATCAAACTAAGAAACGTGACTAGAGTACCAAGAGAGTTTGGCATATAAATCAAGCTCTATTACATGACATGACTGTTATTGTATTCACGATATATTCCTTAAAATGCATGACATGGTATTCATATAACGACCTGCCACTTATATTCGTCACTATTCGTCATGCAGTCAGGTTAGACAATACCGATTTTGTGCATATAAAGTAAAGAAACATGACGCAAGTGGCTCATGAGTGTAATATTTATTCATTTTATATTAGATGAAACGCCCGACGTGATATTCATATTATTACCTGTCACTTGTATTCATCAATATTCGTCATACAGTCAGATTACACCGTTTCAATTTCGGTGCATACCAAGCTAAGCATCATGCCACAAGCGTCTCGTGGGTTTGGTACGTTCATCAGGATTTATTTCATGACACACCTGACGCGATATTCATATCGCCACATGCCAGTTATATTCATCAATATTCTTCATGCACTCAGATCCTGCAATACATATTTTAATGCATATCCAGCTAATAATTAAGATGCAAGTGCACAATTATTGTGGCACGTAAACCACGTTATGTTGCATGAAATATTTGAAGTGATATTCATTACACCATCTGCCACATATATTCATCAGTATTCATGGTGCAGTCAGATCATACAATGCAACTTTCGGTGCATACCACTCTATGGAACATGGTGCATGTGCCCCAAACGTGTGGTAATTTTATCGCGTTTTACTACATTACAAGCCTCACAAGATATTCATATAATTACATTTCACTTATAATCTCGAATATGCTTCATGCAGCCAGAATATGCTATACATATTTTGGTGCATATCAAGATACTATTTACGACGTATGTGCATTAGTATTGTGACAAGTACACCACGCTATATTACATGAAATGCTTAACGTGGTATTCCTATCACCACCTACCACTTATACTCGTCAATGTTTCTCATGCAGTCTGATCATGCAGTTTTTGGTGCATATCAAGCTAAGAGCCCGACGCATGTGCCCATAAATGATGAAAATAAATAAAGTTTTATTACAAAATAGGCCTCACTTGATATTCGTATTACCACCTGCCAGTTATTTTCAATATTCATCATATTCAAATCATGCAATACCAATTTTGATGGACATTAGGCTACGCAACATGACGCATGTGCCCCATGATTGTGAAATATAATTCATTTTTATGGCATGACATGCCGCAATAAATGATATTACCACCTGCCACATATATTTGTCAATATTCGTCATGCGGTCAGATTATGCAATACCAATTTTGCTGCATCTCAAAGCAAGGAACACGATGCAAGCACCCCATTAGTGTGGCTTGTGAATCACGTATACACGGCATGCCTAGCGTGATATTCTTATTACCACATGTCACATATATTTATTAATAGATGTCATACAGTGAAATCAAGCAATACCGAATTTGGTGCATACCAAGCTGAGAAAAATGACACTTGTGCCCTCTAACGTGAAATTCAAATCTCATATTAGGTGACATGCCTGGCACAATAATTATATTACCATTTGATCTATATTTTCGTAAACATTCGTCATACAGTCCGATCACTTAGTACCAATTTTCGCACCTACTAAGCTAATAAACCCGGGGCAAGTGCCTGATGAGTGTTGCATGTAAGTCACTTTGAAATACATGACATGTCGGACCTTATTTTCAAATTACCGTCTGCCACATATATTCCTCAATATTCATCAGTGAGATCACTCAATACCAATATCAGGGCTTAAGCTAAAAAACACGACTTAAGTGCTCTATAAGTGTGTATTGTAGAAACTCGTACTACATGACTTGCCTGATACAATATTTATGATTGCTAGATAAATAGATTAGATATTTGGGGTTTAACGTCCCAAAACCACTATATGATTATGAGAGACGCCGTAATGGAAGGCTCCGGAAATTTAGACCACCTGCGGTTCTTTAACGTGCACCCAAATCTGAGTACACGGGCCTACAACATTTCCGCCTCCATCGGAAATGAATTGCTAGAGTAACGAAAATTTTACAGTACTCTTCATACAGACAGATCCAACGCTACCAATTTTTGTGGTGCCTTCCAAGCTAATAAACACGATGCAAGTGCCCTATTACAGTGGTATGTAAATCAAAATATATTGCATAAAATGCCTAATGTGCTATTTATATAACAACCTGCCTCTTATATTCGGTAATATTCGTCAACAGTTCAATTACGCGATACCAATTTTCGTGCATCTCAAGTTAAAGAACATCGCGCAAGTGCCTTAGGAGTGTGATATTCAAATCGCTTTATATTAAATGAAATGCCTCGCATGACATTCATAACACCTGCCACTTATAAAGTCATACCTTCAGAATATGCCGTATTAAATTTGATGCATATTGAGCTAACGAAAAGGGTGAGCGTGCCCTATTTGTGTGGCATGTAAGTAAGGTCAAATCGCTTGGTATGCCTAACATGATATTCACGTTAACGCCTGCCAGCTGTATTTATCAATATTTTTGATACATTGAGATCTTGCAATACTATTTTTGTGCATATCGCGCTAAGAAACACGATGCATGTGCCCCATTATTGTGGTATCTAAATCACACTAAATTACATAAACATTCCGACGAGAAATCGATATTACCAACTACCACTTATATTCATCTATAATTTTCATGCAGTCAGATCACACAGAACGCTTTCGGTGCATACCATGCGATAAAACACGACACATGTGCCCCCCTCCCCCAATATTGACTGCAAATTCTTTTGTATTGCGTGGCCTGACTTACGTGACAATTATATTGCCAGCTCCACGCATATTCGTCAATATTTGTCATGCAGTCATATCATGCAATACAAATTTCGGTGCATCTCAAGTTGAAGAACACGATGCAAGTACCCGATTAGTGTGGCTCGTATATCACGTATTACACGGCATGCCTGGCGTGATATTCATACTATCACACGCCACATATACTCCTTGATAGGTGTGATACAGTCAGATGAAGCATTACCTAATTCAGTGCATATCAAGCTAAGGAAAACGACACATGTGTCCTCTGATTGTGAATTCAAAATCTAATACTAGGGGACGTGCCTGGAGCCATATCTTTGTTAGCATTTGCTACATATATGCGTGAATATTCGTCATGCAGTCAGATCACAGATAACGAACTTTAGTGCTTAATAAGCTAAGAAACATGGGGCAAGTGCCTAATGAGTGTATCATATAAATGACGTTGTAATACAAGACTTGTTTGACCTGATCTTCAAATTATTGCCTGCCACTTATATTCTTGAATATTCATTATACAGTGAGATCACTCAATACCAATATTGATGCATATGCTCAGAAGCACAAGGTAACTGACCTATAAGTGTGGATTGTAAAAAACTCTTACTACATGGCATGCCTAAAGTTATATTCATAACAACACCTGCCACGTATATTATATACATATTCGTCCATATTCTTCTTACAGTCAGATCAGGGAATACCAATTTCAGTGCATATCAAGATTATAACACGATGCATGTGCCCATTAGTGTGGAATATAAATCACATTGTATAGCATGACATCCCTCACGTGATATTTATACTAACAACTGCCTTATATATTTTATAATGTAAATGCAAGGTAAACAGCGGTAGCGGCGTCGGTATCGAAGCAGCAAGAGCAGGCCGAGTATACGGGCAGCGTCGCAGCAGCAATCAGGCAGTCCTAGCTCGTGTCTCGCGCCCACGTGTTGATGTCGCTGCAGTAGTGGGCATTCCTCTTCACTACACTTCGTCCCCCGTCGGAAAAAGAGCCATCCTGGCGACTCACGGTGAACAGAGTACGAGCGGGTCGTAATAAGGTTTCAGCCGCTGTACGTGAACAATTTCACGTCCCCGAAAGCGCTGGTCTGTGGATGGCGTAACGGGTTCGACGATGTAGTTAACTGGTGAAGTCTGCGAGACAATGCGGTAGGGTCCCTGGTATTTTGAAAAAAACTTCGAGAAAAGCCCTGTAGGCACAGCGGGAACCCAAAGCCACACAAGAGTGTCCGGAACAAAGTTAGGGTACGGGTGGTTATCGTCACGCCGAGATTTTTGTCTCCATTGGTCGATGGTTGTGAACGACTGGGCGAGCTTACGGCATTCCTCGGCGCGGCGGGCAGCTTCAGAGATGGGCGTAGACTCGGAGGAATCGGGGTGGTAGGGCAGAATGGTATCTAGCGTGGTGGAAGGGTCTCGTCCATATAACAGGAAAAATGGTGAAAAGCCCGTAGTCGCCTGTGGAGCAGTATTGTAGGCGTATGTCACAAAAGGCAGAATGAGGTCCCAGTCGGAGTGGTCTGAGGCAACATACTTTGATATCATGTCTCCTAGGGTACGGTTGAATCTTTCCGTCAATCCATTCGTCTGCGGATGGTAGGCGGTGGTAGTCCGGTGAATAATACGGCATTCTGCGAGGAGTGCGTTGACGACTTCAGAGAGGAACACACGTCCTCTGTCGCTGAGAAGTTCGCGCGGTGCGCCGTGACGGAGAATGAAGTGCCGCAAGAGAAAAGAAGATACGTCGCGTGCTGTGGCAGCAGGCAAAGCGGCTGTTTCTGTGTATCGCGTCAGATAGTCGACAGCGACAACAATCCAACGGTTTCCGGAAGCCGTGAATGGAAGAGGCCCGTACAGATCGATCCCAATGCGGTCAAAAGGCCTGGCTGGGCAAGGAATTGGCTGGATCGGACTAGAGGTATGATGAGGCAGAGCTTTCCGTCGTTGGCACTGTGGGCATGACTGAATGTACTTGCGCAAAAAGGTGTACATGCCTCGCCAATAAAACCGGGAGGAAATGCGAGCGTATGTTTTGAAGATGCCCGCATGTGCGCACTGAGGGTCAGCGTGGAAAGCTGAACATATTGCAGCACGAAGATGGCGAGGTATGACAAGTAGCCACTTTCGGCCCTCAGACTTGTAATTCCTGCGATAAAGGAGGCCATCGCGGACCTCAAAGTGAGCCGCTTGACGGCGCAACGTTCGAGAAGATGGAGAAGTCGACGGATCTGCAAGGAATCGCAGAACAGAGCTGATCCAGTCATCCTTGCGTTGCTCAGACGCCATGTCACAGTTATCTGGGAACGCAACCATTTCGTCCACGGCAGATAAACATGCAGAGCTTTCAGCGGACATAGGCGAGCGTGATAAAGCGTCGGCATCAGTGTGACGTCGGCCAGACCTGTAGACAACACGCATGTCGAACTCTTGCAACCGCAAAGCCCAGCGAGCTAAACGGCCGGAGGGGTCCTTCAACGTGGATAACCAACAAAGCGCATGATGATCGGTGACTACGTCGAAAGGGCGACCATATAGGTACGGTCTAAATTTACCTAGAGCCCATATAATTGCCAGACACTCCTTCTCTGTCACAGAATAGTTCTTCTCCGCTTTGGTAAGGGTACGGCTTGCGTATGCGACTACGTACTCATGGAATCCCAATTTACGCTGCGCGAGCACGGCGCCGAGTCCAACACCGCTGGCATCGGTGTGTACCTCCGTCGGAGCAGTCGGGTCGAAATGACGCAAGATTGGTGGCGAGGTTAACAGATGGCGCAACTTTTCGAAAGCATCGTCACAGGCGGGTGACCAAGCGTAACTTTTCGAGTTACTGCGCAGAAGTTCAGTCAAGGGGGCGGTGATCATAGCAAAATTCCGAATAAAGCGGCGGAAATACGAGCAGAGGCCAAGAAAGCTGCGCAGATCCTTCAGAGACGCAGGTTTAGGGAACTCTGCAACTGCCCGAAGCTTGGCTGTGTCAGGAAGAATACCCTCTTTAGATACAACATGACCGAGGATGGTGAGCTGACTTGCGCCGAAGCGGCATTTCTTAAGGTTGAGCTGAAGGCCGGCGTCAGTTAGGCACTGCAGCACTTCATCTAGCCTGCGGAGATGCGTTGGAAAATCTGGGGAAAATATAATCACGTCATCCAAGTAGCACAGGCATGTTTTCCACTTCAGGCCACGCAAAAGATTGTCCATCATCCGCTCGAATGTTGCGGGTGCGTTGCAAAGACCAAAAGGCATGACACAGAATTCGTATAGGCCATCAGGTGTGACAAAGGCCGTTTTAGGCTGATCTTCAGGTGCCAGAGGGACTTGCCAGTAGCCACTCCGTAAGTCAATAGAAGAGAAGAACTCCGCACCTTGGAGGCAGTCAAGGGCATCGTCGATTCTCGGTAACGGGTAAACGTCCTTTTGAGTTATTTTGTTAAGACGACGGTAGTCAACACAGAAGCGAATGGACCCGTCCTTCTTTTTAACGAGAACGACTGGAGATGCCCAGGGGCTGTTCGAAGGCTGGATGACGCCACGCTTGAGCATGTCAGCTACTTGGTCATCGATAACCTGGCGCTCGGCTGCGGACACGCGATAGGGTCTTTGACGCAATGGCGCATTGGTACCCGTGTTGATGCGGTGACACACGGCTGACGTGCGGCCGAGGGGAGTATGCTGGCAGTCGAAGGAATAACGGAACTTGTTCAGTAGTCGTAGAAGCTGAGCACGTTGCGAAACGGTTAACGTGTCGGCGATGGAGCTGCTCAGTACGTCCGGCCTAGTAGTCTGCGGCGAAGAGGCACAGGTCACTCCGGCGACTTCGTGTTCGGCGGAAGGACCAGCCGGCATGTCGATAATTGCAGAAGGGTCGAGAGTGTAAACACGCCCGACGCACTCACCCCGAAGTAGTGTTATAGGACATGACAACAGGTTCGAGATGAGTAGTCTGCTGACGCCGTCATGAAGTTCTAGAAGGGCATAAGGTAGCGGCGAACACTTGCGACGAACGAAAAGAGCAGATGGCGTGAAAAGGGCACTAGACTCGGCGAGAGAGTTGCAAGACACCATGGTAAGGGCAAAAGAGTGCGGCGGTATGATGACGTCTTCAGCAACAAATAGTTTGTCCCCGGTTTCATGAGCATCATATAATGGAGCGTCGTCAAACACTTCAAATGCCACCTCAGCGCGCGAGCAATCGATGACGGCCTTATTAGCGGAGAGAAAATCCCAGCCCAAAATGAGGTCATGGGAACAGGAATCCAACACTAGCAATTCAACGACATAAATGAGGCCATCAATCGCGATGCGAGCAGTACAAGCAGCGGTTGGTGTGACGTGATCTGCACTGGCTGTACGAAGTGATATACTAGCTAGTGGCGTCATAACTTTTTTCAGCAAGCGGCAGAGTCTAGCACTTATCACTGAAACTGCGGCACCAGTGTCGACAAGAGCGAGTGCAGCGACGCCGTCCACATGTACGTCCAGAACATTCGTTGGTGAAGTGAGAGGCCTTGGTCTTTTCGCTGGCGACGCAGTTCCTGCCTCTGGAACTGCGGCAATTAGTTTTCCCGCTCCGGCGATGAAGGACGACGACGCATCGGCGATGGCGAGCGGCGTCGAGGTGATGGCGAGCGGCGGTTAACAGGAGGGCGGTGGTCGGCGTACGATGACATCTGGTCGGGTGGCTGAGAGCCTGTGAACGAACGGCGCGGTGGCACATAAAGGGCAGGTTCGAAGGTCTGGTCGTAGCTCTGTCGGTAGACAGGAACGCGCCGACGGCAATATCGCGCTATGTGGCCAGGTAGCCCACAGGCAAAGCATATTGGGAGATTGTCGAGTGTACGCCATTGTCCACTACTCTGGACGGACCTTGGCTGAGCGAACCGAGGAGTGGGTCGGAGCGGCCCGGCTGAGGGAAGCGACGTAAAAGTCTGAAGAGGTGGTCGAGCCGCTACTTCAGCATAGCTTAGAGGTGCATTTACCTCGGCACAGGCAACAGGGCTCGGCAAGGGTGAAGTGTCACGGGCAGATGGCAGAGCCGCGCAAACTTGCTCCTGGATGACCTGGCGAATGTTTGCTGGCAGAGGTGACGCTGGTTGGCCGGTTGTTGATAGCAGCGATAGCTGACGAGCGACCTCAGCACGAACAAACTCCTTAATCTGCGATAGCAGCGACTGAAGGTCAGACGTGGTGGTCAGGCTGGAGAGGGTGTCATCCGGGACGTCAGGGCGTCGAGTGAGAAGACGCTGTCGTCGCAGCTCGTCGAAACTCTGACACAACTCAATGACCTCAGAGACAGTGACAGGGTTCTTGGAGAGCAGCATTTGAAAGGCGTCATCGGAAATGCCTTTCATGATATGTCGCACCTTGTCAGTTTCTGCCATCGACCGGTCGACACGCCGGCAGAGGTCAAGGATGTCCTCTATGTAGCTGGTGAATGTCTCACCAGTTTGTTGGGACCGGCCTCGTAGGCGTTGTTCTGCGCGAAGTTTGCGCACACCAGGGCGTCCGAAAACATCTACAATGCAGGTTTTGAAGGTAGTCCAGGTGGGGATATCCGCCTCATGGTTTCTGTACCACAGCTTGGCAACATCCGTTAAATAAAACATCACGGTGCCAAGCTTTGTGGGATCGTCCCATTTGTTAGTAGCGCTGGCTCGTTCATACGATTCCAGCCAATCCTCAACGTCTTTCTCATCGGTGCCGCTGAAGATGTCTGGTTCTCGCAAGAGCTGGGCACCGGGACAGCTCCTGCGTGGCGAAGCCGGTGGGGGTGTGAAGACAGCGTCGTCAGGCATGACGGACGGCAGCTTTCGGCTACGCAGTTCCAGGACTGGGGAAGACCGCAGCACTCTCCACCAAAATATAATGTAAATGCAAGGTAAACAGCGGTAGCGGCGTCGGTATCGAAGCAGCAAGAGCAGGCCGAGTATACGGGCAGCGTCGCAGCAGCAATCAGGCAGTCCTAGCTCGTGTCTCGCGCCCACGTGTCGATGTCGCTGCAGTAGTGGGCATTCCTCTTCACTACAATTTGTCTATATTCGTCTTATGGTAAGATAATGCAATACGAATTTCGATACATACCAATCTGAGGAACATGACGCATGTTCCTTCTGAATGTAAAATTTAAATATCTTATTAGGTGACATGCTTGGCGCAATAATTATAATACCACCTGCTACATATATTCGTCAATATTCGTCATACACTAATATCATGTGATACTAATTTTAGGAATATCAAAGTAAGAAACATGACTGAAGTACCCCAAGAGTGTGGCATATAAATCACGTTATATTACATGATTTTATTTTATTTTATTTTATTTTATTTATCCAACCTTAAGGGCCCGAAGGCATTACATATGGGGGGGGGTCATATATCTGGGTTGTAAGTTCCTAAGCAATGGAACAATATGAGGGTACACACTGATTACAATGAATGAGCAAATAAAGAACACAAGTGGAAATAACACGCATAACAAAACATAAAAAATAAAATACGCAATAAAAAAATTCTGGGAGAACAGTAAAACAACTATAAACACAATTGTTAATGTGCTGTTAATACATCGTATTTGGATTTGGAAGAGTTAGTTTTTCGCGAAATGTTGAGCGGTCCCTGCAAAAAACTGTTATCTGGCAGTGCATCGAGAGTGTTACGACATGGGGGGGGAAATGAGCTGCTCATCGCCGTCGTCCGGCATTTTATGGTCATAAGAGGGTGCGTATGGGACAGGCGGGAAGCCGTTCTTAATGGGCGTTTTAGGAGAGGGTGTCCCGACCTGCTAAAGTAAAAGAATGTGTGAAGGAGGCCGATACGAGAGGTTATGTGACGTGAAGCGAGCGATTTGAGTGACAACGTTTGTTTTAGTGCGGTTACGCTGATATGCTTTGAATATTGTGACGTAATGTTACGAGTTATTGCATCATAATGTTACGATGATTTTGAACGGCTTCCAAATCATCGGTGAGATAAGCTTGTGAAGGATGCCAGATGGGGGACGCATACTCGAGTTTTGGTCGCACGTATGTTGGATATGCGAGTTTCTTCATGGCCCGTATTCACAAATGCTCCTCGACTCGACCCTTCACTCGAAACGCTCCTTATATGTCAGGGGATGTAGATCGCAGGTTACGTCGTAAGTAGCCTAATGTGCGGGAAGCTTCAGAACGAATAGTTTCAATGTGTTTCACCCATAATAGGAATGATGTCAGATGAACTCCTAGATACTTATAACAACGCGTGTGATCAATGGGAACCGAATCAATGCAGTAGGTTTTATGTGAGGTGTTGTGTTTACGTGTGAAGGACATGACCTTGCATTTAGCGAGGTTTAGGGGCATATGCCATTTTTCGCACCGTGAAGTGATGGTGTCAAGGTCGTGTTGTAGGGTGATTGCGTCTTCAAGGAGTGAAGGGGGTTATAAAGAACGCAGTCTTCGGCAAATAGGCGCAGCTGTGATTTAATGTTACTAGGAAGATCATTCACGTATATAAGAAATAATAGAGGTGATAAGCCGGTGCCCTGGTGAACACCGGAAGTGACGGTGGTAAGGGCTGATTGGAAATTGTTAGCAATGGTAAACTGAACGCGTCCTGTTAAGAAATGCTAGATCCATTTTATAATGTTTAGGGGGATACCAAGAGTGGATAATTTGATGAGCAGGTGCTTGTGGGGTGCGCGATCGAAGGCCTTGGAGAAATCTAAGAAAATTGCATCTATTTGTACGTGATCATCCAGTCGCAGTAGTTTGTCATTCGTAAATTCAGCCAGTTGTGTTTCGCAGGAAATATACTTTCGGTAACCATGTTGAAAAGGGTAGAAAAATCTGATTGATTCTAGGTAAGACATAAGAGTTGATGCTATAACATGCTCAAGGATTTCAGATGGGACACTTGTTAAGTTAATCGGGCGGTAGTTAGTGGGGCTTTCGCGCAGGCCTGCTTTAAAAATGGGGACTATTTTAGCTTTGTTTCAGTCTTCTGGCAAGGCTCCTGTGTTTAAAGATTTGTTAAATATAAGGTACAAAAATTTGCTAGAGTGTGCTATAGTGTTTTTTAATAATTTAGAATTGATGTCGTCGCAGCCAGCCGAGGATGATATTTTAAGAGAGGAGATTAGGTTGCATACGCCATTCCAGGTTTACGTGTATTTCAGGCATGGTCTGGGAAGAGAAGTCTGGTATAAATTCCACAGGACAGGTATTGGGTATTTGAAATACGGACGTGAAAAAGGTATTTAGAGCAGCATCGGCTTCCTCGGAGCTTATCGGTTCATCATCATAGTTAACAAGATTTATATGGTTAGTTTGCGGCTTCGCAGATATTACACGCCAGAATTTATTTGGGTTTGAACAAAGAATTTTGATCAGGTCAGCAGAAAAAAAATTAGTTTTGGCCGCAATAACTGCCTTTTTGTATTGAAGTTCACACAGGCGGTGGCGATCCCATGCTTCAAGGCTATTTTTGCATTTCGCTGTTCTATATAGACATTTTTTTCGCGTAAGCAATGATTTTAAACTTTTACTAAACCATGGGTTATTGGAGTCGGACTTCACAAGTTTTGTGGCGATATATTTAGATTTTAAGCTCAGTATTAATTTTTTATAATGTTCCCATATAGATTTTACAGAGCGCGTTCTGTAGGATTTTTCAAAGTTTTTGTAAAAGCGAGCAAGTTCCTCGTTAATTAACTCAAAATTTTCCCTGTTGTAGTCAGTTATGAACTTGGTTGTAGGCGATATTTTTTCAGTGGAATTGATAGATAAATGTGAAGAAGATTATGATCGCTCATTCCAGAAGGACTGTGACAGTCAATACGTCATCAGGGGAGCTGGTGAGCACCAGATCAAGAGTGTTATCACCTCGAGTAGGTGTGTTTATTGATTCATGTAGGTTAAAGTCAATTACCAATTCCAGGAATTGTTTGGATCCGGTTAAAGATGATTGAGTGGGTGCTGAAAGAAGAAGCCAATCGATATCAGGATAGTTGAAGTCGCCAAAAAAATAGATGCGTCAGGAAATTTACCTTTAATGTTTCTAAGAGAACTGCACAAATAATCGCAAAAAAAGTGGATGACTGTCTGGTGGTCTGTAACAAATTCCAAACACTGATTTTACAGAGCAGTTGTTCACGCAGAACCACGTTAATTCTAGGTTAGTATCATGATAGATCAGCGAGGACGAGAGGTTGCTGTTGACTGCCACAAGAGCACCTCCTCCTCCTCTATTCATTCGGTTATTCCGGTACAGCATGAAATTCGGGTTACAAGCCAAAACTTCGGAGTCTTCGATGTCGTTTGTTAACGAAGTCTCAGTAAGAGGAATTATGTCCGCGTCAATGTCTGTGATGAATTAGTGTAGCTGATGCTTTTTGGGAACAACACTTCTGATATTTGTGAAACCAAAGCTGGCATTCAAAGATGAAGACGGACGGTTTTTTGAACGGCACTGGTTATATGAACTGGGTCACTTGGTACCTAGTTGATTTCTATCACCTGCGTCAGGAGGAGTAGGTCGAAATGTGGAAGTATTTGCGCACTATAGAACACTATCATTTGTAATGTCGTAGAAATATGTCTTGTTTCCAACATGCAGTTTGTCAAATGAAAGTTTGAAGGCACACTTCGGCGGGCGTACGAACTGTACCAACTTAGAGCGCGCTGACGAGTACTGGGAGCAAAATCTTCTCTCATAGCATTGTCAGTATAGGATATCACAGACGTTATATTTATATAAACACCTGCCACTTATATTCGTAAATATTCGTCATGCAGTCAGACCACGCGATATCAATATGGTCAATATCAAGTCAAGAAACATGACACAAGTGCCCCATGAGGGTGATGCTTAAATTACTTTACATTAAATTAAATACTTGATGTGGTGGTCATAATATCTTCCTCCACCTATATTCGTCCATATTTCTCATAAACTGACACCACACAATACCGATTTCAGTCCATACGAAGCTAAGAAACACTACGCATGTGCCACAAGAATGCTGAATGTAAATCGTGTAGCATTACATGACATGCCTAACATGATATTCATATTGGCACCTATCCCTATATTTGTGCTTATTCTTAATACAGTAAGATCACGCAATGTCAAGTTCAGTGTCTATCAAGGTAAAAAACACGACGCAAGTGCCCCATTATTGTTGTATGTACGTCACGATATATTGCATAAAATGCCTGACGTATATTAATATAACAACCTGCGACCTTATATACATCAATATTCATCATGCAGTCAGATTACACAATGCCGATTTTGTGCATATCAGGTTAAGGACATGACGCAAGTGGCCCATAAGTATAATATTTAAATCAATTTATAGTAGATGAAATGCCTGACGTGATATTCATATTATCACCTGTCACATAAATTTGTCAATATTCGTCCTACAGTCAGATAATTCTATATCAAATTTGGTACATACCAAGCTAAGGATCACGGCACAAGTGTCTCATATGTTTGGTATGTTAATCAGAATTTATTTCATGACATACCTGAGGTGATATTTATAACCCCACGTGCCAGTTATATTCGTCAATATTTTTTAAGCAGTCAGATCATGCAATACATATTTTGGTGCATATCAAGCTAATTAATATGACCCCCCAAGTGCGCTATTATTGTGGCATGCTAACCACGTTATATTACATGAAACGCTTGACGTGATAATTATTACACCATCTGCGTTTTATATTCATCAGTATTCATGTTGCAGTCAGATCACACAATACAAGTTTTGGTGCATACCACTTTATAGAACACGAAGCATTCCCCAAAATTGTGGATATTAAATCATATTTTATTACCTGACAAACCTCACGTGATATTCGTATTATCACAATTCACTTATAATGGTGAATATGCTTAATGCTGTCAGATTAAGCAATAAATATTTTTGCGCATATCAAGATAACATTTACGACGCATTGTGGCACGTAAACCACGCTATATTCCATGAAATTCTTCACGTGATATTCCTATCGCCACCTACCACTTATATTCGTCAATATTCCTCATGCGCCTGATTATGCAGTATAATGTTTGCCGCATATCAAGGTTATAAGACGACGCATGTGCCCATAAACGTTGAAAGTAAATCACGTTTTATTACATGACATGCTTCACTTGATACTTGTATGACCACCTGCCAGTTATTTTCAATATTCGTCATATTCAAATAATACAATACCAATTTTGGTGGATATCAAGCTAAGGAACACGACGCAAGTGCCCCACAATTATGAATTGTACATCATTTTTTACGGCATGACATGCCGTATTCGATGATAATATTACCACCTGCCATCTACCTATATTTGTCAATATTCGTCATTCTGTCCGATTATGCAATACCAATTTCGGTGCATTTCAGATAAGGAACACGACGCAAACACCACGTTAGTGTGCCTTGTAAATCACGTATCACATAACATGCCTAGCGTGATAGTCTTATTACCACATCTCGCATATATTCCTCAATTGATGTCATGCATTCAGATCCAGCAATATCGATTTCGGTGGATACCAAGCTAAGAAAAGTGAAAGTGACACTTGTGCCCTCTAACGTGAAATTCAAATCTCATAATCGGTGACATGCCTGGCACGATATTTATATTACCATTTGATCGATATTTTCGTAAACATTCGTCATACAGTCAGATCACCTAGTACCAATTTTTGCGCCTATCAAGCTAATAAACGTGGGGCAAGTGCCTAATGAGTGTGGCATGTAAGTCACGTTGTAATACATGACATGTCTGACCTGATTTCCGAATTACCGCCTGCCACATATATTCCTCAATATTCATCATATAGTGAGATCACTCAATACCGATTTCGGGGCATAAGCTAAGGAACACGACATAAGTCCTGTATGAGTGTGTGATGTAAAAAGTCGTGCTACATGACTTGCCTGATACAATTTTTATTATGGCTACTACAACCTAAATTTTTCAATACTCTTCATACATTCAGTACCCATGGTACCAATTTCTGTGCCTTTCAAGCTAATAAACACGATGCAAGAGCCCCATTGTTGTGGTATGTAAATCACAATATATTGCGTAAAATGCCTAATGTGCTGATAATATTACGACCTGTCTCTTATATACGGTAATATTCGTCATGCAGTTTCATTACGCAGTACCAATTTTGGTGCATCTGAAGTAACGGAACATGACGCCAGTGGCTTACAAGTGTGATATTCTAATCACTTTATATTAGATAAAGTGCCTAACGCGATATTTATATTTTCAGCTGCCACTTATATAATAAATTTTCATCATACTTTCAGATTATTCCATATAAAATTCGATGCATATGAAGCTAACTAACAGGGCGAGTGTGCCCCATTCGTGCGGCATGTGTGTAAGGTTGAATTTCTTGTTATACCTATGATGATATTTACATTGACACCTTTTTTTTGTGGTGAACTACTTCTTATTCGTAATTTTATATGGCAGATCCTACGTAACAAGGAGTCAATGTAACACGTATACATGGTTCGCCCGCAGGGTAAGGTCAAAGGAGGATTCAAACCTCCTGACCAGGCCCCACCGCACTGAGGCAGCAGAAGCAGCGGATTTCAAAACAAGTCAACTTCGGAAATTCTGAATCATCAAGGACATAATCGTTATTATAGAAAGTTTATAATCACCATTTATAGAAATAACATAGCGTCAGTATTGAACATAAAGGATTAATGTAATCACAGTAACAACATACGCACTAATACAATGAAAACAACAAACATCAATAATGTGGTAGCTAGCTATAGTAATAACAATAACCTTGAAGAACAATACAATGCAATCCCCGAATATCATTATTATTTGCTCACTGAAAGTTACATTAAAAATTGTACAACACATCCGCATCTGACTCAAGAAACATGTCCATTATTAAATGCTCAAATTCTTGAATCGTTTCAGTTTTCGGCTACTTCAACAACAGTAGGATACATATTGCTTAAAAACGTGGTTTCATGCTCGATGGTTTGCATGCCATAGCTTGTCCTGGGTTTCTTAGTTACCACTGATGTGCAGCGTAAATTGTATCTTGTTTCTCAACTGAGGTACCGGGTTTAAAATGCGTCAAATTTGTGGAGACTTCCTTAAACAGTCGAATGCAGAGCTTTGCTCTGTAAGAGCTTTTAATGTAAAGAATACAGTAACGCGCCATCAATTTAGAAGACACCATGTATTCATTTGAAAAATTCAGCAAACGAACAGCTCAACGTTGCAGTACTGCCAGTTTTTCAATGTAGGTTTTGTTTCCGTTCCGCTATACTAATAAGTCATAGCTAAGATGAGAATGTAAAAGAGAAAAGTATAGTTGTCTGACAAGCTTGAGTGGCACATAGCATTGAATTCGTTGTAATAGACCATTTGATCGTGCAACCTTAGCTCGAACATTATTTATGTGCTCAGTCCAGCTTAGTTTTTTTTCAGAAATGTAACACCTAAATAGAATGGCTTTTCACAACCTCTACTTGCAATCCACTGTAAAAAAACTTCACAACATGGCTTATATACTTCTTTATTCTTAGAACAAAAAACAGTAAATTTCGTTTTTTTTTGCATTTATGTCAAGCCGATTTGTTTGTAGCCGTTGGTGAAGTTCATTCAACCAAGAATTTGCTTTATTTCTAGTTCTTGAAGGTTAGTACCGGAAAAGATTGCATTTGTGTCATCCGTGTGCATTACCATTTCATCTGTTAGTGGAATGTTTACTATATTATTAATATATACGATAAACAGTAATGATCCCAATATTGAACCCTGTGGTACCCCATCTTTATTTATGTTTTTTTTTCTTAACTGCGATCTTGCAAGGAAGTGTACTGCAGTCGAAATTATAGGTAAGTTCTAGAAATCATAAGTTCTAACGCTGTCTCACGAATTCTATACACTTGAAGCTCTTCGAGTAATATTTCATGTTTCATCGAATCGGAGTCCTTACAAAAATCTAAAAATATACCAATAGTACGCTTTTTTATGTTATTTATTACTGTATCCTTGATTCTTAATAATGCCATTTCGGATGACTTATTTTTCTGGAAGCCAAATTATTTATCCGAAATAATACAATTATCCAGCAGGAAGCTAATAAAACGCTTATATATAATACGTTCAACGACATTCGAGAACAATGGCAGTACAGAAATTTGGTCTATAGTTGTTTAGTTCACTGTGACTACAACCCTTAAAAATCACTGCAACACGAGCTACTTACATTTTTTCAGGAAAACTCGATTAGCAAGTATACAGTTGCAGATATATGTTTCAATGGACCACATATTATGTGAGCAACCGCTCCAATAGGATGAGCTTTCATTCCATCCTCTCCAGCAGCTGACTTGCTTTTTAGAGAGTTGAGAATAGAGAGAATCTTGCAGATGTAGGAGTAAGAAATGTGGTTTCACTTACACGATTTTTAATGTAAGTTCCATTTAGATTTCCAGATATGCCAAATGTCGAGTTTTGAGCACCAGCGTTGATAAAATTATTAATAAAACAATTAGCAGCGTCTTGACCACGAAACTTGACATCATTTACAACAATCTCTGATGACACATTTTTTAAGAAGAACCTATTAGCTCGTGGTATATGCTCCGCATTCTACGACCATCACTCATGGAAGTTTCAAATTTACGCGCATAGTATTAAGATTTCGCTTTTCTTAGATCACTGTTTAGTTTTTTTGCGAACTTGTTTAAATACCTCGAATACTTGAGGGTCACGGGTCTTTAAGATGCGATTGAATAATTTGTCTCTGTGTTTAATGCGCTTATGTAGTTCATAGTTTACCCATTTCTTTCTAGCTCTTTTGTGCTTAATGACTGGGATTAGAGGAAATGCGATGTTGTATGCTTCTTTCAATTTTGATACCAATAGATCATATTCTGCTGAGGAATTTCCTTCCGTATAAATATCAGACCGATTCGTACTGGAAAGCAATGTTTGAAACAGCTGTATGGTTCTGCTATTTATGACACGCTTGAAGTTTTTTCTATCAATGCGCATACAGAGTGATATCGCAGCGAATATCGGCCAATGTTCGCTTCTACCAGAGCGTAGCACTCCAGAACATGTTTAATTCTTAGTGAAAGAAGTAAAACATAAATCGATCGATGTTTCTGAATTCGGAGTTATTGGCGTAGGAAGGTCAATGAGGTTTTCGCAACCATTTGCTTACAGAGTTTCAATAGGTTGGATACTTTCGTTATTATTTGAAAGTTATTCAACATTGATATCACCGAAAATTCAATGAAATTGCTTCATATTAAAAAATTCAAGTACTTTGTCTGTGTAATGAAGCAATCCTGTCAACGCACCTCGCGGTGGGCGGTACACAGAAACAATAGGAATATTTTGAGAAACCACGGCAACACAATCAAAGTCATCAGTAACACATGTATTTTCAGGCAAAATGCAGCAAACGCGACATTCGTGTGCATAGGTAGATACGCCACCACCTTGTTTTCGAGAACAATAAACTGAAATGTGATTGTAGCCCGCGAAATGACTGACGTCACGCTGAGCCACATACCATGTCTCTGAAAAACAACAAAATCGAAGGAGCAATTTAGCTGTGCTATGTACGTCTCTATATCAGCTTGCTTATTTCTTAGGCTTTGCACATTCACGTTGAACAGTTTAAGCCCCTTTTCTTGAAAACAGCTGTCCTTCACTACCAAGTCGTTAAACGATTCAACACTGTGATACAGTTCCATAATTGTAGTAATTGGCAAGGTGTTGCAAACTTAGACGATTTTGTCTAAGTTGCTTTCCTAGCGAGCTTGATTGCATGGATGTTCGGCTGCTTACGTACAAAGATACTTCCCTGTGAACTCCATACTAATTGGTAGTTCGATTCTTTTGCCTTGTTTTCACAAGCCAAGGTAGCCGCTTGTTTGTGGAAGTCAAGTTGTCGAAGAACGTAATGCCCTGCGTTTGGGCCCCGAGATTCTTTCTCTTTTGAAAAAATGCACTCCTGAGTGTTTTTGTGGAAAAACGAACAATAATGATAGGGTCCTTTCCTTCTTTTGCCCACAGACGATGAACTCTGTCCAATTCTTTTTCGGATAGTGACGGAAGTTCAAGTTGCATGGCAATCTAGCTTATTTATTTCTGCTAACAAGTTCTCGCCTTCTCGTTTAGCCAAACCGTGAATTTCCATATTCTACCGGCGGCTATATTGTTCTAGAGCGTTAATTTTGTCTTTCAACTTAGAAAGCACTGTTACGACTTGTGACTTTTCAACAGCTTCTATTGGGTGGCGTAAGTCACCGATGCCCTTTTGCTGCCGATTTACAGCGTCCTTAAGCTTATCGTAGGTATCAGACAAATGCTGCACCGGCCTTTTAATGCTCCGTACTGTTTCTTGTTAGCATATTAGCTTATCTAGCTTCGCTTCCAGTGCTTGCATTCTCGACAGCTTTTTGTTCATCTCAGCAAGTTCAGCTTGAAAGTTCAGAGTTTGCCCTGCAGTGTCCGCGTGTTCTTGAGAAGCCTTACACGTAGGACATTTAAGTGATGTATTGGTCGCATCGTTCATCATCCTAAATCATTTTGCAGTTATGCCGCTACATTCCCCGATATGGAAATCACCGATGCAGTGAACGCATCGCACGACAACGTCATCGTCAATGAGCGATGTGTGACAAAAAGAAACACGTTTTTGCAGTCATTTTTGCTTGAGAGAAACGATACACATGTCAAAAACAATTCAAGCAGCGGACAGGGCGCCCTTAGCGCAAAAGGCGAAATAAAACACCTTTGAACAAGGCACTGAAACACGGTGCCAACAGTGGTAACTATCAATCAATCAATCAATCAATCAATCATGATTTATTTCAGCTTCAAAGACATTCAGTGGAGCTTGGTGGGTACGGACAAAAAGCCATAGATGAGGCTTGACAGGGTCCGTACCCCCGGGCTTGGCAAACGTGGCGTACAGAGTGGCGTACAATCGTAGCGTACAAAGGCAAAAACAGGCACATAACAGTTATCTTCAGTGCAACAACATAAGCGAGCTAGTGGAACTGAAAAATGTACACAAAAAAAAAAAAAAAAAAAGTCACTGGTACAGTATACTGAGATGCACTCGTTCAAAATGAAGGGGGAGAGAGAGATTCACAGGTACATTTATCATCATACACATGCGAATTGAGTACGCGGAAGTGTTACTTATGTTTTTCGGATATGTTAAGTAGTAGCGGTAGCTGATATTTCAACATCTGTGTTGCGTAATTGGTTCGTGGTCTTGGTAATCTCCAGACTTCACGAGTCCTCAAAATTCGCACATGTTCAGCGCGAGTTAGCGCCGACAATTCTGTGAAAAATGTGTCGTTATTTTTTGTAGCCGACTTATAGCGATTGTTTAAAATTGTGTGATAGAGCTCATGTACTGGAAATAAGTGCAGAGCCTTGAAAATCGGTTCCGTGTGGGCATCGTATGCGGCACTAACGATGTTACGAATGGCTTTCTTTTGAAGTTTGTGTAATTTCTGAACGTTGGTTTTGGTGGTCGTGCCCCAGACTAAGTGACAATAAGATAAGTTAGACAAAAATAGTGATTTATAAATTAACAATTTTATGTTTTGAGGCAGGACGTAACGGAACTTTGACAATATACCTACAGTTTTTGAAAGTTTTTTTAAGGTGGTATTCACTTGATCTGTCCACGTCATATGCTCTTCGAAAATGACTCCCAGGCTTTTAGCAACGCGTGATAATTCTATAGTTGATGTACCTAACTTTAGACTGTTTGTGATGCCCAGTGTTTTGTTTTGAGGCCGAAATATAACAGCTTTCGTTTTAGCCGCGTTTAGGTTCAAAGAGTTGGCGATACTCCAAGTGTGAATTTTATTTAGGACGACATTGCCTTTTTCAATGAGGTTTGAAGGGTCACGTCCTGTAATAAAAACACTTGTATCATCTGCGTAAATGATAAATTTAGTATTAGCACAAATATTTACTATATCATTCACATATAAATTAAAGAGCAATGGGCCCAAAATGCTACCCTGAGGTACACCAGCCTTAATTGGTTTGAATTCGGATACAAAACCATTAATAGTGACTTGCTGGTGGCGATGATTAAAGTAAGAAATTATAAGTTTTAAGAAAGTGCCTCTAAAGCCATAATGCTGCAGTTTCTCAAACAAGGAATCGTGGTTAATTGAGTCAAATGCTTTTGAGTAGTCAATGAATATGCCTAGTGTACAGAGATGATCTTCGAAAGATTGTAAGATAAGCTCCTTTTGGCGCAATAGAGCCATCTCAGTGGAGCATCCCTTCCGGAAGCCAAACTGGCAAGGCGTAATAATGCTATGCTTCGTTGAAAAACTGGACATGCGTTTATATATCAATTTCTCAATGCATTTAGAAAAGACTGGAATAATTGAAATTGGCCTGTAATTGGAGAAATTATTGATGTCACCACCCTTGAATATTACAGTTACCTTTGACATCTGTAGTTGTTTGGGAAATGTGCCAACAGAAAACATGAGGTTAATAACATGTTCCAGAATTGGTGCGATAATATCGATTACAAATTTTATAGGTCTGATTTGGAAGTCATGAACATCCGTACACATACTGTTTTTTAGTGACAAAACAGATGTTATAATTTCATGCACAGTAGTCGGACACAAGAATGCGCTTTTCTGTATCGGTGCTGTTAAATATTGAATGCAATTCGGATCGTGCTTACTATTCACAAGTGATGTGAAAAAGTCGTTGAAGGAATTCGCCAAGCGTGCATTCGTTAATGCTTCGCCGTTACTATTAATTGATAAAGTGGATTGTTCTTGGGGGTCACCGTGTAGCACAGTGTTCAATCGTTTCCACATAAGGTGTGGCTTTTTAAGGACTTCTGGGGTGAAAAGATTGCTTAAGTAAATTTGTTTCGCTTCTCGGAGCTGTTTGTTCAGTTGGTTCCTGAAGCGCTTAAAAGCGTGTAAATCTGTTAGAGCTCTTGTTTTCATAAAGATCTGATACAGTTTGTCTTTTTCTTTCATGCTCTTGAGGTGTTCCCCCGTGACCCATGGCTTACGGGCTTTCCGAGCTCGTTTCGCTAATTTACGTGGAAAACATTGTTCATACGCTGCCTTAAAAACATTTATGAACTCATTGTACGCTGTCTCGGGTTCATCAACTTCTAATACTTTGCCCCAATCTGTTACACGCAAATGAGAGCGAAAGTTTTTCAGCGTGAAAGAGTTTACCTGTCTGTAAGATTTAGTGGACGGGTGTCGTGACGCAGTGGAGGGTTTTGTTTGCGCCGATAGTAGATAAATGGGTAGGTGGTCGCTCACAGAAGAACTGATGACGCCAGAACTAAGATGCTCGGGTGAAATATTTGTAATAAAGACGTCTAGTAGTGTCGAAGAAGTTGGTTGTATTCGTGTAGGTAGACTGATTGCATTAATATAACTGTTCGCGTCCAAGATCCTAGAAAGTTCATCATGACTTGTTGATTGTTGCAAGCAGTCTATGTTTATGTCACCTCCTAGAATGACAGTGCTGGCATCATCATTAAAATAACTAAGGTAACTATCTAAAAATGTGAAGAAATTAGACACACTCGCATGAGGTGGACGGTACATAACGCTGTACACTTTAGCACCATTTTTGACAGTGAGAACCTCAAAATCAGCAGTGGCTCTTGAAAATTCTTCCACAATAACACAATTCATGCCATTTTTCACTAACATCGTGACCCCGCCTCCTTTTTTAAAGCTGCGGTTTACGAAGAAAGAAGTATATCCTGGAATTTTGATCACTTCTGTAGCATCGCGATACCATGTCTCGGTAAACATCACGATCTCGAACTGAAAATCCATGCGCGATAACAAACATTGTATTTCTTCCTCTTTATTTCTAGCAGACTGGGTGTTAATATGCAGTGCAGAAAATGAATATTTGTTTTGTGACAACCTGCAAATTTCCGAGACCGACAAAACTCGGTTTTCCATATTTTATATCGGAAACGGTATGTACGTACTCGACTTACTCTATCTTATCAAGGTCGCTGAGCTTCGTGACGCGTAGGACACGTGACGACTCATTTTTCCTTGCAAAGATTTTGCCCTCTTTCGTCCAGCAGAAACGCCAGTTTTTGTCATTTTTCTTGCAAATTGTTTTTCCGAGAAGCACTTTCAATGCGGGGCACAGGTGCTCGTTTATGAAGATAGGATGGCGTTCCTGGTGTCCGATGTCGGCCGTGGTCAAACGTTTCTGTCGTGTTTTTTCAAGCAAGGCATTTCGTTTTGAGCGGCTATGAAACTGCACTACAATATTTTGTCGTGAAGCGTCCCGTGTTGGTACACGGTGGCAAGCCTCAATGTCACTTTCGGAAACAGGTTCATTTACTGAATTTCCAATAGCTGCAAGTACGCTTTTCAGGTTTTCGTTTTGTGTCATGGGAACACCCTTAATCTCAATGTTCCTATTTCTAGAGTACTGTTCTAGTTGAGTGATCCTAAGTTCATTCTCAGTCACTTTGTTTCTTAGAAGCGCGCATTCATCCGTGAGGGAGCTGTTGGCTGCCTTCAATTCGGCATTTTCAGTTTCAATTTTTTTCAGCTGGTTTGCCATATCCTCAAAAGCATTATTCATGAAATCAAGGGAAGTTTTGATCTCACGATGCTCCTTCCGCAGCTCCCTCTCGAGCGACTGACGCATCTCAGTCAGGTCATGTCTTAAATCCTTCACAAGTTTGTACACCTCTGAGCGGGATAAGGTCATGGCAAAAGACAGTACAATACACTTGGATGGCAGCAGCAGCGACAGTAAAAAAAAAAAAAAAAAAAAAAAAAAAGTTACAAAAGAATTTCAGACCTGCGATCAGTAGAAAGGTAGGTATAAGCGACGTTCCAAGACTGCCGCCGCTGCTGCCAAGTGAAGGACGTCGGCCGATGATCCTCTTGAAATACTTGTGAGCCCTGGCGGCACAGTCGCTCCCTGAAGTGACGTCACAGACGATTGTGACCGACGCCGCCCTTCCGGAAAAGAGCGAAAGATGTTGCCACCAAGACAAGCTTCACGTGCGTGTCGACGATAGTATCTGCGATCAGTAGAAAGGTAGGTATAAGCGACGTTCCAAGACTGCCGCCGCTGCTGCCAAGTGAAGGACGTCGGCCGATGATCCTCTTGAAATACTTGTGAGCCCTGGCGGCACAGTCGCTCCCTGAAGTGACGTCACAGACGATTGTGACCGACGCCGCCCTTCCGGAAAAGAGCGAAAGATGTTGCCACCAAGACAAGCTTCACGTGCGTGTCGACGATAGTATCTGCGATCAGTAGAAAGGTAGGTATAAGCGACGTTCCAAGACTGCCGCCGCTGCTGCCAAGTCTAAAACTATAAAGCAGCGATATCAAAAATGAGAAAACTAACCAACCTGGGTATTTGAAAAGGAGGTGATTATACGAGTGCCCTTTCACCGCCGCCACTGCCACCCGTGCTTCCAGGTAGCAACACGAAAAGACTACTATCGGCATCGGAAACACGAATACGCTACCATGGGGTCAGTGATGTCACAATATTGTCACGGGGTCATGACGTGGCCGAAGACAGGGGACTTTATGTTGGGACTCAACTGTTTATTTGGGTGAACCTGTGCACGATTAACGGCAAGTCTGATTACAGTAGCAGTCTTACACAGATAGCCATGAACGGAGCGTCGGCCATCGATCAACTACTGACAAGCGGCGATGTGGGTCGGTATTTATACCAGGGGAGTGAAACTTCCGATACCCTCCATGGAACGCGATATTCACTCGCAGCGCCGAACGAACGCCTGGTGTTTGGGGGCGGTACGAAAACATGGCGGCGCATTGCAGACATGCACTGGGGGACGCCATCTAATTGAGGACTGAGGATCAGAGTGGCGAGGGGGGGGATTTAGCGCCAAATTCAATTGGGATGCACCAGCAAGCCAAATTGAGCGAGTGGAAGGTATTCAGATGGCGAGCACGCGACCTTCTTCCTGTTGCGCAACTCGCCACATGATGAAAACAGCCATCATTGCGTTCTGATTGATGGTCTGCCCATCCACCTATTTCTGCACTACTAATTCTAAGTAAGACGTTGTTTTTGTTTACGTGTACACATAAATTAGACAAGAATAAAGAGCAGAGTTTGTTTGAATGTTTTATTGCCTAAACGTACGGTTTATGCAGCACAAATACAACTTGAATGTTTTACGTTTTTGGTCGCATACAAAAGTGGACCGCCCATGCCAGCATGTTAATAACCTAGTATCAATCCAGTGCACATTGCCGCACACACGTATATACAAAGACAAAAGAAAAAACAGTAATAACAATACACAAGTTCACAGCACGTATCCCGATATAAAATCATCCCATGAGTGGGACAAGATAATATGGCACACCGCACACTTAGGATGCAAGAGGAAATGATACAAAAGCCATAAGGTACCAGAGTTAGACATTGCTACATTTTCTATTCAGCATCAGGTTTTTTTATAAAAGCTTAAGCAAAAATTTACAAAATAGTGAAGCCACTATAGAGTGTTCTCATAAAATAACACGAAGGGTTTATGCTTTCTTCAGCGTAATATACCTATATTGCTTAATGAAAAAAAACAAAAACAAAATACAAGCAGATAAATAGTACACACACATGTCCGCTTCAGAGGCAGAAAATGGTGACCTCAGCTATAGAAGTAGTGGTGACTCAAAAATAAGGGAGTAGCGCCTACTTTTGCGCATATGTGTGTCTTTTTGTCGTCCGTGTTTTCTGAGCGCTCAGTTTTTCAAGACCTCAAATATGCAAACAGAATCCTAAAAGTTACAAAAACTTCCGCATTTTTCGTGCTGCAGCAGATTTTCTGGTGCGTTGTTTAGCCAAGGAGATGTTCACGAAGCGAATATGCCACAACAGGTGAATCCTTGCAAAGAGGTGCACAAAGGCTTTCTTGCATTCTTCAGAGCAGAATTTTCGCCTTCCCATACAACTGTGCAAAATGCCTGCCAAAACTCCACTCACATTAGGCAGGTGCGCCACAACACCGATATATTCCAAAAAGCAAGCTTCCATGGCCTTAATATCCTGAAAGCAATTGTCAGAAGGCATTGTTACATTGCCAAATAAATCTGAGGAGATGTTGCTTGCCTTAAACATAGCAAAACACTGGTGTGATGCACAAAGCTGGCAGTCGGCATTCTTCAAAAGGGTGTTGCACACACTGTGGAATGCCTGTGCAACAAAAATTGCCGTACGAGATGTCCCCCAACATAGTAGAAAACGTTATCCTCTACTATATCATGGCTAACGGGCTGTTCCTCATCAGGAAGCATATCGACTGTTGGTGCTGCATCACAAGTAGTAGGAAGCGAATGAGGTGACTCTGACATTTGTGCCAACACAGTGCTGCGATCCTGTTCTCAGTTTCCTTCTGAAAAAAGAAGGCAACCAGTTTGCCAACAGAAATGTGTTTCAGACCAGATGTGAACTGAAGCACATTTGGGTTGTCATTGCAGCCATGCTTTAACCTAAGAAGCCCGAAAACGTTCTCCAGGGGGTCCTGCTGTAGCCAGCGACTCAAGAGAACACGAAAATCAAAATCTTGGAAGAGGTCGTCCCAGAGGAAAAGGATAGACTTTAAGGTGACCTTCCATGCCTCAACTGTGTGTGGTTGCCGAGGCCCGTCAAATTTCCACCTTTCAACCCACGACAGGCACTCCCGCAAAAAGGCTAGGTGTTCGGACCCTTCCGAAATTGCATAACGTAACTTGTCACTGGCTTTCTTTACAGAAGAGCTATTCAGACAGTCGAATAACTTATCTATCTTCTCGAGAAAATCAGCTGTTGGTTTGGCGGATGCCGGCAATACGCCAAGAGCAATGAATACATCAATGACCACTGAGACCGATTCGCTCATTACCTGGCTGGCATATTTAACTTTCATTTTATTGAGAGGCTTCCGGTACATGTGGTTGTCGGTTAGTTTCTTCGCCAATTTGAGTTTGAGAGGATGCGAGCTTTCGTATAGTTGCGTAATGAAAGATCAATCCACAATTTCTTGCCCGATATGGAGCTTGTGAGGTGCGCGGAGATTATTCCTTGTGCATTTAAGTAAGTGTGGTGTGTCATATAGGAAATAAATCTTGCGGCCTTCAAGCCCAAAAAACGGCTCTTCAGGCGTCACACCAAGCTTACTTGCCAAAGTGATGTTGCTTCCCCCCTGGTCGCAGATGAGCGCCTTCACAAACAACCGGGCTCCCTGCAGCTGCTTGATTAATGTTATGATCAGATGATGAAGAGTATCTGCGGGCGTTTTGGTCCTTGATACTGTGTAAGCAACAGGCTGAATCCACGTTTTTGACATGCCTGCCACAAGTATCAGGAGTGCTGAATTTGCCACGGCTGATGTTCTTTGCCTACCGTCATCGGAGAATTCTATCACAATGTCATGCTTTGCATCATACTGCAGATGTTCCTTCAAGGACATTTCGTCAAATATTAATGTGCACGCACGATCTGTTAAATGCCAATTTCGGGTAGCTTCTTCGAAGGGCTTCAATAGATGTTGGAATAACTCCGGGAATTATCAGAATATTTGATAACCACTGCTTTAGCGACCTCACAGTTGGCATGTCAAGCAGTCTTAACAGATGCCTGTACGCTTTCGGACCATGAAAGTATAAGTTTAAAGCGAACTGGCGGTGCTCGGGCGACCACCTCCGTCCTCTACGTTTCACGCCATTATTTTAACTTGCGTCTCAAGCAATTTAAAGAATGTCTTGCGGACGTAGGGCCTGATAGCATTCAACGCCTCGGACTGGGAAAGCTTTTTAACCTTTCTCTTGCCAATTCTTGACAGTGCCTTCCGAAGCCTTGAATTTATCTTCTCCTGGTTCTTCATTTTTCTGGCTGCCCGGGGTGAGCACCTAGAAGGCTTGTGTTGTCGACCCGCTGGATTGGAACCTGACAGATTTAGAAAAAAACCTCATTTTTACTGTGTTTTTGTGAAAGCTGACCATGATCTTTAAACCTAGTAAAAGTTCTAGCGGCTTTTAGAATTTAAGTGATTACTTTCATGAGTAATCAGTTGGTCATATTTAGTTCTCGATCCTTCACTTATTCAAACTTGGGGCATTGGGAACAGGCCTCTGATAAGCACACTGCTGGGCATTGAGCCTACTAATGGCATGTATAAGCATCGTGGGCAACATGAAGCATCAACTAATTTTTCCTAATCATTAGCATACTCCTTGTTAACAAACATGATTGCTTATACGTTTAAAGTGGTACGTTTAGGGAAAAAACAAATTCATAATCTTCTTTAAAAAACACTAATCCCTCGTATAATAATAATAATAATATTTGGGGTTTAACGTTCCAAAACCACGATATGATTATGAGGGACGCCGTAGTGGAGGGCTCCGGAAATTTCGACCACCTGGGGTTCTTTAATGTGCACCTAAATCTAAGCACACGGGCCTCAAACATTTTCGCCTCCATCGACAATGCAGCCGCTGCGGCCGGGATTCGATCCCGCGACCTGCGGGTCAGCAGTCGAGCGCCATAACTACTAGACCACCGCGGCGGGGCACTAATCTCTCTTAGGAGGCAACAAACAAGCAAGAAAGGGATCGGACAAGCACTCGTCTCGTCCTGCCTTTCGGTATACATCGCTCTGGTTCTCGTCCCCTAGCAATGAACTAGCTCGCCCAGCTGACACCCTAGTGCACTTTAGGATCTTTTAAATGGTACGTGACATTAAAACGATAGCTGCAGGGCTATAATTTATCTGGAATAGTAAAGAGCTTAGAGAGCAATACATTTCGCGTACATGAGGGCTCAGTCTGTTGAAATTCTTCATCGGCGCTGTGAGCGGGCATTGCAGTGGTATTCGCGGGCCGAGGAGAGCCTGTGAAGAGAAATTGGCGGAGCACAGATTTCAGCGTGACATACATACAGCTGGTATTAGGCGTCACATTAAATATTTGCAATTACAATCACTCAGGGCGTTTTCTCACTATTAATTGGTCTCCGCGTATTATGTCTCAGTACGAGTAATAAAAAAAGTGTAAACACACAAAAAGAGAACGCTACGTGTCACTCACAAAATATATGGGTGTCCCAACTATCCTAAACCAATATTTTAAAAATCCTATTGCGATGTGCCTAGAACAGGTTAACATCGTGGTGCCCGTGATGACCTAGCGAGTAACCGAATTTTTGCCAATTACACTTATTTGGCCCATTTAAAATAAAAGTAATTTTGTAATAATAAAGCTAATAAAAATAAAGTACCTTTTGAATTCTTAATTTTAAAAGCGACTTTGAACTAGGGTGTCGTAGAATATATATATATTTCTAAAAGGCCAGTTCTTTGGCTCCCACTGTCAGAGCTATCGCGCAATTGTTTTAACAGCGACACCAAGTTGGCCGCTACTCACTCGCCATGTGCGAAATAGCTGATAACGCGCAACATGGAGTACTCTCTCTAGTTAGGAGGTCATTTTCGCCTTTTCTTGTAAAACGCTACGCCACGGGCAAAATAGCAGAGACGACTGAATCAGAATCGAGGAGGTTACATGTAGAGCGTTCTGAGTGAGACGTTTGCTCTAAATTTAACGATTGTGAAGCCGACAAATTTTTTACTTGGCTAGTTATATCTACCAGCAAAATTATGCCGGCGAATCCATGGATGCTGTGTACACCATGCGTTGGTATTGTTGGTGTAATATGCGCGAGAATCTTAAAAATACTGAGTCATGATAACTCGGACAGGTACACACATTGAGTATTAAGACATTTCTGTAAATAGATGTAGAGGCATGAAAGTTTGTGCTGTTGTATGATCACTTTACGGTATTCCCACCTGGACTTTCGACGTGTGTCTGCCCATCGCCAAAGATGGAAACTGTTGGCACAGCACATCTTAGTAGCCTTGTCTGTCCAGGGTCTGCGTAGTCTCTGCTGGTGAAATGGGCAGAGCACAGGCGGTAGCTGCTGTAGATCTGACGAGGTGGTAAATGAGCCAGGTCCTGCCGTCTCGCATACTGAAGCCAAGTGCGAGATCTGGAAAATCAATGTGTGCGTGTGTAGTATTTGGGTTAGAATAGATTTATTTCTGTTTTCAGGCGTAGATGGATAGCTTTGAGTGAAAACTGGCATCTTTATTCGAAGTAAGCGTTATTTGATACATTTCTCATCTTCCTTTCTTAATGGAATTTTTGTAACCAAGACGACTTGTGATAGCAATCCTGAAAGCAAACTTTAAAATAAAATCTGTCTTCATTATTAAGAGACGCGGATACATGCTTCTACTTGCGCGGATAGTAATGTTTGGTGGCAACGACCCCAGCTTTCCTCCTAATTCAAAATATATTTTTGCTGACAATAGCAATCATCCCACACCAAAATCTCTAAACAACTATTTGTACATTTATACCCTCGCGCACTGCGTATTCCTCGAGTATTTCTCGCTCCCTGCTGCAAATCTTTCATAAAAACCTTATTGAAACCGGTAATAAATTGGTAGAACACGTAAGTTTACATTGTCCAATTATTTATGGGCTTTTAGCTGCAATTGCATTCTTGTAAATATATCGTAATTGTACTTAAGGCTGAAACTGAAAACATGAAATTGAAGCATACATTATAAATTATTACTTTATAAATTTATTGCTAAATTCCTCTGCAATATGTCGTGGATTTACGTGAGGCCAAAATGAAAACACACAATTGAAACGCAATAATGTAGTAACATCTGTCTAAACTCGCAAGTGTACTAATTTATGTACTCAGTACTTAATTAACATAGTACTAACAACACATGCCATGAACGTATATGGACCCTCCATTATAGCCAAAAGATTATGGGAATCGCCTTCCTCCAGCTATGGACATGAATAGACTGATAATATTCATGAATAATAATAACGCATGCAACGAGAACAGACTGAACGCAGGCAATCAAAAGGTAATAAAAAGAGTGCGGATAAGCTTACACTGTTCTATTAGTTACTGTATATGCTGCTACAAATACATTTGTGGCATGCCTTGCATTGCCTTCAGCCAAAGTGCAACATCGAAATGCAATGCACGATCGAAACGCATTAAATTGAAAACGCAAGTATAAACAATCGTGCGTAGCAAATGTATTCGCTGGAATAATTTCCAGATGCTCTGCCGTGCATGTCATGTATAATTGAAGCCGAAAAGCAGACAATCAGAATGTAATGAATAAATCATGTACGTGTAGCTCAATTAAATTACACAGCTACTGCAGCAACCGCATCCTGATATGCCGTGTAAGCGTAGAAAGACAAAACGAGAAGCATGCAGATCGTACCTTTCGTCCACCGGGATCCGAAAGAATTTTATGCCGGTGTGTCGTGAAGAATTCCGACACCACTCAGCGCAGCACGATTTGTGATGACGGCGAGAATCCATGGATGCGTCTGTTTGGCTGAATCTTGCATGGGTTTCGCTAAAACAAACTTTACAGCGGTAAAAGAGGCCTTTGGGACACCGCAGGCTGTAGCATACATGGTCGCGCGAAAAGAAACGCCCTTTTTTCGCCGTGAGAGATAGGACGACTGCGCAGTTCCCGTTTCCCACTTCGGGTGGCGCTCTTATTTTCGCAATCTCGAACTGCAACCTTTAGGTTCACTTGTGTAGTAAAAACTCCGGAGTTAATGAGTAACCTAGTAATAACTATAAAATAGAACAAGAACGTTCACCTAGGTAGTACAGCCCCCAAACGTTAGGATCGCTGCGGTCGCGGGACAGAAAAACCGCGAAGTTTCACCCCCCTGTTTATACTCTTGCCATCGAATGTTCTAGCTTGATCGCTGGTGGTGCCGTAGGTTCTACAATAATCTGTACTGTGTGCGGAGTGGGCGTAATCTTATCGAAATGATCTACTACAGTCCTGTAGCTTCTAGAAAACTGCAGGCGCGGTTTGCGCTGAGAATTGTGTAGTGTATTGGAGTGATAACAAAACTTCAGGACTGGAACGTGGCATTGCCCCCTTTGAAAAAAGGCATCGTCCCGATGCTTTAACTAAAGATGAAGGTACAACAATAAAGCGCGAGACAGACGTGCGATTTTCCGTGCGATGCAGCGTGCGGCGTCGCATGGTGCGGCGTGCCGCATGCGGCGTTTTGGGACACATGGGGGCGAAGAAGCTATCAGCGGCAGGCTCCACCGCCATGCGGCGCCTCGGCATGCAGGGTCGAACGACTTGGTATCCTCGTAATGAGGCTCAAAACAAACAATATTACACAGCCACATGTTGTTCCCCCCAAAAATAATTATTAAATTGCGTTCGTGAACGACAAGCACGTCGTAACCATGGCAACAGCTGGTTATTCACGACTCCGACCGGTAGGCCTAGCATCGCGGGCGCCGGCCGTCGCCTACGCCGTTCACACGCGAGCTCATCGTCGAGCACTTGTTTTTGACAACACTATCAAGCATTGCGCTCGTATGTAATGCGTTAGCATACATTATTACTTTATCGATGCCATCGATGTGAAGAGCAAAGGTGGAAGCGAAGCGAGCCAGCGCAGAGACGCCGGTAGCTGTGTCTACCTGCGAAATGACCTTGCATCGCTGCTCACGATCTCCGATCTCCGGGCGTTGTCGTGCAGAAAAGGCACACTTCAAGCAACACTTTATTGAATGCGGAATATTATCGCGTCACCAGGGAAACAAACGCACTCGATGTTTGTCACGCCGCCGCAGTCGGCGATGTCAGCAATCCACGCTCGCACCGCTCCATCGACTCGCCTAGAGCCTTCGAACACGGGTGATGGGAGCGGCGACAGGGAGATGGCACCACTAGCATCATGACGCCACTCGTATGCTCGCGCTGTGATTCGCTGCTGCCATGCGGCGGTGCGATGCTGCGACGAAAATATCTGGCCGGTTTGATGCTCGCCGCACCGGCTATGCGGCGGTGCGACGCGATGATACGCCACGAAACGTCACCACTCCGGCAGTCGCATCGTCACACCGCACGCCATATCGCAGAGTAAATCGCACGTCTGTCTCACGCTTAATGCAAGAAAAAACAATCAATAAATTACAATACAAGAATAATACAAAAAACACTTTTTCAGTTTGTTAACGCACTTGAAACAGCTTGAGGTGCGCGACATGGACGACTTCAGGTCACGATTGGCATCGTTGATAGTTGGTGATGCCATCGGGGACAACCTCGAAATCAAGTGGGCCGAGACGTCGAACCACCCTGTATGGTCCGAAGTACCGTCGCAGAAGCTTTTCACTGAGTCCACGTTGGCGTATCGGCGTCCACACCCAAACACGTTCACCGGGCTGGTATTCCACGAAGGGTCGTCGAAGATTGTAAGGGCGGCTGTCGGTCGTCTGTTGATTCTCGATACGGAGACGCGCGAGTTGTCAGGCTTCTTCGGCGCGTTAAAGGTACTCACTCACATCGAAGTTTTCTTCGTCGGTGACGTTGGGTAACATGGCATCAGGCGTCGTTGCCTGGCTCCTTCCGTAGACCAACTTGTATGGAGATATCTGCGTCATCTCCTGCACCGCCGTGTTGTATGTGAAGGTCACGTACGAAAGAATGGCGTCCCACATCTTGTGTTCGACATCGACGTACATTGCCAGCATGTCGGTGATCGTCTTGTTCAGCCGCTCAGTGAGGCCGTTGGCCTGTGGGTGGTACGCTGTTGTCCGGCGGTGGTTTGCCTGGCTGTATGCCAAGATCGCTTGAGTTGGATCATCAGTAAATGCCGTTTCTCTGTCGGTGATGAGGACCTCCGGGGCACCGTGACGTGACCTCCGGGGCACCGTGACGGGGCGCCCCGGAGGTCACGTCACGTTATCGACGAAGAGCTTAGCTACCTCGGATGCACTGCCTTTGGATAGGGCTTTTGTCTCGGCGTAGCGAGTGAGGTAGTCGGTAGCTAACACGATCCACTTGTTTCCGAAAGCTCACGTTGGGAACGGCCCCAGTAGGTCCATACCAATCTGCTGGAATGGTCAGCGAGCTGGTTCAATTGGCTGCAGAAGTCCCCACAGGACTTGTCGGTGGTCTCTTGCATCGCAGACAGTCCCTGCATATCCTCACATAACGAGTGACGTCGGTGGTAAGACGTGGCCAGTAGTACCTTTCTTGTACCCTCACGAGCGTGCGGGAAACACTGAGGTGCCCTGCCGTCGTATCGTCGTGCAGGACCTGCAGGAGTTCTCGCCGCAGAGCTGAAGGCACCACAAGGAGGTACTTGGCTCGGAGCGGTGAAAAGTTTTTCTTTTGGAGTAGACTCTTTTGCAGAAAGAACGACGCAAGTGCGCGCTTGAATACCTTCGGGACTTCAGCGGTCCTGCCTTTGAAATATTCTATAAGGCCTTAAGTTCCGGGTCGGCCCGCTGTCGTTCAGCGAAGTCGTCGGCAGTTACCGTTCCCAAGAAGTAGTCGTCATCCGGGTCGTCGTGAGGTGGTTGGTCGACAGGCGCACGAGAGAGACAGTCGGCGTCGGAGTGTTTCTTGCCGGACTTATAAACGACGCTAATGTCGTATTCTTGAAGTCTCAGGCTTCATCATGCGAGGCGATCTGAAGGGTCCTTGAAGGTAGCTAGCCAGCACAAGGCGTGGTGGTAGCTCACAACTTCCAAGGCCCTGCAGTAGAGGTAGTGGCGAAATTTCTACGTAGCCCAGATGATGGCGAGGCAATTCTTTTCTGTTGTGGCTCCTGCTTTGGATAGAGATCGGCTGGCGTAACTAATAACACTTTTAGGGTTGTCAGTCCTCTGCACAAGAACAGCGCCGAGACCTCAGCTACCTGCGTCAGTATGTATTTCTGTCTCAGCGAATTCGTCGAAATGGGAAGTAACGAAGGCGTCTAGAGGCGATGTTTAAGCTCCTGGAAAGCGTGTTTCTGTGACGTATCCCACTTGAACTCCACGTTGGCCTTGGTAAAGTTAGTGAGTGGGTTGGCGATACGGGCGAAGCTTTTCAAGAACCGCCTATAACAGGCGCACAGGCCAAGAAATCGGCGCACCGCCTTCTTGTCAGTGGGTGGCGAGAAGTCGGTGATGGCGGCTGTTTTCCGTGGATCAGGATGAACTGTAGACTTGCTAATCACGTGCCCCAGGAACAAGAGCTCTTCGTACGCAAATCTGCACTTTTTTGGCTTCAGCGTGGGTCCGGACGTCTTGATGGCATGAAGCACCGCTTCAAGGCACTGACGATGCTTGTCGAAACTCGAGGAAAACACGACGACGTTGTCCAAGTACACAAGGCAAGTTTGCAACTTCAATCCTGCCAGTACTGTGTTCATAACGCGTTGAAAAGTTGCAGGCGCTGAGAAAAGACCGAAGGGCATCACCTTAAACTCGAAGACGCTGTCCGGTGTTATAAACGCCGTCTTCTTTCGGTCTCTTTCGTCGACTTCGATTTGCCAACAGCCAGTCTTGAGGTTCATTGACGAAAAGTACTTGGCGTAATGGAGCCGATCAAGTGCGTCGTCTATTCTTGGGAGAGGATACACGTCCTCACTTGTGATTTTGTTCAGGCGGCAATAATCAAAGCAGAAACGTAGGGTCCCATCTTTTTTCTTCACTAACAACACGGGGGATGCCTATTGGACTCTTGGACGGCTGGATAATGTCATCCCGCAGCATTTGATCAATTTGTCTCTTCAAGGCCTCACGTTCTTGCGTCGAAACCCTGTGTGAACTCTGACGGAGTGGTCTGGCATTTTCTTCGGTTATGATGCGATTTTTTGTGATTGGGGTCTGTCGAATTTTCGATGACGACAAAAACCAATCTTTGTATTGCAGGAGCAGGTTCTTCAGCTGTTTTCGCTTATGGTTCGGAAGTCTGGGATTGACGCCGAAAGCTGTGGGTGCGACTTGGTTTCTCGGAGCAAGTTCCGCAGAATTGGCGAGGGCGAAAGGATTGGTGGCTTCCAAAATGTCTTCTATGTATTCGACCATCATTCCTTTGTTCACATGTTTGTACTCATTGCTAAAATTTGTGAGCATAACCGTTGCTTTGCCTCACCGCAGCTCTGCAATTCCTCCTGCGATGCAAATATTTCGGGTGACCAACGGATGCTGACTGCCTTCAACGACGCCTTCCGAAATCGGGTGATTCAGAAGCGCCGGCTGAAATAATGACTCTGGATTGAGGCGGAATGGTGACTTGTTCTTCCAGGACATTCAAGGCATTGTTTCCTGACGACGTGCGCGACGGTAGTGCTTCTTCTGTGGATAACGTTATCGAATGTGTTCTTACGTTGATGACAGCACCATGGAGGCATAAGAAGTCCATGCCAAGAATGACATCGCTCGAGCAACGCTGTAGGACTGCGAAGCCTGCAGGATAAATACGGCCGTTAGTGGTGACTCTCGCTGTGCAGACTCCTACTGGCGGTACGATATGACCTCCTTCTGTGCGGATTTCGGGGCCTTCTCAAGCTGTCATAACTTTCTTCAAATTCGCGGCGAACGACCCACTAATGACGGAATAGTCGGCTCCAGTATCGACGAGAGCGGTCACACTGTGACCGTCGATAAGAACGTCGAGGTCGCTAGTTCGCCGCCTCGCGTTGAAGTTAGGCCATGGCGTCGGGTCCTGGCTTGGTTGGCTTGTTCCGCTGCATCTATGTTGCGTCATTAGGTCACCTTCGTGAGTGAGGTTTTGTCGTCAAGACTTTGCCTGGTTGGCATGGTGTTCATAAAGCTCCATCGCGGCGTCGTCATCGTCGGAGGATCTTCAATAGTTCGTTGCACAGCAATTGCGCCTTCATCGGTTGCTGCCCTTAGTTTCCCGGATACGCGCTAGGAGACCGGCCCTGCGTTGAGTCAGAGTACTGCCGGTGGTGCGGTGATATGCGGAGGCTGGGCGATGGCAATTGGGAAGGACTTCGTGATGGTGTCAACTGAGTTCCTGTCAGGTAGTCGGCGATGTAACGTGACCAATCTCCTGGCTGCGCACATGGTGCATTGATGGTGAAGCCACGCAGTTATATATGTCGGCACTGGCAACGGCGGTATGTGTGCCCGGCCTCGCCGCAGTGGTAGCAGAGCGGGTGGTTGTCAGGTGCACGCCAAACGTCGGTTTTCCTCGGCGCACTGCGCTGGCCCCCTGGCGAATGATAGGACGTCGGTGGAGGTGGTGGTGGCGGTGGCGTCTGGCGAGTGATGTACCATGAGGTGGCATTTTGGCGTAGAAGGGGAGGAGCGTTGTGGCGCACTGCAGCGGCGTAGCTCATATCTTCCGGCTCGGGTGGATTGGGGAATTCGAAGCGATTGCCGAAATTCTTCTCGCACAATGTCGGTGATTGAATCAACTTAAGGCTGCGCTGAATGTGACAGCTTGCGCAGCTCTTCCCGCACGATCGCTCGAATCGTTTCACGCAGAGCTTCGGAGTCAATGGCTTGGGCAGCAGCACAATCTGGAGTCAGGCGACGATTATACTGTTTGGTGCGCATGTCCAGGGTCTTTTCGATAGTTGTCGCTTCGGCTACAAATTCTCAGACGGTGTTCAGTGGATTTCTCATCAGTCCCGCGAAAAGCTCCTGTATGACCCCTCGCATGAAGAAACGAACTTTCTTCTCTTCAGGCATGCCTGGGTCAGTGTGACGGGATACGCGGGTCATTTCTTCTATGAAAAGGGCAAACTTTTTAATTAGTAGCTGAATCCGGGTCTCTAGTAAAGCCGCGGCTCTCTTTTTGCGAGCGACGCTCGCGGAAGTATGCAGGAATGCGCTGCTGAAGACCTCCCACGTTTGAAGCGTAGACTCCCCGTTTTCGAGCCGGGTCCTCGCGGTGTCTTCCAGGCAGAAGTACACAAGACAAAGCTTTTCTTTATTGTTCCAGTAGTTGAGGGCGGCCACACAGTCAGATGTTTCTAGCCAGGTCTCCTGGTCTTCGAACAATGACCCATAGAAAGTTCGTGGTTCCCTGGGTTGATGCATGACGATTGCGGGCTGGGAAGCTACGGTTGTCATTGTCGCTGCAGTCGAAGTCATGGCCTTGGTCTTCCGCGCCTTGTCTTGTAGGGACCTGTACTACGGTGGTAGACCTTGCTGTCGGTGGCTTGTTCTCTGCTCCTGGTTGGCGTAGGTGTCTTCCACGCGATGTGGGCTCGGTTCACGGCTTGACGGGGGCGTCCGGTACATGAACAAAGCAGCACCTCCAGCAGATGTCACGGGGTCGTGACGTGGCCGAAGACAGGAGACTTTATGTTGGGATTCAACTGTTTATTTGGGCAAACCTGTGCCCGGTAAACGGCAAGTATAATTACAGTAGCAGTCTTTGCCCCGCCGCGGTAGTCTAGTGGCTAAGGTACTCGGCTGCTGCCCTGCAGGTCACGGGATCGAATCCCGGCTGCAGCGGCTGCATTTCCGATTGAGGCGGAAACGTTGTAGGCCCGTGTGCTCAGATTTAGGTGTACGTTAAAGAACCCCAGGTGGTCGAAATTTCCGGAGCCTTTCACTACAGCATCTCTCATAATCCTATGGTGGTTTTGGGACGTTAGACACAACAAATCAACCGATCACATCAGTAGCAGTCTTGCACAAATAGCAGTGAATGGAGCGTTTACCGCTGATCAACTGCTGACAAGCGGCGAAGTGCGTCGGTGTTTATACTCTTGCCGTCGAATGTTCTAGCGTTATCGCTCGCGGGGAGGTAGGTTCCAGAATAATCTGTACCGTTCGCGTAGTGGACGTGTTCTTATCGAAATGATCTACTACAGCCCTGAAGCTTCTCAAAAACTGCAGCGTGGTTTGCGCTGAGAATCGTGTAGTGTATTGGGGTGATAACAAACTTGATGAATGTAACCTGGATATGGTTCCGGTTCACAGCAGCAGTTCGTGGGCAGTCTGAAGAAAGGAGAAAATCAAACGCTGAATTGCTTGACAGCACTACGCCCGTCGATTCCAAGAGAGCAGGAACCGTGAGGTACCACCTCTTCAAATTCAGGACACCAACCTGAGTAATAGAAAAGGAGCTGATTTTACGAGCGTCCTTTCACCGTCGCCGCTGCCACCCATGTGTCCCGGTAAAAACTCGGCGCCGGAAACACGACAACACTACCACGGGGTCATTGATGTCACGATATGGTTCCGGGCCATGGCAGCAGTTTCTTAGCAGTCTGGGTATTTGGAAAGGAGCTGATTATACGAGCATCCTTTCACCGCCACCACTGCCACCTGCCAGATATATATGTCAATATTCTTCATACATTGACATCTTGCAATACCATTTTCGTGAATATCACACTGAGAAACACAACACATGCGCCCCATTATTGCGGTATCTAAATCACGTTAAAATACATGAAACGTCCGACGATAAATGCACATCACCAACTACCACTTCTATTCATCAATATTCTTCACTTATTCAGATCACACAGAAAACATTCGGTGCATACCATGCTATGAAACACGACACATGTGTTCCCGAATATGAAATGTGAATTCCTCTGTATTGCATGACCTGCCTTACGTGACAATTATTTTACCAGCTCACCGAATATTCGTCAATATTCGTCATGCAGTCAGATCATGCAATACAAACTTTGGTGCATCTCAAGGGTAAAGAACAGGGCGAGTGTGTCTGATTAGTGTGGCTTGTGTATCAAGTATTACACGACATGTCTTGCGTGATATTCATATTACCACACATCACATATATTCCTTAATAGATGCCATACAGTCAGACCAAGCACTACCAAATTCGGTGCATATCAAGGTAAGGAAAACGACACATGTGCCCTCCGATTGTGCATTGAAAATCTAGTAGTAGGGGTCGTGCCTCGCACGATATCTATATTAGCATTTGCTACATATATGCGTGAATATTTGTCATGTAGACACATCACAGAATACCAATTTAAGTGCATAATAGGCTAAGATACACGGTACAAGTGCCTAATGAGTTTGGTATGCAAATCACGTTGCGATACAAGACATGTTTGACCTGAATTGCAAATTACTACCTGCCACTTATATTCCTTAATATTCATCATAAAGTGAGGTCCCTCAATACTAATTTCGGTGCATATGCTCAGGAACACGACTTAACTGACCTATGGGTGCCGAATGTAGAAAAAAACCCTTACTGCATGAAATTCCTAAAGTGCTATTCATATTAGCACCTGCCACCTATATTCGTCCACATTCTTCATACAGTCAGATCACAGAATACCAATTTTAGTGCATATCAAGAATATAACACAATACATGTGCCCATTAGTGTGGAATAAAAATCACGTTGTATAACAAGCATGCCTGACGTGATATTCATAAAACACCTGCCACATATATTTGTCAATCTCGCATCTTTCCTACAGTCAAACTCTTTTTTTACAGATCACCAGCATGGATTTCGCAAGTCATTTTCATGTGAAACACAACTTTTGACATTCACACATGACCTAAATTCCATTCTTGACAGGGGTCCCATTGTTGACTGCATATTCTTAGACTTCTCAAAAGCGTTCAACAAGGTTTCTTATCAATTGCTTCTTTTAAAACTCAGCAAACTTAACAATGGTCTGAACGTTCTTCAATGGCTTCACTCTTTTCTCACTGATCATTCCCAATTTGTCACTGTGAATAACACCTCATCCATCACTTCTGCAGTTGAATCAGCGTGCCTCAAGGCTTTGTGCTGAGACCTTTGCTTTTCCTCATCTACATAAACGACTTACCTGATAATCTATGTTCATCAATAAACTTGTTCACTGACAATTGTGTTATATACCGTGTTATTAACAGCGACTCTGACGTCTATCTTCTTCAATCAGATATAAACCGTGTTCGTGACTGGACTAACACGTGAAACATGGAGTTGAACACTAACAAATGCAAGCACATGCGCGTTTCACGTCGCGATACAACATTACCCTCTTATCATCCTAATAATACTAACCTAGAACCTGTGTCATGTTACAAATTTGTAGGCGTACTCATCACTTCTGATCTTTCCTGGAAGATGCATGTAACACATGTAACCAATAACGCTAATCCCACGCTGGGCTTTATACACCGTAATTTTCATCTTTCTTCCTTTCCAGTAAAATTACTTCTGTATATATCATTAGTACGTTCCAAAATGGAATATGCTGCATCTGTGTGGAAACCCAGCCAAGAAACACTCATTCATCAGCTTGAATCCACCAAGAGTCGGGCTGCTCGTTTCCTTCTTTCCAACTATCATCGCACCTCTTGCGTCACTTCCATGAAAACAACTTTATCATTACCTCTGCTCTCACAATGTAGAGAAATATCTCGCCTCTGCCTGTTTCACAAGATATATTACCACAATTCAGTCCTTAAGAATAAATTGATAACCCCTTCTTTTTACGTATCCGCTCGCACTGACCATCGTCATAAGGTTGGCATTCCCACATGCCACATCAACCATTTTTACAATTCATTCATCCCCCGTACGTCAGCAAGTTGGAATTACCTTCCCCGATCTGTAGTCGAAATGTCTAATAGCTCTATGTTTAAAGCTCCTATAACTAACCTGTTGCCATAATTTTTAGAAATAGAGTATTTCCATTTTTCAGTAGACCTGTTAAGCTTTGTAGTTCTTTAACACCCGTTTTTGTTCTAATATTGTGCAATATTTCTTGTTGGTTTTCTTCACTGATCCATGTAACCACCAATTTTCCGCTTTTTCATTATGTTGTGTAACCCACTCCCCTCTGTAATGCCCTCGGTCCCTGAAGGTATTGAAATAAATAAATAAATAAATAAATAACTAGACTAAGATTATGCAATACCAATTTCGATGCATACCAAGCTAAGGAACACGACGCATCTTCCTTCTGAATGTGAAATTCGAATACCATATTAGGTAACATGCTTGGCACAATATTTATATAACCACCTGCTACATATATTCGTCAATATTCGTCATACGCTCATATCAGGTGATACTAATTTTGAGGCATATCAACGTATGGAACATGATTCAACTAACCCAAGAGTGTGACATAAAAATTATGTTCTAATACATGACACGACAGACGTTACATTTAGATAAACACCTGCCACTTACTTATATTCGTCAATATTCGTCATGTAGTCAGACCATGCAATACCTATATGGTGAATATCTAGTCAAGAAACATGACGGAAGTGTCCATAAGAGTGATACCTAAGTCACTTTACATTACATGAAATACCTGATTTGGTGGTCATATTATCACCTGCCAATTTATTCGTCCATATTTCTCATGAACTCAGATCACACAGTACCAACGTTAAACACGACATATCAATGAATCAATGCTGTACCGAATTTCAGTCCATACGAAGCTTAGAAACACGACGCATGTGGCACAAGAGTGTGCATTGTAAATTATTTATATTGCATGACATGCCTAACATAATATTCATAATGGCATCTTCCACTTATATGTGTCCTTATTCTTCATACAATAAGATATTGCAATATCAATTTTGGCGCCTTTCAAGCTAAAAAACACGATGAGAGTGCCCCATTATTGTGGTATGTGGGTCCCGATATAATGCATAAAATGCCTGACGTAGAATTCATATAACGACCTGCCACTTATATTCGTCAATATTCATCATGTAGTCAAATTACACAATACCGATTTTGTGCATATCAAGTTAGGAAACATCACGCAAGTGGCCCATAAGTGTGATATTTAAATCGCTTCATATTAGATTATATGCCCGACGTGATATTCATATTATTACCTGTCACTTGTATTCATCAATATTCGTCATACAGTCAGATTACACCGTTTCAATTTCGGTGCATACCAAACTAAGCATCATGCCACAAGCGTGTCGTGGGTTTGGTATGTTAATCAGGATTTATTTCATGACACACCTGACGTGGTATTCATATCGCCACATGCCAGTTATATTCGTCAATATTCTTCATGCACTCAGATCATGCAATACATACTTCAATGCATATCCAGCTAATAATTGAGATGCAAGTGCACAATTATTGTGGCACGTAAACCACGTTATGTTGCATGAAATGTTTGAACTAATATTCATTACACCATCTGCCACATATATTCATCAGTATTCATGGTGCAGTCAGATCATACAATGCGAATTTCGGTGCATACCACTCTATGGAACACGGTGCATGTGCCCCAAACGTGTGGTAATTTTATCACGTTTTATTACATGACAAGCCTCACGTGATATTCATATTATCACATTTCACTTAAAATCAGGAATATGCTTCATGCAGTCAAGTTATGCAAAACATATTTTGGTGCATATCAAGATAATATTTACGACGCATATGCATTAGTATTGTGGCATGTAAACCACGCTATATTCCATGAAATTCTTGACGTGATATTCCTATCACCACCTACCGCCTATATTCGTCGATATTTGTCTTGCAGTCTAACCATGCAATTTTTGACGCAAATCAAGCTAAGAACTCGACGCATGTGCCCATAAATATTGAAATTAAATCGCGATTTATTACATGACATGCCTGACTGGATGTTCGTATTACCACATGCCAGTTATTTTCAATATTCGTCATACTCAAATCGTGCAATACCAATTTTGGTGGGCATTAAGCTAAGAAACACGACGCTTGTTGCCCAAGATTGGGAAATGTCAATCAGATTTTGTGGCATGGCATGTCGAATTAGATGATGATATTACAACCTGCCACCTATATTTGTCAATATTCCTCATGCTGTCAGATTATATTTAGTGGGCACGTCGATAGGTTACCTGTTAAAAGGATTTCAAACCCGTTCTTTTTTTTCACGCAGATTTTGCTACTCGGAGCAGCATGGCCAGCCGGCGCATATGATACAACGCGGCTGGATTTGACGGCATCTATCACCGTCGGAGTATGCGCAAATGGGCGTCAACACGCCTTTAATGACAACGGATGTAAGCTACCAAGATGGCACGTCGAATGGACTGCAGTGCCATCCGCTTCGACTTCGTCGGACACTGCGCCTATAAGAAGAGCATCACCGGAGCATCTCTTCAGTGGGCACGTCGGCTGTTCGCCTGTGAACTGAATGTCCAATCCGTTCTTCTATTTCACGCAGGTGAGTAATAATTACTCATCAGTCAAGTGTAGTGACCAGTGTCTTGTCCAGCTGACGTGCCCACGTCGTTTGTGTGCTTTGTTTCACTACGCGAAAGACGTCATGTACTCTTGTCTCATGCTTTGTGGCGATATCAAGCCCAATCCAGGGTTTGAAACGGAAAAGGTGCTGCGAGAAGTTCTTGAAGGTCAAAAGACAATGAATAAAAAAACTACAAAATTTGGAAAACAGTCTTAAGAATGCCAAAGACTCAGTGGCAATCATTAAAGAACTCGGAGCTAAACTTGTGAATTAGGAACACACAGTGACGCAGTGAGATAAAAAGTTGACGGAGCTTGAGGACAGGAGCAGGCGGAACAATCTTCTTGTTTGCGGCGTTCCGGAGCCGTCTGGGGAAACTCAAGAATCACTAGCGCAGAAAGTGACTGAGGATATATTTTGAAATGCATTAGGCGTGAAGGTATCCTCTGTAGAAAGAATTCATTGAATTGGCCGTCCGCGTAAGAATCAGTCATGCCCTGTTATTTTAAAGTTGTTTTACCATCGCGAGAAAGTTTCCGTTCACGGCAGTGATTACACATTAAATGGAAAGACCATATCAATCTCGGAGGATTTCTCGGCTGCCATTAGAGAAGTTCGAAAGTGTTTATGGGATAGCGCGGCTGAATACAGTAGACATGGGACACAGGTAAAACTAGTTTATGATAAAATAAAAATCGCCAGTGAATTGTACGAGTGGGACGAAACAAAAAAGGCATGAGTACCAAGTAATCAAAACCGCTAATAGAGACGGACAACCGGCCATCAGTTCCGCGCATGCGCGAGAGTCGCGGAATTAAATAAAGGCCTCAAAAATACTTTCTGATGTCTTAACTAAAATGCAATGCCGAATATAATAAAGAAAACAGATGACCTAGAAAGCATAGATGCCGCTCACAACCCCCATGAAATAGTTATTACAGAAACGTGGCTGCACGATGACATAAGCGACTCGGAAGTCGCACCGCATGGATACCGTATCTACCGCAAGCACTATGATTCACCGCAGTGGCGGCGTTGCTATTTTGTACATCGACTCATTGCGCGTTACACGACTACCAGGTATTACCAGTATTGAATGCATATTGCTGAAGTGCATCTCGAAGAATTCCATTTGGTAATTGGCGGACTTTACCGCCCCCGAACAGGGACGGTTCTTTTTTGAGGCTCTAAAAGGGTTCATGTGCAAGAACCACGTTTCTAACCTTATGCTAACCGGAGATTTCAACACTCCAACAGGGATGGTAATTTTCCTGAAGCACTGTGCCTCCGCTGAACCACTAGTAGACATGGTTTCATTAGATGGCCTAACACAACCAGTAGAAGTGCTTACAAGAACACAAGGGGATAGTCAATTATTTTGCATCTCTTCATTATTAGTGAGAGTGTTCTTGATCGTGCCCCGAGAGTTGACATATTCAAAGGTATCTCAGACCACAAGCTCGTGTGCTTAAATCTCGAAGTGAAATTCCGATCACGGCTGGCGAAGAAAGAGTGTATTGTGCAGGTGCTTTCTCGTGCTAATATTTTGGATGTTTTAGATAGTTATTTTTCTTTGTTTATATCGTTTTACGAATCAGATGCCTATACTGTTGAACATATGTGGTGCTTTTTTAAAAACCTGGTTTTGACTTGTGTGAAAAAGTTTATCCCACACAAACGACACTAGCAGCGTACACACAATCCATGGATGACTAAAGAGATTGTATGTCACCAACGTAAGTTAAACAAAGCGAAAAGCCAGCACATGCGGTATCCTTGCTCAAGTGGTTCAGATAAGATATCGGAGTTACGAGAACAACTTAAGAACAGTATTAAAAATGCCATAGATTTTTGCGAACACGTTTGTCTTGAATAGTTTATTAAAACTTTACCAGAAAAATTTTGGCGACACATTTCGCCATATAAGAAAGATCCTCCTACTCTATCAATCAATGGTGTCCCTGCGACAGATCACGCAGTAATTGCCGAAGCTCTTAATGCTTATTTCGGTTCTGTATTTGTCGTTGACGACGGCCACGCACCGGAATTTAGCAAAGTTGATCATAGCGAGCCTATGGATAATGTCTATCTGAAGAATGCATACTGGCACTGCTGTTAAAATTAGGTGACGAGAAATCGCCAGGCAGAGATACTGTACCAAATGCATTTTTAAAGCGATATGCTGAGTGGTGTTCTAAATGACTATGTCTGTTGTTCGAGAAATCCCTGTCTAATGCGGTTCTTTCATGCAACTGGAAGTACGCAAAAATCACGCCGATCCCTGAAACAAACGCGCCATCAACTTTGTAATCATATCGACAAATTACCTCATTATGCACGTGCGCGAAGTAACTAGAGCACATAAGTTTTAAACATGCATTCAGGTTCCTTGAAAACAAAGGCCTAATTGGTTTCTTCCAGCATGGCTTTCGCCGTGGTTACTCTCCAGTCACCCAGCTCATCGAAACTGGCCACGTCTTAGCAACAGCTGCAGACAGACGTAACCAGGTCGACATTATATTTCTCGACTTTCAAGAGGCATTCGACTGAGTCTCACATCGAAAATTATTATCGAAGTTAGAACCAATACTCAAGAACACCAAATTACTAGCTTGGATAGAAGCCTACCTCTCATGTAGACAAGTCGTGGCCATTGATAATAAAACTTCGCATGCCATTCCATTCCTTTCGGGAATCCCGCAAGGCTCTGTTCTTGGTTCTTTATTTTTTCTTGTATATATCAATGACATCGTTCGGAACATACCCGTTAAAATAAGGCTCTTTAATTGCTGATGTTTCTACCATATACCGTGAAATTACCATACCCCACAACCAGATAACATTAAATAAATCTTTGGAACAAATTCAAACATGGTGCACAGACTAGCAAATGGCCATCAACAAAAAGAAAACTGTCGCAATGACAATTAGTCGCACAAAGCACCCTATAACGTTTTCTTACTGTTTTCATAATGAACCTCTGGAAGTAGTAGCTAACTCTAAGTATCTGGGAGTTATCCTATCTCACGATCGTTAATGGAATGACCACATTGAATACATACACAGAAAGGCAATGACAATGAAAAAACTTGGTTACTTTAGGAGGCGCTTGAGTAAGTCCTTTCCAGAAGTTAAAATATTAGCATATAAAACATTTATTCGGCCACTCCTGGAATATTGTGCGGCAGTTTGGGATCCATATACAAAAAGAAACATTTCAATATTGAAAAAATTACAGCAGAATTCAGTAAGGTTTATTTTCAATAAATACAGCTGGAGGCATCAGTAACACCTCTTTTAGAAACGGCTGAGCTGGAAAAAATAGTAAATCGCCAATACCTTGAACGAATGAAACTATTTTACCTTCTTTATCCTGGACACTTAGATATCAAAAAGGATACAAATATAAAAGACTCCCCCCGGCGGCCTACTCGATCCCTTCATAATAAAGAAGTAAGCGAGTTCTCTAGGCACAGCAACATTTTCCAGTATTATTTTTTCCCGAGAACTGCAGCCAATTGGAATTCCCTCTCTTCAGCTGTGGTGGAATGCCCGTCGCTATCACCCTATCTACAGGCCCTTCAGTCCATGGGACATAGCTCTGGCATAGTTTTACATGAACCCTGACGCTTTTTTAATATGTTAACGTATTCATGTTTTCACTAGTTATTTGAATATCTTGCTACTGTGCTTGTTTGAACTCGTTGTGCTCTTCTTCTTTTGCTGTTGTTATGTTAAACTGTTATTTTGTTTGCTGTTACCATGTTAAAATATTGTTCAAATCAGTATTCAACTTCGATGTAAGAGCAGTTAGTGATTGATAAGTAGCAAGCAATGTCGTATCGTCTGCGTAAAGGAAAGTTTCTGATTGTGATAGGTGATTAGGCAAATCATTTATGTAAAGTAAGAAAAGCAGTGCGCCAAGTATCGATCCCTGCGGAACACCCTTGTTTGTTATTTCAAAGTTAGAAAGCGAGGAACCAACACACACAGCCTGTTGTCTGTCTATTTAATAACTCTTTATAAGCTTCAGCACGGGCTCGTCGACCCCTACTGCCCGTAGTTTAGAAATGAGGATGACATGATTGATGGAGTCGAATGCTTTCGATACATCTATGAAAGCTGCTCCTGCGTAGAAACCAGAATCAATGGCGCTTTTTTATTTTATCTGTGAAAGTAACTAAAGCGTAGTCAGTCGAAGAACCTGTCCTGAAGGCGAATTGATTTAAGGAAAGAATATTAAATTTTTAGAGGTATGTGGTAAGGCGTTTTTCAATGCACTTTTCAATGACTTTGCTAAAAAAAGGGAGAATAGCGATAGGACGATAATTTGAAATGCAAGACCGGCCTCCTTTCTTAAACACGGGAATAATTTTAGCTTTTTTTAACTATCTTGGAAATATTCCACTCGTGAAGATTAAGTTAGTGATACAGGATAAAGGGATAGCGATGCAATGAGTGACTAATTTTATATTTGCTGAACTGATTTCATCAAGACCTGTGCCCGTAACCTTTAAATGATTTATGACATTGATAATCTCGTCTGGGTCTGTTGGAAATAAGTACGTTGATTGTAAGCAACGTTGAGGTGATGCTTGATTATTGTTGTTTTCCTCAGAAGTGGGACCACAGAAGAATTCATTGAAATCGCTGGCAATATCTAACGGTTCGGTATAGAAGCCACGGGATGACTTAATCTTTCTTATGGGTTCACCCCGACTAGATCTATTTAAGAAAGAATTTATTACCTTCCATTGTCGCTTTGCATCAGAACCAGCCTCAGCTATTCGAAATTCGTAATATATACTTTTGGCTTATTTTAGTAGCTTGTTCAGTTGATTGCAGTAAACTTTATAGCGTGTTCTGAGTTGAATGTTGAAAGGACGTTTTCATATGTGTTTATTTTAACCTTTTTTGTACTCACTTGTACCCACTCCTACCTAAGGTCTGAAGATTGGACCGGCAGTAGTGTAATAAATAAATAAAAAAATGAACAAATGAATGAATGAATAAATAAATAAATAAATTGTGCAATACTCATTTCGGTGCATCTCAAGATAAGGAACACGACGCAAGCACTTGATTGGTCTGGTTTGTAATTCATGTATTACATGACATGCCTAGCGTGATATTCTTAATACCACATGTCACATATATTCCTCTATAGATGCCATACAGTCAGATCAAGCAATACCAACTTCAGGTGCATGCCAAGCTAAGGAAAACGACACATGTGCCCTCTGAATGTGAATTTCAAATCTCATGACAGGTGACATGCCTGGCATGATATTTATATTACCATTCGCTCCATATTTTGCGGCCAGGCAATTAATGCTAACAAAGTCTGCTCGCTTCTTTTAGGCATCAGAATCTTTAAGGAAATATCAGCGTTCTGCTGAAACTGACGCTACCAGGTGATTACCCAGTGACCAGACCGCACGTCCTGCTTCCAGCTTGTGGCAAAGTCTCGACCACTTCCCCGGCGCAAACGGTCGACACCGCTCGTCGTCATCATCGTAGCGGTGCTTCTATTACCTACTGGAGTGCCCTCAAGCATCCTGCCTATAAGAAGCCGCGTTAGCTACCAGCCCGTGAGATTTGCGGCCAAGCAATTGATGCTAACGAAGTCTGCTCGCTTCCTTTAGGCACCAGAATGTTTCAGCAAATATCAGCGTTCTGCTGATACTGATGCTAACAGGTGATTACACAGTGACCAGTCCACACGTGCTGCTTCCGGCCCGTGGCAAGGTCCCGACCACTTCCTCTGCGCAGGCGGTCGACACCGCTCATCGTCCACATCGTAGCGGTGCTTCTATCTCGTACTGGAGCGCCCTCAACCATCTTGCCTATAAGAAGCCACGTTAGCTACCAGCCATTGGGATTTGTGGCCAGGCAATTGATGCCAACAAAGTCTGCTCGCTTCTTTTAAGTGAGTGAGTCTTGTAAACTGACTTAACCTTATGCTTTTTGGTTGCAAATCCCACCGAGTGATTACTCTGTAAATAGACATGAGTATTGATCTTTAACATGGTGCTTGATTGGGCTGTTTGGTGCTGCATGGTAGACGAAGAAAGTGCTTAACATATTATGTTGCGTACCTATGTGCTGATTATGTTTTCTATATATTGCAGTTGGATTGCAATAAACTTTGGTTGCTAGTTCAGTGCTCTGTTCTCGTCTCTTCTATCCCCTCCTGTCGTTTGCGCTGTTTAGCACTTTCTTCGTGTACCATGGGTATTGATACTGCATATAACGTGTTCCAATTAGTTGTTTCGTAGAATTAAGTAGACACGTCGAAACACATTCACCTTTGTGGGTCCGGCCGTGAAGAATCTGCTGTTTTTCGGGTTTGGGTAGCAGGCTTCTCGTTGTCCTGTTCTGCCTGTTGCATCTCCTTGTTCGCGCTGGAGATGTTGAGACTAATCTATTGCTGGATAAGATAGATCAGCTACTAGCGTTCCTGAATGAGTTGGCGTCTGCAAACGAGAAATTTTAAAGTGATGTGAGGGGTAGGCTGAAGGATATGCAAGCAGGCATCACAGATGTAAAAAGACGAATATCCAGTCTAAAAGGCTACCCAAAGATATATACATCCTTCGGGAAGATGTTGCTGCTCTAACCTCAGCGCTAGATGATGTAAAAGCTGACCTGAAGAACTCCGACGTGCCGGCACCTCGCCCCATCCTTGAAGAAGTCAAAACTAATCTCCAAAACACTGGCTCAAGACAGTTTGAACAAGCTAGTATTGTAGTGGACAATCTAAGTACCCGCAAGAGTGGAAACTTGGGCTAGTTGGTGCGTAGTCATATTTGCAAGATGTTTCAGCGCGCGAACAAAGGAAAAAGGACAGGGTAGACAGAAAGAGCGCTGACTTCCAACTAACTTTATTTCAGAGTGGCAAGAATATATACTGCTAAAAAGGATGATAACAGAACATGAAGGTAAAATGCACCCTAATCTTCACATCAGTAACAAAACACGTGTGACAGGTCCTCTATTGCCTCAAAGCCGAGCTAGGTAATCACGTTCAGCCTGTGATAAAGCAATCGATGATGTGCTTACACATTTATCTCCTAGCAAGTGTATTTTTTCGGCTTCAATAATTTCTCGGGTAAGCTGATCCCTGTGCCTTGCCAATATGGAGCACTGATCAAAGAGAGGGGTGCACCCACAATCTCGGCAATGAATGCCAAGATGCCCTTGTACCACATTGTGCACATTTTTTCGGTGTTCTCGGAGGCGGTCATTTATGCACCTGCCGGTTTGCCCGACATAGATGCACCCACACGTCAGTGGAATCAAGTAAACGACTCCCACTGCGCATGGGACGTAGCGTGTCCTGTGCGCGACAGAGCACGAGGCAGAATTTGCACGAGGTGCATTGACCCGTTTGTAAAGCCTCTGCAATTTTTCCGGGGCAGAAAAAACCACAAAAACGTTGGCGTCTCGAGCAATCTTTTTCAGCCTGTGTGATACGTCGTGCACGTAAGGCAGTACGACAGGCCGGCTCTTTTTGACACTGTTTCACTTATCCGGTTTGTCGCCTCGCTTCAAGACAGTGACCTACTTTTCCGCCACCGAAACGAGAACATGCGCGGGGTAACTAGCTTTGGTAAGCCGCTCTACTTGTAGAGCAAAGTTGTGGTGTACCATGTGGGGGTATGACTTCTTTAAGGCAGAGGTTAGCGATGCCCCGCTTGACCAATTTAGAGTGAGCTGAGCTGAAAGGCAGAAGAGGCTTGCCGCTCCTTGGTTCATACATCCAGCAAACATGTCGGGAGTCTAACAAAAGCTTCAAATCTAGAAACTTCAGGTTGTTATCAGTGGGTGATTCATGGGTTAGAACTAGTGGTTTCAGGCACTCTCGGAAAACAGTCAACACGTCAGAGGAAACGGTCTGAAAGTTTTGACTATCGCATTTCAACAACACTAAGTAATCGTCAACAAAACGGCAAACTTTAAAAACTACAGAGTCGTCAAGCTTGTTTGACAAGACACGATCATGATGTGCTAGAAATATGTCACTAAGAATGGGTGCCAAACATGAACCAATACATATTCCACTTTTTTGTAAGTAGTTTTTTTCTCCCATGATACAAAGGTGGCCTTCAAATAAAAACCGAGTAATTCTAATAAGCTGCTGTTGTGAATTCCAGTACGCGTTTGAAACGCTGATGATCCTAACCTGTCTATGGATTCCTCTACACATTTAAGTAGTTGGTCATGCGGCAAAGAGTAATACAAGTCCTTAATATCCACAGACATTGCCTGGAGTCCTGTGTTAGTTCGTCCAATAGTGTCAATAACAGCGTCAGAGTTCTTGACCAAAAAAGGATCGTATATTGTTATGTGTTTTAGCTTTTCCTGCAAGAAAAGTGCTACAGACTTTTGCCAGGTCCCCCTTTCTGTTACAATGACCCGCAATGGGCAGTCAATTTTGCGAGTTTTCGCAGAAAAGAACAGGTCAAGGCTAAGCTTTTTGCAACTATCTATCGCCTTCGAAAGCTTCCGAAACCCCAGGGCCCCGGTAAGAGTTTTTGCGCGCTTCTTAAGCTTATCCAGACCAATCTCATCAGTCTCGTTGAAAAGAGACTGCATTGCATGCATAGCTTTTACTTTAAACATTGAACGAGGAAGAACCGCAAAACCACTTTCCTTGTCAGCTGGCAGAAGTGACAAGGAATGTGCCTTTAGGTACGCGACAGTGCTTCCTGTATTGACAAATTTGTTCGAAGGCTTACATCTCGAGAGCACCTGCATGCCTTGGGCAACACATCTATCACATTGAGAGTCAGGAGCACGATGGGCGACTTGCCTGATCAGAGTGAGGAGCTCGTGCGGTGTTCTTGAAGGTGCCACCGCGTACTTTGGTCTGAGGCATAGGGTGTGCTTAACGTTGGCGGGAAGAAAAGCATCCCCGAGAACATGCACACAGTCCTTAGCAGCTGGAGACTTCCTTGGTGTGATGGCCCGCAGGTAACTGAGCGACTGACGCCACATGAACTCGACGTTTCGGTCTACGAGGCTTGAGAGTTCACGACACTTCTGTTTAATTGCTGTGCGTTCGTTTCCTAGGATTTGTAGTTGCAGGCATGACGGTACAGTCGAGCCTGCCGAAGCCATTCTGAGCGTAGAATCTTGTAAACTCTTAAACCATGGCCAACCGAGGGAGTAAGGCCACCAAACAATGCCTTGACTTCGGGAAGAAGTATCTTTAGCCGGATGCAGTACGCCAATGAGCGTGCGCGGCAAGCAGCCACACCGATTAAACTGACGAGAAGAGAAGGGCTTGTAGAAGAGGAGATATAGATGCCCGATGTACTAGAAATGTAACTCACAAGAGTGAAAACTTGGGCTAGTTGGTGCGTAGTCATATTTGCAAGATGTTTCAGCGCGCGAACAAAGGAAAAAGGACAGGGTAGACAGAAAGAGCGCTGACTTCCAACTAACTTTATTTCACAGAGTGGCAAGAATATATACTGCTAAAAAGGATGATAACAGAGCATGAAGGTAAAATGCACCCTAATCTACACATCAGTAACAAAACACGTGTGACAGGTCCTCTATTGCCTCAAAGCCGAGCTAGGTAATCACGTTCAGCCTGTAATAAAGCAATCGATGATGTGCTTACACACTTATCTCCTAGCAAGTGTATTTTTTCGGCTTCAATACACAGCGCTCTTTCTGTCTACCCTGTCCTTTTTCCTTTGTTCGCCCGCTGAAACATCTTGCAAATATGACTAAGTACCCGGCCGAGACGAAATAATCTGATATTCAAAGGAGTGCCTGAACAAGGAGGTGAAAAATTGGACGATACGGAAAAATGTATAAGCGAGTTCGTTTTGCGTAACCCTGGCCTTAACATTGGTGAAAGTGAACGTGCACAGAGAATAGGTCAACACACACCCGGTAAGATTCGCCCAATTATTGTTAAATTCTTGAATTTCAAGGACAAGAGCACCATGTTGCAAAGTGCGTCATAACCTAAAAATCTTGCTTTTCCGTCTGCTTGGATAGAATATTTCTCACCACGAATTCAACTTATTAGGAAAAGGCTTCGGGACTTCGCACGCGCTGAACGTAAACCTAATGAAAAGTACAGATTGCGGTTCGATAAACTGTTCTTGGGAAAAAAACTGTATACCTATAACAACTCGAGCGATACGGTAGTCCCACTTTCGAGGCGGTACACACCTGCGCCAACTACGTGACCTAAACAGCTATGCAGAAGTAGAACCTTATCTTTGATTGTATCGAACTTCAGAAGCATTTTTCATAAACAGGACCATCTGTGTTCTTTTATCGAGGGCTGCTCTGCCGACATGGTACTTGGTACAGAGACATGGCTGTCCCCGGATGTGGCTAACTTTGAGCTATCTTTGTCCAATAATTTCCTAGTCTTTAGAAAAGATAGAGCGGCCTCTAGGGGCAGTGGTGTTAAGTTGCTGTAAAAAAATTGCCCGCAGCTTCCCTCGGGGGAACACTGAGGAGGATGCGGAGCATATAATTGGTTAACGGGGTGTTAAAGTGCGACTTACTTGGGTCGATGGCTAAATTGGTTAACGTGGTTGTAAAATGGGGTGTTAAATTGCGACTTACTTGGGTCGATGGCTAAATTGGTTAACGTGGTTGTAGGAGGGGGTGTTAAATGAGTGAACACGTACACACGTATGCGAAAGGACGGCGCTGGTCGAAGGGACGGTTGCATTTCACCGCGACCTTGGACGTCGACGCGCCGTACAAACCAACCGACGAGCGGCAACTGAGCGAGCGAGCGCCGACCTTGAGTATATATACAGCGCGACGGCGCATGCGCTGTCAGCTGTCGAATGTTCTCGAAGGAGAAGCGCGCGCGGCACAGATGGTGGGCGACGGCGCGACGGCGCATGCGCGCGCGTCAGCTGTCGAATGTTCGAGAAGCGGTGCGGACGGCGCAGACGGCGCACTACAAGGCGCGAGTATAAGATGCTTCCGCATCTAAAACAGCTTCAACGCTCGCATAGTTGAAACAGAGGCTACCATTGAAATTTTATGAGTCGCACTACAGTTATCGTCATTTGTATTCTGTGCTGTCGGAGTATGTTACCGTCCGCCAAACTCGCCAGCCGACTTCAATGAAAAACTGAATGATTCACTCAGCCTCGTACAATGCAGTTAATCCTGGTCCCCTATTTTTGGCAGGTAATTTTAATCACCCAGGCATAAATTGGTGGACGTGTACACTTGACGACGGTGCAGGAAGGTCTGACCATCAGGAATTTCTTGATGTACTAGCCCTGTTCAGTTTGACACAAATGGTTGTACTGCCGACACGCGGTGATGCTATTTTAGACCTTGTATTGACTACCGAGCCCGACCATGTACTTGTGAGTGTTTAAGACAATATCAGTGATCACAATGTGCTTCATTGTGAATACACTTGAACAAAAAACCAGAAAAGCCAAGGAAAACAATCTACAACTACATGCGTGGTAATGTTGATATGATTTTAAATGAACTGTCGTCCTTTTCTTCGGAAATTTCACGCACCTTGTCGCTGCGCACAACTAATGAGAACTGGCACCTCATACAAATGCAGCTAACCTATCTAAAAGAAAAGTATATCCCTAAAATTGAAGTGACAACGTCAACCCAGGGCTCGTGGTTCAACTTGGAAATTCAACGCAGCATTAATAAAAAAACGACTTTATTGGAAAGCCAAACAGTCAGGATGCGATAGTGATTGGGAGCGTTACCGTGAACAATCCAAGCAATGTAAGAGAGAAATCGAAGCAGCCACAGACAATTTCTTCAACAAAAATATAACAACGCTCTTAAGGGAAAATACAAAAAATATTGGGAGGTAATCAACCCTAAACCATCTTCGTCATCACGAGTGTCTATTTTCAAGAATGGTGTACTTCTTCCACCATCATGTGCTGCAACGGAACTAAATAATTGTTTTGGCTCAGTCTTCACAAAAGAAATTCCCATTCCGTCTTACCTTAATTTACGACTCTAGATTCAGTCATGAACAATTTACTTATTTCACACCAAGGTATTGAACGAACTATTTAAAGGCTCCCAAACAATTCGGCATCCGGCCCGGGCGGCATCTGCACCAAAATGCTAAAAATAACAAAGCCTGTTATTTCTCACAATCTAGCTTCTTTTTTTTCAGCAATCTATTGATAGTGGTAGCGTACCAGACGCCTGGAAAATGGCCCGCATCATTCCTATCTTTAAATCAGGTGACCCCTCTATGCTCCGTGATTATATACCAATTTCACTAACGAGCATAGCAAGTAAACTTTTAGAGCACATTATATCATCTGCAGTTATGACATATCTAACCACAAGCAAGTTCTTACCAAGTCAGCATGATTTCCAGCGTGGCCTTTCATGTGAAACTCAACTATTCAAACTAATAACCGATATTCACCAAGCGATACATAATTAAACAGACGTTGATGCTCTCTTTCGAGATTTCGCCAAAGCATTCGACAAGGTCTCCATAACCGCCTAAATATGAAACCGAGCGCCCTCAACATCAACCCTAATAATTGTAAATGGGTTGCGAATTTCCTGTCCAATTGCTATCAGTCTGTTTTTGTTAATAATACCTTGTCTGCATTAGTAAAGGTAAAATCAGGTGTTCCGCCAGGTACCATGCTAGGACCGATCCTATTCCTAATTTACGTTATTGATATAACTAACCGATTGTTATCCCCAATCAGACTTTTTGCAGAAGATTGTGTAGTATACAGGCAAATTACTAGTCATATTTATATGAGTATGCTGCAGTCTGACAATAACCAAATCACCCGATGGGGCTGCCAATAGCAAATAAAAATTAATGTTTCAAAAACAAAGTTTATTCAATTTGCAAGTTTGCAAGAACTACTAAATCTGAGCTGCATTCTTACATGATAAACAATAGGCTAGGAGAAAATGTCCCCACAATAAAATACTTAGGAGTTCATCTTGCCTACAATTTCTCATGGAATGCTCATGTTGAGACCATAGCCAGTAAGGCTTTAGGAGCTCTAGGATTTATTAAACAAAATTTGCACTCTGCTAACCAATCCACCCAACTTCTCGCATACACAACCTTAGTTCGCTCGAAAATCGAATACGCCGCCCTTATTTGAAATCCATACCAGCAATACCTTATTCGTAAACTTGAGGCCATTCAAAACAAAACAGCCCGCTTTAATACAGGAAAATATTCTCGGCTATATACCATAACAACTATTAAAATGTCGTTAAATTTACCTACTCTAGAAATACGTAGGCTTATCGCACTGCTGTCTCATTTCCACAAGCTTTATTTCAGTGAGTCATCTTTCTTACATTCACAGATTAAACCAGCCCATCGCATTTTTCCATGTGTGGATTATGCTTACAAAATAAAACCCACGTTCGCCCGTACTAACTTCCTTCGTGACTCACCATTGTTTCTTGCGATTCATCATTGGTATAAACTACCAAGTAATGTTGTAACTGTGCGTGATCACGACACGTTTGTTAGCAGATTAATGGAGATGTGGAATGTAGAACTGTAACAATTTGTAACTTTCGTTCGTTTAGTGTAGTGCCAATACTACATCAGAATCGCACACCTCGTTTCATGCCATGCTGCGTGCTACATTGCATTACTATGTCTTCATTGGTGCGAAATTTGTTCTGTGGCATTTGTGTCACAATGTGGCATATGGGTGACATTTTAATACAAGACATATCTGATCTGATTTTCAAATTACCGCCTGCCACATATTATAATCAATATTCATGATACATTACATCACTCAATACCAATTTCGGGCACAAGCTAAGGGGCACGACATAAGTGCTCTATGAGTGTGTAATGTAAAAATTTGTACTACATGACTTGCTCAGGCAAGTATTGTATCAGTACAATATTGTCACGGGGTCGTGACGTGGCCGAAGACAGGAGACTTCGTGTTGGGGTTTAACTGTTTATTTGGGCGAACCTGTGCCCGGTAAACGGAAAGTCCAATTACAGCAGCAGTCTCGCACAGATAGCAGTCTCGGACTGATAGCGGCGAACGGAGCGTCGGCCTTCGATCAACAACTGACAAGCGGCGAAGCGCGTCGGCATTTATACTCTTGCCGTCGAATGTTCTAGCGTTATCGCTGGCGGTGGCGTAGCTTCCAGAACAATTGTACCGTTCGCAAAGTGGGCGTGATCTTATCGAAATGATCTACTACAGTCCGGAACCTTCTAGAAAATTGCAGGCGCGGTTTGCGCTAAGAATCGTGTGGTGTTTTGGGACGATAACAAAATCTTAGGAAATGGAACGTGGCATTGCCCCCCTCTGAAAAAAGGCATCGTCTCGATGCTTTAACTAAAGATGAAAGTACAATAATAATGCAAGAAAGTACAATGAGTAAATTCTGATACAACAATAATACAAAAAAAACACTGGTTCAGTTTGTTAACGCGCATGAAACGGCTTGAGGCGCGCGACATGGACGACTTCAGGTCGCGATCGGCGTCGTTGAGAGTTCGTGATGCCGTCGGGGACAACCTCGTAACCAAGTGGGCCGAGACATCGAACCACCTTGTACGGTCCGAAGTACCGTCGCAGAAGCTTTTCACTTAGTCCACGTCGGCGTATCGGCGTCCACACCCAAACACGTTCACCGGGCTGGTATTCCACGAAGCGTCGTCGAAGGTTGTAACGGTGGCTGTCGGTCGTCTGTTGACTCTTGATACGGAGACGCGCAAGTTGTCGGGCTTCTTCGGCTAGTTGAAGGTACTCGCTCACATCGAGGTTTCCTTCGTCGGTGACGTTGGGTAACATGGCATCGAGCGTCGTTGCCGGGCTCCTTCCGTAGACCAATTTGTATGGAGATATATGCGTCGTCTCCTGCACCGCCGTGTTGTATGCGAAGGTCACATACGGAAGAATGGCGTCCCACGTCTTGTGTTCGACATCGACGTACATTGACAGCATGTCGGCGATCGTCTTGTTAAGCCGCTCGGTGAGGCCGTTTGTCTGTGGGTGGTACGCTGTCGTCCGGCGATGGTTTGTTTGGCTGTATGCCAAGATCGCTTGAGTTAAGTCGGCAGTGAATGCCGTTCCCCTGTCGGTGATAAGGACCTCCGGGGCGCCGTGACGTAGGACGATATTTTCGACGAAGAACTTAGCTACCTCGGATGCACTGCCTTTTGGCAGGGCTTTTGTTTCGGCGTAGCGGGTGAGGTAGTCGGTAGCTACCACGATCCACTTGTTTCCGAAAGCTGACGTCGGAAACGGCCCCAGTAGGTCCATACCAATCTGCTGGAAAGGTCGGCAAGGTGGATCAATTGGCTGCAGAAGTCCCGCTGTCCTTGTCGGCGGTGTCTTGCGTCGCTGACAGTCCCGGCATGTTCTCACATAACGAGTGACGTCGGTGGTAAGACGTGGCCAGTAGTACCTTTCTTGTATCCTCGCGAGCGTGCGAGAAACACCGAGGTGCCCTGCCGTCGGATCGTCGTGCAGGGCCTGCAGGAGTTCTGGTCGCAGAGCTGAAGGCACCACAAGGAGGTACTTAGCTCGAAGCGGTGAAAAGTTTTTCTTTTGTAGAAGACCGTTTCGTAGAAAGAACGACGCAAGTGCGCGCTTGAATACCTTCGGGACTTCGGTGGTCCTGCCTTCGAGGTATTCCATTAGGGCCTTAAGTTCCGGGTCGGCCCTCTGTCGTTCAGCGAAGTCGTCGGTAGTTATCGTTCCTAAGAAGTAGTCGTCATCCGGGTCGTCGGGTAGCGGTTGGTCGACAGGCGCACGAGAGAGACAGTCGGCGTCGGAGTGTTTTTTTGCCGGACTTGTAAATGACAGTAATGTCATATTCTTGAAGTCTCAGGCTCCATCGTGCGAGGCGACCTGAAGGGTCCTTCAAGGTGGCTAGCCAACACAATGCGTGGTGGTCGCTCACAACTTTGAAGGGCCTGCCGTAGAGGTAGGGGCGAAATTTCGACGTAGCCCAGATGATGGCCAGGCACTCCTTTTCTGTTGTGGAATAATTTGCTTCTGCTTTGGATAGCGATCGGCTGGCGTAACTAATAACCCTTTCAAGTCCGTCAGCCCTCTGCACAAGAACGGCGCCAAGACCTACGCTGCTTGCGTCAGTATGTATTTCTGTCTCGGCGAATTCGTCGAAATGGGCAAGTAACGGAGGCGTCTGGAGGCGATGTTTTAGCTCCTGGAAAGCGTGTTCCTGCGGCGTTTCCCCACTAAAACTCCACGTCGGCCTTGGTAAGGTTAGTGAGAGGATCGGCGATGCGGGCGAAGTTTTTCACGAACCGCCTATAATAGGCACACAGGCCCAGAAATCGGCGCACTGCTTTCTTGTCAGTGGGCGGCGGGAAGTCGGCGATGGCGGCTGTTTTCCGTGGATCGGGACGAACTCCAGACTTGCTGATAACGTGCCCCAGGAACAAGAGCTCCTCATACGCAAATCTGCACTTTTCTGGCTTCAGTGTGAGTCCGGAAGTCTTGATGGCTTGAAGTACAGCTTCAAGGCGCCGAAGATGCTCGTCGAAACTCGAGGAAAACACGACGACGTCGTCCAAGTACACAAGGCAAGTCTGCCACTACAATCCTGCCAGTACTGTATCCATAACGCGTTGAAAAGTCGCAGGCGCTGAGCAAAGGCCGAAGGGCATCACCTTAAACTCGAAGAGGCCGTCCGGTGTTATAAACGCCGTCTTCTCTCGGTCTCTTTCGTCGACTTCGATTTGCCAATAGCCAGTCTTGAGGTCCATTGACGAAAAGTACTTGGCGTTATGGAGCCGATCAAGTGCGTCGTCTATTCGTGGGAGAGGATACACGTCCTTTCTTGTGATTTTGTTCAGGCGGCGATAATCGACGCAGAAACGTAGGGTTCCATCCTTTTTCCTCACTAACACCACGGGGGATGCCCATGGACTCTTGGACGGCTGGATAATGTCATCCCGCAGCATTTCATCAACTTGTCTTTTCATGGCCTCACGTTCTCTCGTCGAAACCCTGTACGGACTCTGACGGAGTGGTCTGGCATTTTCTTCGGTTATGATGCGATGTTTCGTGATTGGGGTCTGCCGAATTTTCGATGACGACGAAAAGCAATCTTCGTATTGCAGGAGCAGGGCCTTGAGGTGTTCTTGCTTATCGTTCGGAAGTCTGGGATTGACGTCGAAAGCTATAGGAGGGGCTTGGTTCCTCTGAGCAGGTTCCGCAGAATCGGCGAGGGCGAAAGCACTGGTGGCTTCGACAATTTCTTCGATGTATGCGACCGTTGTTCCTTTGTTCACATGTTTGTACTCATTGCTGAAATTTGTGAGCATAACCGTTGCTTTGCCTCCCCGCAGCTCTGCAATTCCTCTTGCGACGCAAATATTTCGGGTGACCAACAGATGCTGACTGCCTTCAACGACGCCTTCCAAGTCAGGTGATTTAGGAGCGCCGACTGAAATAATGACGCTTGAGCGAGGCGGAATGGTGACTTGTTCTTCCAGCACATTCAAGGCATGGTGTCCTGACGGCGTGCGCGTCGGTAGTGCTTCTTCTGTGGATAACGTTATCGACTTTGTTTTTAAGTTGATGACAGCACCATGGAGGCATAAGAAGTCCATGCCAAGGATGACATCTCTCGAGCAACCCTGTAGGACTACGAAGTCTGTAGGATAAATACGGCCGTTAATGGTGGCTCTCGCTGTGCAGATTCCTGCAGGCGTTACGAGAGGACCTCTGGCTGTGCGGATTTCAGGGCCTTTCCAAGCTGTCCTAACTTTCTTTAACTTTCGCGGCGAACGACCCACTGATGACAGAATAGTCGGCTCCAGTATCGACGAGAGCGGTCACACTGTGGCCGTCGATAAGAACGTCGAGGTCGCTAGTTCGCCGTCTCGCATTACAGTTAGGGCGTGGCGTCGGGTCACGGCTGCGTCGGCTTGTTCCGCTGCTTCCATGTTGCGTCGTCAGGCCACCTTCGGTAAGTGAGCTTTCACCGTCAGGGCTTTGCCTGTTTGGCGGTGTGTTCGGAAAGCTCCGTCGCGGCGTCGTCGTCGTCGGAGGATCTTCGGTAGTTCGTCGCACAGCAACCGCACCTCACCCGGTTGCTGCCCTTAGTTTCCCGGATACGGGCTAGGAGACCGGCCCCGCGTTGGGCCAGAGTACTGCCGGTGGTGCGTTGACGTGCGGCGGCTGGGCGACGGGGAACGCGAAGGGCTTCGTGGTGTCCACCGAGTTCCTGTCAGGTAGTCGGCGATGTCACGTGGTCGTTCTCCTGGCTGTGGACGCGGTGCATTGACGACGAAGCCACGCAGTCCCATCTGTCGGTACTGGCAACGGCGGTATGTGTGTCCGGCCTCGCCGCAGTGGTAGCAGAGCGGGCGATGGTCAGGGGTGCGCCAGACGTCAGTCTTCCTCGGTGCACTGCGCTGGGCCGCTGGCGAACGGTATGACGTCGGTGGGGGTGGTGGCGGCGGTGGCGTCTGTCGACGGAAGTGCGATGGGGCGGCGTTTTGGCGTGGACGGGGAGGAGCGTTGTGGCGCAGTGCAGGGCGTAGCTCATAGCTTCCGGCTCGGGCAGCGGTGCGTGGGGAACTTGAAGCGATTGCCGAACTTCTTCTCGCACAATGTCGGCGATCGAATCCACTTGAGGGTGCGCCGAAGGCAACAGTTTGCGCAGCTCTTCCCGCACGATCGCTCGGATCGTTTCACGCAGGTTTTCAGAGTCACTGGTTTGAGCAGCAGCGCATTCTAGAATCAGGCGACGATTATACTGTCTGGTGCGCATGTCAAGGGTTTTTTCGATGGTGGTCGCCTCGGATACAAATTCTTGGACGGTGTTCGGTGGATTTCTCATTAGTCCCGCGAAGAGCTCCTGTTTGACCCCTCGCATGAGGAAACGAACTTTCTTCTCCTCAGGCATGTCTGGGTCAGCGTGACGAAATAGGCGGGTCATCTCCTCTGTGAAAATTCCAACCTTCTCATTTGGAAGCTGAACCCGGCTCTCTAGTTGAGCAGCGGCCCTTTCTTTGCGAGCGACGCTCGCGAACGTTGCAGAAATGCGCCGCAGAAGACATCCCACGTTCGGAGCGTGGACTCGTGATTCTCTAGCCAGGTCCTTGCGGTGTCTTCCAGGTAGAAGTACACACGACGGAGCTTTTCTTCGTTGTCCCAGTGGTTGAGGGCGGCCACACGGTCGTATGTTTCCAGCCAGGTCTCCGGGTCTTCGAACGATGACCCATGGAAAATTGGTGGTTCCCTGGGTTTGATGCATCACCTATCGTGGGCTGGGATGCGGCGGTTGTCATAGTCACTGCAGTCGCAGTCATGGTCTTGGTCTTCCGCGCCTTGTCTTCTAGAAGCCCGTACTTCCGGTGGTAGCCCTTGCTGTCGGCGGCTTGTTCGCTGCTCCTGGTTGGCGTCGGTGTCTTCTCCGCGACGTGGGCTGGGGTTCACAGGCTTGACGGGGGCGTCCGGTACATGAACGAAGCAGCACCTCCACCAGATGTCACGGGGTCGTGACGTGGCCGAAGACAGGAGACTTCGTGTTGGGGTTTAACTGTTTATTTGGGCGAACCTGTGCCCGGTAAACGGAAAGTCCAATTACAGCAGCAGTCTCGCACAGATAGCAGTCTCGGACTGATAGCGGCGAACGGAGCGTCGGCCTTCGATCAACAACTGACAAGCGGCGAAGCGCGTCGGCATTTATACTCTTGCCGTCGAATGTTCTAGCGTTATCGCTGGCGGTGGCGTAGCTTCCAGAACAATCTGTACCGTTCGCACAGTGGGCGTGATCTTATCGAAATGATCTACTACAGTCCGGAACCTTCTAGAAAATTGCAGGCGCGGTTTGCGCTAAGAATCGTGTGGTGTTTCGGGACGATAACAAAATCTTAGGAAATGGAACGTGGCAATATTCATGATGGCTACTGCAACCTATATTGTCAATTCTCTTCTTACAGTCACATCCAACGGTACCAATTTTTCTGCCTTTCAAGCTAATAAACACAATACAAGTGCCCCATTATCGTGTGTGTAAAGCGCATTATATTAGATAAAATGT